>VCAZ01000017.1:4834288-4879671 GCA_005784505.1 Bagarius yarrelli
CGTGCTTGTTTTCAATGCATATGTAAATGTGAGATGTGTGTGTGTGTGTGTGGGTGTGAGATGTTATTTTTTCGACATTTTTTCTAGTAAAAACTTGAAGCTAAGCTTTATTTTCCGGTAAAGATGTCCTTTGTTGGAGGATTGATTTTGACGAAAAGGACGCCTAATATAGTCAGGTGAAGGGGTGGGGGTTGAGGGGGGGGGTATGTTATTCACTTAGGATTAGGTTGCTTTTTTTCTGAGACCTCATAGCGTTCCTAACCTCAAACCAGGAAAAAAACCAATTAAAATGTCTTCTGCGGTTTTCTGTAAGGTCCTCCTCGATCCTGAGGTCATCCAGCAATGAGTTGTAGTGCAGAAGGTCTTCCTTATCAATCAATAAGGGAAGAATATTCACTTTACTCTCTTTACCTTCACAGCGTTTCAGGCCATCATCAGTTTTCTGCTTCATTTGTTTCTAACCAAAGACGTGTTTCTCCGGGTTTCTTCCTCTAGAGTGTAGCGAAAACTCTGGAGATTAAATGTCACTTCCTGTTTGTGAGGCAAGTGTGTGTTTTGGAAAAAAAAAATTACACAAGGAAATGAATCTCTAACCAATTAAATAAATAAAGCAAATGAAACCTGTTCTAATGTTGTTTTAATGTTGTTATAACATGATTATAAACGGTGTAATAAACATATTGATCATGAATAAGTACAACAACTAATAAAATAATGCTGACAAATAATAAAATAAACACAATAATATCAAATAAATAAATTAAAAGTTTAAGCCAAAGCTTAATACCCCAACAGGTCACCTAGAAATTAATAATGAATTAATTTTAACTAATGTGGTAAAGTGAGTTTACAGGTTTAGGAGTCAAAAGCTCGACAGATCAGATGATAATATACAAAAAAGAAAGATTTGGGATTTTATAGTCACATTCGAAAGGATTTTGCACCAGGGTAGAAATTAATTCTGCCAGCTAGTCACACTAGAGCAGGAGAACTACCAGCCCCGGGGCAAACTGTGGGCGGAATAGAGAGTGGGGGTATTAACTAATCGCTGCCTGCTGTTTTCAGTCAGTTCGAGTTTGTTTGAAACTGTTTCACATCAGACTTTTGTACATTCATCACCGTCATAACTGATAATTAGCTGTTTGAAGCTGCAAAAGAATAATCGCAAATTAATCCGAGTCGGATTTACGATACTAATCTTGTAAAAATGTTTTACAAATTAAATAGTAATTTATTTAAATGTTTTTTTGCACGAAATAAGAACATGGCGACTCGCCGTAAAACATAAAGAAGAAGTCCCGGCTATCTCGCACGCACAATTAACACACGTTGTTACGCAATGCTGATGTTGTCGACGATTTACAATGATAATAATTGGCGTGGGTTGATGTGAGATGAGTTTAATGGCGATAGGTAGATTTAATCCTAATTGGTAGCACAATTTTTTGTAATCTTTTTTTTTTACCCCCCTCGGTTGGGCAGAACTAAAGTGGCGGACATGTTACTAGCTTGTATAAGATGATACTTTTTTTGGTAAAATTCTTTAAAATGTACCGAACACACAAACCATTCAATTTATCCGCATTGCCACATAACCTACGTAAAGATGATCATTCTGCAAATAACTGCAATTGCAGGCTTTAAACTGAGATGGCGACATAGAGGCAAATCTTACTGAAAAAAAAAATGTCAGGAAGACCTGGTAATGAATCAATTTTAAATCAAAAATATTTTAGCCTTATAAATTTCCCATGATTCTGTGCTCCCTGGCTTTATGTCCTCATAACTAGTCTAACAAGCTGCATTGCATTCTGGGAATCTGTGATGTAAGAAAATTAGCTTAACTGTTATTACTAAACTGCAACGGACTTAACAGTGACCCTCCTCATCTAACACAAATGATGGAAAATACAGTAATAAGATTTATTTAATGCGATGAGTTTGTATTTAATTTTCAGTTTAGGAATCAACCGTCCAATGGGAACAGGGCTCATTTGCATCGAATATTCTTAAAGAGACAGTAACAACAAACAGCATGTTTAATTCTTAACGGTTTGTGTATGTATGGTGTATCGGGGCTTTAGGAAAAAATAATCACATGCTATACTTCTTTTTCTTCTTTTTATCTCTCTGAATCGTTCCCGCTCATTAGCCGTGATGCTCTTCATGAATCTCAAGCTGGAAGAATTGACAGTGAATGAAGATGAAGCAGTGATTTTTTTCCTCTCACCCCAAAACCAGCTCTTCACCAGACTCTCATCAGAGAACAGGCCAAAGTGTCACGATCGAAGCGGCGCTGCTACCTGAGACTTCATTTTTAACAAGCTCACCGGGGAGCCGTCGAGCTCCATGGATGTTTTAGGAAAACGTGCGTGTGGTGGGATTTCTCTCGGGCCGACCGTAACTCTCCGTTCGTCGCACAAGTGGGAGATAAAAGCGAAGAAGAGGGGTGAGGAAGAGCACCCAGTTGCCTTGGTTACCTCCTAACGCATGTCCTCCTGGGGTCTCGTTTGTTTGTTTCATCATTTTTCACAGGAGGTAGACCGCCGCTCAGGTCCTGACCTGCTGTAGTCTTTTATATACTACAGTCGGGTCCAAAAATATTGGCACCCTTTATGATTGACAGATTTTAATAGACAAAGTAAAATAGTTTGGCTTAGGAAGTTAAGGTCAGCTATGAAATGGTGTCCTTGGAGAAAGTCAAGGGCCCTGCTCAGGGGCCCCATAGTGGCGGTATAATCCCTGATCTATTAAGTAACAACCTAAAGCCTTAACCATTTATCCACCACTTCCCACTTAACCATTTATCCACTCTTAGTTTAATTCCATCGGAAAATTAATGGCAGCCATTTTTTATAAAGTCACTGCTATTAAGAAAACTGGCACTAAACTCTTGCTTTAAATAGTCGGAAAGTTTCGCATTCATTTTATGCCTCTTTATGCCCAATTATTTTAAAGATCAAGTCTCCAAGGACACCCAGCACCGATTAACACGTGGATGGAATAGAACTGTGAGTATTTGAAACATTACTTCTAATAATTCAAGTTTTCTACTTTTTTGGTGGCTCAGTTTCCGCCCTAAATCTTTTTAACGTTCGCAAAATAAACCCCAGGTGTGAAATAAGATGCGATTCCATCAAGTTGTTCGATTGGCTGGCGGTGGGATCGGTAACCTAATAAACAACAGTAAACAAAACAAGGCAAGCATAATGAAACGAAAACAGGCGATTAGTCATGTGGGTTTATGTTTGTTACGCCAGAATTTATTAGGGGTAACTAAAAAAAAAACAAGCGTAATGAAGACAAGACTTCAATTAGTAACCATTGAGAAGGTAATAACTGTTCCAGCAGGGCAGCTTCCCTCATCTGTCCAGATGCACCTGTTGCTGCTAGCTTGTAATTATAAAGGAACCAGAAAAAACCCCAGGCGTTAAGTCACATGGGTTTACTATTCGCTTTGTTAAAGTTTATTTAGCAAAGCGTTTATTTAAACTGATGCAAAACCCACCACAAGCAAATTAAGGGGTTTTTTTTTTTTCAGTATTTGTCGTTTTTAAAATGTTTAATTAATCAGATTATGGATCGGATCCGCTAATCCTGATCTAGACCCATGTTTGTGTTTCTGGAGGGTCACATATCCGTTATATTCAAATATCTGATACGATTTTCTTCTTTTCTTTATCTCAAAAATTTCCCCCAACAATTCTAATAAAAATGTCTGTGTCAGTTTCTTTATCTGATTGTGTTCGAACACACGCTGAATCCCACGCATCCCACAATGCATTGCTCGAGATTAGAGTCTAAATGATTAACCCCGGAGCCACAGTTTTCAATTCACCAAGCTTTTTTTAGTTATTTTTACATTTATTATAAAAGTATAGGGCAGCATGAATCCTGCCCCGGTGGACAGCTAGCGGTGCTTTAATCGGTTCCCATTTATAACCCCTCGGTGCAGAAATCCTAATCTGTTAAAAAGATGCTGTTTTTTAAAAAGCGACGTCACTTATCGCATCACCGGTTACGTCTCCTCCGGAAAGGCTCCACGTCTCTATAAACAGAGATTCAGATGCAATTGTAATGTTGCCTAGTTTCTGGATGCGACTCTGCCGCCGTGGGTGGGCTGGGGGGGCTGGGGGGCTGGGGGGGGGGTGTTTATCTGTTGCCTCTATGCTCACTTCATGAATATTATATTAATAAACTGGCTCTGTTTATCCATTAGAACCCGCAGTCTGTAGAGGATTCCGAGGGGTTGATTTGTTTGGGGAATCAGTGAGCAGATATCTGGCAGATACTTCAAACAAAAAAAAAGACGCCACGGCATATAATATACATGTCAAAGCTGAATAACATTATACGGGTGCATGAATATATTACTGAGTGTCATATTTTAGAATAATTAGAGACTGGACTGGCCGCGGGTTTTGATAACATAGGGCGCCACAGGGTGGGCAAGAGGGGGCCGCTGTTGGTGAGTAGAAATCTGAGGATACATATATGTATATATTTTTTTAATTTATGCTCTTTTGAAAAATAGATGTTTCTCACTTTTCTCCCTTTAGATATGTGGGCCAGTCATGTGACAGGGTGGGCCCAGCTCATATCGCCCCCCCCTCATGGAAGAGCCCCATTATCTCATGAAACCAGGTGCACTTGTGTTTTTGTCTTGAATTTCCTAACACACTGTCTGTCTTTGGTAAAAAATTAAAAACTAAAAATACACAACGCCAAAGAGAGAGTGTGTGTGTGTGTGTGTGTGTGTGTGTGTGTATTGAGCTAATTTTCCAACAGCTAAATAAGCCTCTAATATTTTCCCACGTTAAGGAATGATTATAAAATAAAGACGATAACAAATGACTCTAAATTCTGTGCAATGTTGTCAGTGTAACTTCCGGGAATTCCATCACTTCTAAGACGTTAATTCATCCGTTTCCAGATGTTAGTCTCACCCTTTCTCCTATAATCACCTCCAGACTCTCGGAAAGTCTTTTCTTTAGATTGGGTCACGTGACTGTGTGGATTTGATCAGTCAGTTCCAATAGTATTAGTGAGATCAGACAGTAATGTTGAGGTGAGGAGGTCTGGGGTTCGGAATCAGAACTCCAAAACATCCAGAACACAGCATGTCTTCAGGGGGTTTGTGCACAGGGACATTGTCATGCTGGGACAGGGTTTGAGACTTGCAGTTCCAGTAAGGGAAGAATTACATTTTAAATTCAATTTACAGCATTTGGTGGACGACCTTCATCCAGAGTGACTTACATTTACACAACTGAGCAATTTGGCGTTACGGACCTTGCTCAGGGGCCCAATGGTGGCAGCTTGGAAATCGAACCCTAATCTTCCAATCAGCTACCACTTCCCCCTTTTGGAATGGCACAACATACAAAGACATTTTGGATGACAGTGTGATGATGCCCTTATCCAGAGTGACTTACATTCATCTCATTTATACAACAGCAATTGGGGGTTAAGGGCCTTGCTCAGGGGCCCAGCAGTGGTGGCTTGGTTAAGCTAAAAATTTAACCCACAATCTTTGGGTCGGCAGTCCAACACCTTAATCATGAGCCACCACTTCCCCACGCTTTAGACTGTTGGCTAATAGATTGAGGATTGAGGATTGAGACGACACACTTATGTGTCCACAAACTGTTGTCCATATAGTGTATGAGCGTAATGCATTTTTATTACCACCATATTTGATTAAAATGTGGCATTGTTTAAGGAAGAGTATACGACTATTTACAGTTAAAGTCTACAGAATGAACTGTAACACACATCTTACACTTTTTTATTTTCACTGTTACAACCGATAATACAAAATGACTCAATTGGGATTCTACAAGAACGGAGTGGAAAATGACATAACTGGATTTATACAACACACCGGTAGCCCATAATAGTACTGTGGAAAAAAAAGGTAAATCTTTCTGAGATTACATAAACGGTTCTTTTTGTGATTGAATATTTGTGCACTGTGGAAAACCCTAAATTATCCCTCCCTGACCAGTTCCTATAATGAGCTGAATGCAGTGCACCTGAATACAATTAAGCTGTCACTATAAACACACACACACACACACACACACACACCTGGTCCTGTTAAACCTCAGAAAGGATGGATGGATGTATTAGACTAACCCTGTGCAAGGCCAGACCTCTGTCTATTAAGAATTTGTGGCAAAGCTAAAAATTGCAGCTCTCTAACTGATGCAGGATGAGTAATTTTGAAGAGGAGGAGAGACGGGCGAAAAATATCTGGATCCAGATGTGCAAAGCTGATAGAGCAAGGCCCCTAACACTCACTGTTCAGTCAGATAAAAAATGCGATGAATGTTAAAGGCGCTCTGGATACGGACATATAACAGAAATACTACATTCAAATTCTGCTACTAAATTTGTGTAAAACTATTACAAAGGTACAAACAATTGAAGTGAAATGCCCCACCCTGCATCATGGAAACTGGTGGCTCAGTGGTTAAAATGTTGGAATGCTGGTCGGAATATTGTGGGTTCAATTCCCAACAATGCACCGCAGGGCCCCTGAGTAAGGCCCTTAACCCCCAACTGCTCAGCTGGATAATCCAAATGAGATAAAGCTAAATCGCTCTGGATTAAAAATGTCATGTAAATGTTTTTTTTTTTTACCGGCTTGTGGTTTTTTAGGCCACACCCACTTTGCGCTTATGGATATGAATATCAGGCAGTGAATACAGCATTATTACCTTCTATTACCTACATTCTATGGTTTATACTTCTGTTAGAATGATAGAACCGAAGCTAAAAGAAAGGTAAGGAGGATAGGACCTTCTTAGCTTGGCTCGTCTTGGCTCAGCTAGTCTCAGTTCAGCTAGTCTTAGCTCGGCTATTCTCAGCACCGCTATTCTCAGCTCGGCTAGTCTCAGCGCGGCTAGTCTCAGTCAGCATGGCTGGTCTCAGTTTGTCTTGTTTCAGCTCGGCTAGTCTCAGCTTGGCTTGTCTCCGTTTAGATAGTCTCAGTTTAGTTAGTCTCAGCTCGTCTCGGGCTCCCTTGCGGCCGCCTTCTCATAGTTTGCATGTCAAATGGATCACACTTTGTTAGAGAGCTCTTTTGGGTCAATTGTTAATTTCGTCCTGCTTTTGAAATACAAGTGCGTGTTATTATTTCGTTTAACCCTTTGAGGGTCACTTTTATCTTCGTGTCATTAATTTCTCATCAGCTTATCACTAAGTGGAGAGTCTTTCTCTCTCTCTCTTTCTCTCTTTCTCTCTCAGCAGGCGACTCTCTGTCTCTCCGAGCGGTGTGTGTGGACAAGGCTTGTTCCTCTTCAAAGCTGTGCGCTGCTTTAATTCAATCACACTGCGTTCTAATGGGATTGAGGGCTTGTCTGGTGGTCCGTAGAGGACGGTCTTAATTGTGTCGCCATGCTGTGTTTGAGATAATGTGCAGCGTTGGTCGGACCAGGTGCAGGATGTGCAGAGCTTTGGAGAGAGTGTGAGAGTGTAGGTGTTGGTGTGTAAGTGTTTGTGTGAGAGCGAGAGAGCACTTGTGCATGTGTGGAAAAGAGAAAGTATTTGAATGTGTGTGTGTTTGAGCTAATGCTATATAAATATATATATATATATATATATATATATATATATATATATATATATATATATATATATATATATATACAGAATTTATGCTGCAAAGTGGTGTCAATAAGGAGATGTAAAGGCAGTGTAAGAGTCGGGTTTATTAAGGCGATGCACGCTGAGACAAACTGTGTGTGTGGACCTGTGTGTGATGAGTCCAAGTAATGGACACCGAAGCAACAGCAGCCTGTTCCCAGCTGAGCAATTACAACACAGCCAGCGGCACACACACACACACACACACATACACAGTGCCACCCTTGGACCGTATTAGGACAAGGGTCCCCTACAGGTTGAGGTCTTGTCTGTCAGAGTTGAGCTCCAAAGGCGGAGAGGAAGTGACACAGGGTTTATTTTTGCTGTTCCCTGCAGCCTGTCAGTCTCCAACTGCTGTTTTTCTGTCCTGTGGTCTTCTCTCCTCTCTCACCCTCCCACCCGCCCATGGACTCAATCATCAGTTCTCAATCCTCACCCCTCAATTCTTAGATCTAAATGCTTAAATCTTAATCTTTAGCTCTCAATCCTCAGCTCTCAATCATCAGCTCGCAATCATCAGATCTCAATCCTCACCTCTCAATCCTCACCTCTCTCCTCACCTAAGGATTTAACTCTCAATCTTTAACTCTCAATCCTCACTCCTCAATCCTCACCCCTCAATTCTTAGATCTAAATGCTTAGATCTCAATCTTAGCTCTCAATCCTCAACTCTCAATCCTTAGATCTCAATCCCTAACTCTTAATCCGTAGCTCTCAATCATCAGCTCTCAATCCTCAGATCTTAATCTTAATCCTCAGATCTCAATCCTTAACTCTCAATTCTTAGATCTCAATCCTTAGATCTCAATCCCTAACTCTTAATCCGTAGCTCTCAATCATCAGCTCTCAATCCTCAAATCTAAATCCTCAGCTCTCAATCCTTAGATCTTAATCCTTAGATCTCAGTCCTCAATTCTCAATCATCAGCTCTCAATCCTCCAAAAGCCCTCTCTCTCTCCCTCTCCCTTTTTCTCTCTCTCTCTGTCTCTCCTTTGTCATTTTTTCTTTCCTCCCCAGGAGAGGTGCCATCTGTAATCCTTCCTATTTTAATAAAGGCAGTAAGTAGAGGTGTATTTTGGGAAATATTAAATATTGATTGTTATTAGGGATTAATAATATATTTGTAATATCTTGTGATGACAAAGCTTCCAGGCTAAAAATGGTTGACAACTAATGTGGGTTCTTTTAAAGGAGCACGTCGGCAGATTTCAACCCAGTCTTGATCCATCATATCTGCAGAACGTGAAACAGTGTTTATTTATGCACTGAAAAAGTGTGCAAAAAATAGATTGCTTTTTTTTACATCTATCCATGGAGGTGATGGGTTTATTTAGACATGCTTTATTGCAAAGATAATGCTAACGCATGCTTATGTAACCTGCTTATCCTCTTTTTTTATTCCATTGAATCATCTGGATCACTTTTACCCATTTCTACAGTATCTTGTGTAAAAGTTCAGGCTAGATATTTAATATAAACGTATATAAAATATAACGTTGACCTGTTTTATCTCGTTTTTCCATCACATCATCTGGATCTCCAAAACCGGGTTGGAGATCCAGATGATGTGACAGTGTACAGCGTTCCTCAAACCATCCAGTTGCCTTTTGGGATGAGATAATAAGGCTTCAAAGAAAGAGACCAGGATTTCCGAGGTGGCTGAAAGAATAAAAAATGAGCTTCAACAATTCCATAAATGCAGGACGAGGAAAGAAAGGTGGGCGCGTGCGTTTGTGCGCACGTGTCTGGATGTTGAGGCGTCTGGAGGGGTGAAGGGAGAAAAGGATTTCTGGAGGGAGCTGAAATGGAGAGGGAGAGAGAGAGAGAAAGTGAGTGAGTGAGCGAGAGTGTGTGAGATAGGGAGGGTGAAAAGACACCGTGAGATACAACAGAGGCAGTGAGAACGAGGGGCAGAACGTCTGAGAGACGGGGAACGGATTTTGCAATGACTTTATCTCACTTGGATCCTGATCGCTCTGGAACGCTGATGGAGTTGCTTCAGGCTAGAACCTTAGAAAGGATTTTACTGCTCAGGATATGATTTAGAAGACAGTAGAAGGTAAACTTAAGCATGTGTTTGGTATTTTTTACATGTGTAAAAGGTTATAAACTTTCAAGAATACTTTCAAGTGATGGTACATGGATATGTAAAATATAATATTCCTCACAAGTTCTAAATGTAACTATTCGGGCTGAGAAATTATTCCAATTTAAATGAAATAGGAATTATATCACACTGGATTATGAATTAAGTGTATTTAAGTATTTAAAATCTTTATTAATTTGCTTTATAATTTCTCTGAATATGATACAGATTTTACCATAAACAGGTCTTTTATCTACTTTTAGTATTATTAATTGGAAAATACAGGCATCACCTATCTCTTTTAGTTTCTAAGACATCTAAGGTGTAAAAAGTATCCTACAAAAAATGCTCCTTGGTTAAGTTGACTACAAATAAGTATTATTTTATATAGATAAAGAAGAAAAAACTGAACTTGCAGCCCAGCTTAGTGGTTTAGGTGTTGAAGTGCAAATTAGAAGACTGTGGGTTCAATTCCCAACCCCTCCAAGCTGGGCCCCTAAGCAAGGCCCTTAACAGCTGAGTTGGATAAAGAAATAAATGTAAGTCGCTCTAGATAATGGCGTAAATGAAAAAAATCTGTTAGTCTTTAAAATTTCTGTCAGCAATGTCATTTATTGGCTGGATGAATCTACAGTTTGGTCTAAAAAGAAATCAGGCGTCGCTTCTCATGCTAATTTTATTGGAGATTGTGTCAAAATATCCCACCTTTTCTACCTAATATAGTCACCTAAATTTTCCCATCCAGGTATATATTCAATATCTACCGGCCCTAAAGGGTGAACTCTAACACGTGCCTCTTCTGAGACGTCAATCAATCCCAAAGATATGCTGTGAAAAGATCACAGTTCATTTTGCTTCCTCTTCCCCCTGAGAACGCTGCCTGTAGAAATGTCAGGAATCGAACTCTGATCTCAGACGCAGCAGTCAGGAGACAAATCTGCATTTTTTTCTGAAAAGCAAACCTCATATTGACGTGTTATTATGGAGGGTTGAGACAAATTAGTTTTGCTAGCAGATTTATTAGACGCCCCTTCATGTACGTGAGCGTGAGTGTGTGGTTGTGTGATTAATATCCAGTACCAACCCCTCCAAAAAGCCTGCAAGTCATCAGATGTAGATTTCACAATCGGGACATTTTCTTTATTGAAAATGTTTTCAGATGGATAAACTCATAATAAACAGCAAGGTTTAAGACATCTCACATTTCTTTTCAGTTATTTTTCCATCATTGCAGCTGCCTGCTGTCAGATCCTGCCGCACAATTAATCCTTCCATCTATCCATCCTTCTGTGTGTAACATCTGGTGGAAAATCTGCCATAAGACCAATGACGCTTTCTACATATCTGCACTTGAGCTGCCATTTACACTGACTGTCCTGTCTTCACGTCAAAAACATGTCCGATGAGGAGCCGAAAGTGAACAGGAGCACAAATGTGTTCAGACCAGGAGCAGACCTGTGGCTCCCAGCACTTTTGGGTAACATCTCACCCAGCGATTCAGCAAACTCCACCAACATCAATGACGACACAAGCCTAAACGAGTCACGTCCCCTCGAGTCCGTGCCGAAGAACTGGCTGGCTCTGTTGATCCTGCTGGCCATTGTCGTCACGGTGACGGGAAACATCCTGGTCATCATGGCTGTGAGTCTGGAGAGAAAGCTGCAGAACGCGACAAACTACTTCCTGATGTCGCTGGCTATAACAGACATGCTGCTGGGTCTGCTGGTCATGCCTGTCTCCATGGTGACCATTCTTTACAGTGAGTCACAGAAATTTTACACTTGCTAAAGATACAATTTATAGTTAGGTGTAAAAAATTAACACCTTTTTGTTGAATGTTGTTCATCAAAAGCTATAACACCTATATAAGCTATTCGTAACAGCTTAAACCCACATTCACTCATATGAACAGGTATTATGACAAATTCTGAGATTTAAAATGTCAGAAAATTATGATGTAATGGTGCTTAATAAGTTTATTAACTTCCGACTCAATCATTCAGGGTTAAAGAAATGTCCTAACATTGTAATAACAATGTTATAACAGTGTTACTTATAATAGTGTTAATTTTTTTACAGTCATTTATTAATCTTTAGTTCGTTTGTCAGTATTGTTGTGGATCCAAAGTTCAAGCATAATCCAGAAATACAATCCTTATAGAACACTAGTACTATAAACAGTATGGCAGAACATCATAGCTGTCATTGACATTAAAAAACCTTATTATCTGTTATAAAGATGTCAATTCACTTAAAAGTTACCAAATAACATCAGCGTTTAAACTATGATATGTTATAGCTGATATAGGTCAATATCTGATTTTAAGAACATCTGGAAAGTGGACCAAAATGGACCGTAATATTTAAACTAGTTTAAAACTTTTTGTCACCTTCTTGTGTAGGGTTGTATGTCACTTGTTATGACAGGCTTATGAAGTTGTCATGTAACTGGCACTGTGTTTAAGGAAAATTTAACCAAGGCTCATAGATCGACAAGAGAAGTAAAAATACAGGTAATTTATATGCTACAGTACTACCAATTCTTAATTCTGATTGGTCAGAAGGTGATGATTGAGTGATACATTTTCTGACAATGCTGGGTCCTTGAGCAGGGCCCTTAACCCTCAATTGCCCGGGATAAGGACGTCTGCCAAATGCTAGAAATGTTAATGTTTATAGCACTTAACTTGTTCATTTTCCAAAACTGAACTTTTAATCTTAAAAAAGTATTAGATATTATTCATTTTATATGTAATAAGAACACATCGCACATACACAAGTGCTTATTCTTGATTTATTATTCTTGTTTTTTTCACAACCAAACTGGGAAATATGCAGACTGTCTGCTGCGGTCTGGTGGAAAGGTCAAAGAAAGAGGGGAAAAAAGCAAGGAAACAAAGGAGGAAAGAATAAATAAAGCATGTTTATTCAAGGTGAATTAAATAATTTAGAAAAAAACAAAAGCACAGACCCAAAAAATCCAAAAACACCCGACTGTATGTGGGTTTGTGGAAACCTTCTCAGCTATCAACCAGAAATCTTCTCAGATTCTTCTTCTTTTCTGAATTCAGGACATGTATAACATGTAAGTGAATAAGGATGTGATGAGCATGTGTGTGGAATTATCTTTGCTTTGATATTAGATTAACGAACATGCTCTGATGATTCTTCCCTAATTAAAACTCACCCTCCTGCTTTGATCAGCTAAAAAATGTATCTTGTATACAAAACTAATATTACTCAGAATTATGTTCCTGGTGTTTTCAACCTTGCTGACGGATTTGCTTTAACGCTGTGATAAATAATGCATTCGCTTCTTATGGAAATTCACCTGCCATAATAGATAAGGGAAGATAAAATGAACTTAATCACATGCCAAAAGTGTAACAAAACAAAAATAATATTGTTTAGATCGACGTCGTTCTTATCTCCTCCAGCGTGAAGTCCACATGGCGTGTCTATTATCCATGAGTGAGTTCTCACATCGATCTAATACTTCTAGATAGCTTCCTCATCTTTATCTTTCGGATGTTTCCTTTTAGGGGTCGCCACAAAGAATCGTCTGTCTCCACCTAACCCTGTTCTCTACATCCTCTTCACTCACACCCACTAACTTCATGTCCTCGTTTATCACATCCCTATACCTCCTCTTTGGTCTTCCTCTTTACCTTCTGCCTGGTAGCTTCATTTCTAACATTCTCCTCCCAATATATTCACTATCCCTCCTCTGTACATGTCCAAACCACCTCAATCAGTGCGTCCCTGACTTTCTCCCCAAAACATCTAACATGAGCCGCCCCCCTGATGAACTCGTTCCTAATCCTGTCCAACCTCGTCACTCTCAAAGAAAACATCTCAACATCTTCAGATCTGCTACTTCCAGCTCTGCCACCTGTCTCTTCCTCGGTGCCACTGTCTCTAAATAATACATCATAGCTGGTCCCACCACTGTCTTGTACAACTTTCCCTGGATTCAAGCTGATATTTTCACACTAATACTGCTAATACTTTGTTGAGTTTCTAATAGAAAAGTGGTAGCTCATTGGTTAATGTGTTGGCCTGCTGCTTGGAAGAATGTGAGTTTGAGTCCTAGCACCACTAAGCTACTATTGTTGGGCCCCTAATCATGTAATAACAAGATAATTATTGTGTTATAACACAAAAAAAGTCACGTTATCTTGAGACAAATGTCTTGTTATAACAAAAAAAACCATCAGGTTATTTCTTCATCTCCATTCTTCTAAAAATCACAACACTTTCTATCCGTAAAACTATTTTTTTCTCATATTTTCATATTGTTCTATAGCGACATTCAATGTGCAAATAAAATTATGGGATATTTTGATTTAATACTAACCAAGACAAATGGATCAGGATTTTTGTGTTCTTTGTGTTGTTTTTTTTACCTTCCCCTGAATGTACAAATAATTTTTCAATAAAAGATAAAATGATGCTTGGCATCAATCAGCTCCATTATGAGCAAAAAAATTGTGAAAGCTTGTGCCAGCAGGAATATATATCGATGCAGTACATTTTTTCTGACAGATCCCTTATCTGTACTACATTTATTGTGGCTCAGCCTGGATTTCCCACATGATTCTCCCATAAGGCTCACCTGTTAGAGAATCCGAATAGCTCCGGTGTACAGCCTCAGCGCTGGTAAGGTTATTTTGAGCGCTGATAAGTATGACCTGACTTTTCTTTTCTCCAGCCACCATTCCATCCTCTCGCAGCTGCAAGTCCAATATGGTGAGAGACAGATTTATTATCACACTTCCTGGCTCTGGCTTCAATTTCATGCCTGTCCTGAGCTTTAATTCACACACCGTGTTGAAGGTCATGTATTTCTTTTTTAAATAGAGGGAATGGTGCCCCGGAAAAGGTTATCGGGTCTTAGAACACGGTGTGTCAAATCAATGAGAAATGAAGCCATTTAATGTGTATAGCATTCACACTAGCAGTTCCAGTGGCACATATCTGGGCTGTACATCAGATTTGAGAAGATGGCAGATGGAGGACATCCTGTTGTAAATGAGGCATTGAACACTGCTGTATGATAATTGGATTTCATTTCTATCTGACATTTTGTGAAATATGAGAAGATACGGCCAAGTCTTTAGATATGAAAGACAACAACAAGGAACTGGTCAAATATACGTGTGATGTGATGAACATGTCATATCAGAAAAACAATTCTACCTCAGAAACATTTACTTTTACCTCAGAAATTATACTTTTCTCAAAAATATATAAAAATTACAATAACAACAATTTGTATTTTTCAACCATATGAACGAACCATTTTATTTATTGAATATATGTAACTTATACCTCAGAAATATGTAATTTTTTATCTCAAACTATGTTACATTTACTTCATGTATATGTTAGTTTTACTATAGAAATTATGTAGCTTATAGCTTAATTAAAACATCTTACGTGTTAATATTTACCCGAGAAACTTTTTCAGGATACACTTTTTCAGGGTACTTCAGGATAAAGTGCAGCATAATAAACCAGATAGCTTTTAATATACTGTACAGTATGTTAACTTTTTCACCCTTAAGTACACTTTTACCTCAAAACATGTAATTTTACCTCAGAAACATGTAGTGTAACTGTGACCCATGAAAATGTGTAACTTGTCATTTTTACTTCAGAAAAGTATGTAACATTTACCTCAGGAATATGCAATTTTTACCTCAGAAATATGCCATTTCAACCTGAAAATATTTATTCCTTAGGGGAATATTTAAAACATTTACCTCCAAAACATGTGTAGCTTTTACCTTAGTAACACGTCATTTTTTTTCTCCAGCAAAATATAAAACTTTTACTTCAGGACCAGTTCCATTTTTGCTTCACGATGACTGCTTGATAGTTGCAGATAGTTTGTAATAAATGTTACTTTTTCTTTCTAAGAACATGAATAACTTTTACCTCAAAAACATGTACTTTTTACTGTAAATCTTAATTTGGAAATATAGGTTATACCTCAGGAAAATGTCAATCTCACTTCAAAAAAAGAAACCATACAACTTTTACCTCGGGAAAAGTAGGTAATATTTGCCTCAAAATTATAGGACTATAACGATGTAAAAAATCCTGACGGAGGAACAGAAGTAAAAAAACACAATTAAAGACACAGAGGAACGTTCGCATTGTAGCGGTTTAAACTGTGTAGAAAAGATGAAACAAAAAAAATGAACAAATGTGTTGTTTGTGATGCTTATATTATGAACAGGAGCTACATTTTTGACGATCTAAAATATTAGTTTGTACTCTAGCCGGTAGATATAAGCCACCACCTTGTTCTCCAGACATACATTTACACCAAAGGACAGATAAAAGCTTACAGCGGCATGAATACTTTCAATATTTTGGTAACAAGAAGTTCAACATTAGCAGTACTAACAGTAATGTGATAAAAACCGGGCTTGAAATTGCTACCGGTGCCCCTGACCGACAGCATAAATCGGTGTGAAATGATGTGCTGACACAAAATAAAAGCAGGTGTGATGATTGTTAAGCTTATCATGACCTGCATCCAGGATGTGTCCTGATCATCTGCAAAACATTTGTTTTCTGTTACTCAAGCTAATGTCCAGATGCTCCAGATGTTTTCAAAAGTGTTTGTGAAGCATTTGGAAACCTTTTGCTCATTGCTGATCACATAAAAACGTCCGTTTTTGCTATGTAAAGCAAATAAACATGTTTAATTCTCCTGCTGAGTTTTTTTTTTTTTGTCATTTATCATTTTTAAATGAGCCGCTCTTTAAATGTCCTGGTTTTTATTTTTGTATTTTTGTGTATGTAGACGTTCGGCAATTCCCAAATGCTTTGCTAATTAATTAAATAAAAATACTTTCATGAAGACCTCTTTACTTTACTTGTATCGGAGCTTTTTGTTAGCCTGGATGCTAAGTCTTTTAGCTGTGTGTAAGAGCGCTGCTTGTTGAAGAGGCAATCAGTTATCTGGATAAGGAGAAATACATCTTCTTAATGAAGCGGAGACACAGCGGGAACAATGCAAGGCTGCTTACGGGTTTGAGTGCCCTGCTGATTTTGAATTATTTAACAGGTGTTATTTCGGTAATAAAATGGAACGTAAAAAAGTAGTAGTATTTCATAAGCCAATTTTATCCCCCCCAAAAAAATAAATCACTAGTTTAAAATATTGCAATTTTTATATTCTGAGAAATAAAAATGAGTCCTTCGGGACCCTTATTAAACCAATCAGTTTTCCTCCAGGTTGTGTGGATTCCTCTCACATCCCAAAAGCCTGCCAGCAGGTGGATTGTCTATGCTAGGTGTAGTTAAGTGTGTGTGTGCGTGCATCCACTATTCCAGTAATATAGTGATTTTGGGATGAATAATACTGCTTCAGAATGAATTGACTCTTTGTTATGCCACCCTCTGCTGGACAGAACATTTTAGGATCACTTTAGCAAATCTATTACTGCTCCCTTTTCTTCCCAAGCCTGTTGTCCTTGCATTTTTTTTTTATTTGCAGATTACACCTGGCCTTTCCCATCTGCCCTGTGTCCTATCTGGATATACCTGGACGTCCTGTTCTCCACAGCCTCAATCATGCACCTGTGCGCCATCTCGTTGGACCGCTACGTCGCTATCCGTAATCCCATCCAGCACAGCCGCACCAACTCCCGAGCCCGAGCAAGGGTAAAGATCACAGCTGCCTGGACCATCTCTGTGGGTAAGTGTTCATATGACCATCAGGGGGTCTAAAAACATAAAACTTCAGGCGTAAATTGTCAAGATGTATTATGTCATGAGCTTCACACTAAGCTAACCTTCAAGTCTTGTGTCCAAAATCTTCCAGACTTTCATCACCAATGGTAATGTCGTTATGCTGATGATGTTAATGAGTTGCTTCAGTCTGATGGATTAATACAAATTTACTGTAATGCTTACTGGCATGTTTGAGTCATTTCCAGGAAATTAGTGGAAATCAGATTTTCCTGAAGAAATGTGAGGCTGAATTTTATGAGAATCTTTTTTCTCAATAGGGTTGCCAGGTTTGTAGTTCTCATTTAGAATTGAAGTACTTTGCGTATGTTCTGTATATTATGGTGGATTTTTTAGTCAAAAATGATTTTTTGGAGACACAATTTCACTTATTATAGCAAAACAGAAAACAAAGGAATCCTTTATTTAAACTCTCAATTTAACTATATATTAATATAAATATATATTAACTAAAGCTTATACATGAACCCGCACTTTGCTTATTTCTTAGGAATCTCTATGCCTGTCCCTGTTATCGGCCTCCATGACCGCACCAAAGTCTTCAAAGATGGCAGCTGCCAGCTGACAGACAACAGTTTCGTCCTGATCGGCTCCTTTGTGGCGTTCTTTATCCCGCTGGTCATTATGGTGGTGACTTACCTCCTGACGATCAACGCTCTGCAGAGCCAGGCTACGCTGTGTCTGGATCAGCTCATAGCACGTCCCAAGTGGCTGTCTGTGCTGGATCTTTTTCCCAGAGGCTCTCTTTCCTCTGAGCGCCTATTCTCTCGGACCTCGCTTTGCCATGACACTATTGTCCCGTCCTCCAGGCCGTTTATCCGTCGCACTGCGCAGTCCATCAGCAATGAACAGAAGGCCTCCAAAGTCCTTGGTGCGGTCTTTTTCCTGTTTGTTGTCATGTGGTGTCCGTTCTTCATTACAAACGTCATGGCGGTAACATGTGCCTCATCAGCGTGTGACCCAGCGCTCATGGTCAGCCTGCTTAACGTATTCGTCTGGGTGGGATACCTGTCTTCTGCAGTCAACCCGCTCGTCTACACTCTCTTTAACAAGACGTACCGCTCCGCTTTCACCCGCTACATGCGCTGCCAATACCGTGAACCCAGCAGACCGCTTCAGGTCATCCTTGTTAATACAATCCCTCCTTTGGCTTTCCACTCTTCTAAACTTCCACTTCAGGGAGACAATTCTTTGAGATGTTTAGAAGAGGACAGCGGATTTGGGGCATCCTCCTACACGGACCAGGTAGAATCTCTGAACAAACGTGAAAGAGATGAAATGGTGAGTCACGTCTGAAATGAAAGAGGCTCGCATTTATGTTATGGACATAAGGATTGCTCAGGCTCCAGAGTCTTAAAGACGAATAGAAGGAAAATGCCAACTATATTCACAACACTTTTACAAGGGGCTTGTTGTCATTTAAGGAAGATCCCAGTGGTTGGGCTGCTGTTGGCTCCTCTGAGTCTTCGGGATTTGCCTTTTAATGAAAAAGTGTCTGGCTGGAAAACAACATTCAGAGAATATAAAGACTTTGCCACCTCATTATTTATTTATACAATTTCTGCACACCGAAATTGCTTTTTGTGCTTTGCCAATTTGGGAGCTAACTTCTCCAGTTATCTATCCAACTGACCCTCTTTTGCATAATCTGATTTCTCCAGGGGTCACAGTGAATTTTATTCGGTACTGAAAGCTAATTAAAATAGTATTTATGAAAATAGTATTTATCTTAAATGTCTTTTTTTTTTTTACAATCATGGGTTCATGATCCGAAGGGAAATTTAACTTTATTAGATTTAAAGGATTTTTCGGATTGTATTTTCGGTCCCGGTGGGAAACAGTATTTAATGGATTATGAACTCTGTGTCATGATAAATAACTGTGTATAAAATCAGTAATGTATGTGAAAAAATAAAACGAACAAACTGAACCGAAATACTTTATAATGACTGGGGAAGACAAATAATAAGAAATAAAACACTTAGAAATGATGATGCTGTCTGGGTGGGAGGGGCAAACTGTCAATCACTAACTAAACTTTGTAAAAGAATATTAACATGCAACAACAAATTAACGTCAAGGTGCCATTTTACCAGTCACTCGCTGTAAAACTGCCCTCCTGCTATCTGGGAAAAGAAACCCTGAAAAAACAACTATGCATTGTTATATACACATACAGGATGTAGTGGTAGTAACACATTATCTTATAGCAGTATAAATTTCTGTGGGAGTTCTATAAGGTTGTGTGGAAATTTCTTGTAATCAGGATATGTCCGGATTCCTGTGGTTCACACAGTGGGCGAGCTGCTTTTGGGTTAAATACCTGAATATACACTCACCAGCCGCTTAAATCGTATTTAGTGAAAAAAGCTGATAGAATCAACCAATCAGGGAGTTGGCGAGGAATCAGGAGTTAGAACGATTCAATTGCCCATACATTTTGGAGACCCATGGGTTGCGGAATGGGTGTGGTAGGAGGCCCAACCTCATTTTTTCATATGTCCCAAAATTATTAGCAGTTGTTCTTACCACCCATGACGAAAAAAGCTTCTAGTGTGAATGAGGAAAATGTCCAGGAAGCTATGGAAGTGCTACAGTAACTTAAACAGCCACTTTCTGCAAATGTGGTGAGCAGAAAAGCATCCTAGAATGTACAAAACATTAAAGCGGCACAAAGGGTTTTTTTCACAGGTCAACTCGTCATTATGCTCGATGTGTAAATAAAACAAAAACAATGTGGAAGTTAAAACCCGGTAAATAAAGTGAAATTTAGAGCTTGGTTAAGTGTTGGAGCTCCTCTGAGCTGATGAATCATTACTTTGCTCTCTGTGTACCTCGTCGCAGCAGGAGCGAGTTATAATGCGTCGCTTTAATGACTGGATTAAATCTTTCTAATTGATTCAGGCTTTAAGTCTCTGTTAGTGATGTTTACACTTTTCCAGTTTTGCTGGCGTTGGTTTATCAAAATGTATTACGGAAAGAGACCCACGGGAATAATGCAATACACAAACAAAGCTGGTTTTTCTTTATATGTTTGTTTTCCCTAAAACATGCTAATGCAGTCCATTAGGCTTACAGCGTCCTTGCACATTAAAGTAAGAGACTGCAGAAGACAATTTTTAAACAACCACGAAATTATTACGGAGGAGGCTGGTTGTCGATTTCATTGTGAGTTTTCCGTCAATTTCTGTATGTGTGTTATTGCGCCCCCTGGGTTAGTTAAAATAGTGTATAAAATCTAATTTTTGAGTGTAATTTCTTCAGTAATTGTATTTCCTCCCTGTAGTGTGTGTATGCTGTCGAGGGTTGTGTGTTCTGTGTTTTTGTGATTCATTTTCTAGACTTGTTTTCAAATTTATTGAAAAAATGTAAAGCAGTCAACAATTTAGTAAGATTTTTTTTATTTCTATTAACAATGAAATAGGGGAAATGGTACTGCAGTGGTTAATTGCTGGACTGCTAATTGGAAGATCGGGGTTCAGTTCCTAGCACCACCATGTTGCCACTGCTGGGCCCCTGAGGAAGGCCCTTAACTTGCAATGCTCTCAATTGCTCATTTGTATAAAAGAGATCAATGTAAATCGAATATGTTATACCTCGATTACTGAGCTGACAAGCTGAAAGGCCACGCCCACTCAAACAGGATTGGCATGTACAGATGCCACACCTCCTTTAGTGAATTAGGAGTACCGATGACGCACCACTTTTCTGACCTGGCAAGCAAATAGGCCGCGCCCTTCACCAAATCTGACAATCGCCACGCCCCCTTTTCTGATCTGCAGGATAAGAGACCACACCTCTTTAATATGACTGACAGATACTGAGGCCACGCCTCCTTTGCTTACTGGAGGAGCAATAGACCACGCCCCTTTCACTGATCCTGATAGGTACTAATGTCATGTATTTTTAATTGACCTGATAGGCAGGTGGATAATTATTGTTTTTTTTTGTTTTTTGTTTTTTTATATGAAATTAAAATTAATTATTATACTAAATTCAAATGTTTAATATAAAATGTTTTTTCCTTGCACTTTAATTATTTTTGCTGTTTTCCTCCAGAAGGTTTTGAAGGAAAGTGCTGCATCACTTTGAGAGCTAATTCACTTTATTTATTGTTCTGAGAATAAAAAAAAAAAACGTAAACAGCCTGTTGTTTACCCGGTTTATTTTTACCAGGATATCAGACACAGCAGGTTAGTAAAAACAAGGCAGGCTATAATGTTCACAGCGTAACTGCCGTGACGTGACGTGACGTGACGTGACTAGTCTTCTAATGCTGTGCACTCGGTACCAGCAGGTCAGCTTAATCATCTACAGAAAATCTGGCGCTCAGGACGCAGCTGGGCAGTGCGCAAAAACGCGCAGCCTGCAAATGCCGCTTTCAACAGCTGCTGCTGAAAGGTGTGCATACTATAAGGGAGGGGGAGGGTAAAGAATTCAGCACAGCTGGAAATAAATACACGTGCTTTAAATAGAAAATATTAAGGATCCAGCTGCCCAACTGGGAGAAATATTAAAAGTTTATCACAGAATTATGCATCCTTGAATTATTTTATCGAACATGCCTGCAAGTACATTTTTAAAAACTGGTTGTTAAACATGCATCCATCCGTCCGTCCGTCCGCCCATCCAACCACCAACTCACTCTTTCATCCATCCATCCATCCATCCATCCATCCATCCATCCATCTGCCAACCCATTTATTTTATGCATCCACTCATCTATCCATCCGCCACCAACCCATTTATCCATTAATCCACCCACCAACCCATTCATCCATCCCTCTATCCATCCATCATCCCATCCATCCATTTTGTACTGATATATTTATGTGTTCTTATTAAATAATAATAATGATAATAATAATGAAATAATATTATAATAAACTTTAAACCCTACTATACGATTTTGTTCCAATTTCTGGATTAAATGTTTTATTTTTACAAAATGATCGCAGCGACAACAACAACAACAATAAAAATACATTTCACAGTGTAATTGGTGTGTATCAATGACAGTTGTTTAATAAATACTAGTTGATTGTGTCAAAAATTAAAACTTTTTGCACTTTGCATGTCACCTCTCAGATTTTATTTATTTTTAACGACACGTGACTGTAGCACACGTTCGAGTGAAAATCTTGTGACGTCACAACGACGTTGAGTGCAAAAAAAAAAAAAACCCGCAACCTCTGGCATGGTTTTAATTCACTGGCCGCGGATCCAGTGCCAGTTCTGTGCGCACAAGTTCAGGGTGCGGGGACAGAGACCGAGACCGAGACAGTGAACGCGGGACTGTCGGTGAAGTGTGTGTGTGTGTGTGTAGAGAGAGAGAGAGAAAGTAAGAGAACGTCAATATGAATACATTTGGTTCGTTGAATAACTTCTCGAAGTGCGTGAATTCGGCGCGTAACGCCGGGGAGCAGGTGTGTATGGTGGAGTGCGGGGCCTCGTGTACGGCGTCCAGAGGAACAGAGGAACTGAAGGTCGGTGACTTAATGAGCAGAACAAGTCAACAGGCAGAAAAGTGCGGGAAATTAATTACTATGAATTATTATCAGGGTTCATTTCAGCTGATTAAAATTTCATGGTAAAGTTTAATAATAAAGTTATTCAGAATATCTTAGACTAAAAATATTCTCTTGTAAATCCATTTTAGTCATATTTATCTCATTACATACTAGATAATCCATGCTTTATGATAGTGTTATGTGAAGAATAATATAATATACTATAATATAATATAATATAATACAATAAGACATTTACAGAAAGAATAAATAAAATTTATTGCGGAAATGTTACAGTAGTAAAAATGTCCAAAATATAAATTATTTTTGCAATAATTAAGCATATTTTTATATGTACAGTATGTGGGCTGAGCTTTGTAGACTTTATGGAGTAAAAAATGTCATGGTCACCGGTGTGGAAGAGTGTGTATCAGAGATTTGTTGCATTTTTATAAATAGAAAAATATATATTTATAATAATTGTTTAATAATTACAACTAATGATTAAATTAGGGTTAAAGTTCTATAGGAAAGTAAAGAGCAATAAAATGCATGTAATACATTAGCACGTTTCCACTGAATGAATAGACTGTAATCTCTTTATTAAAGCTGAAGTGATTTGATACGTCAGTCAGATTTACCTTCCTGCTGTATAATCTGTTCTTTCTGTACTTACCGGTGTGCATGAGTGTGTGCGATTAGTCCACACTGGGATTTCTTTTCTTCATCAGAGTTTACTTAGTTCAGTTCATTCGGGTTCACTTACCCCCCACTATGGAAAAGAGGCATCTGAAAGGTCTTAGAAATTAATTGTGGTTAAAAAAAAAAATGTACAAATTGGTTTTAATTAAAACTGCTTGTTCTTAGGAACATGGATGTCCGTGTGAGGCTGAAGTCTCCAGCAAACATGCCTTTGATAATCCTGCCTATATAGCGGGAAGTCTCAGTGAACTTCGACCAAACTTTGGCCAGATTTCTCGACTAACCCTGACTCTAACTGGCGGTCCAGACAGCGGCTACATCCTCCAGGCACATCTCTCCGCTCTCAATGGTGTAGCCGATCTGTTTATTCCTCACTCTGGTGGCCAGGCTTGGGTAGGCTACCATCCATCTACAATCACTGCCAAACAGATCCTACAAGAGATTCAGAGGATGGGATACGGATTGACAGACGTAAACAATGCTCCTCAACCTGAAGAGCTGGCTCAGGAATCGAGCCTGGTACGGATCAGAGTGGAAGGGATGACTTGCCAGTCATGCGTACGCTCTATCGAGGACCGGATTGGAGCACTGCAAGGGGTTAATAACTTAAACGTATCTTTAAGTGACAAGGAAGCTGTTATATGGTATAACCCCGAACAAGTGAAGCCTAACGATCTTATAGAACATATCCAGGACATGGGCTTTGATGCCTGTCTCAATCAGACAGACTTAAACTCTAGTTTTCCAAAGATGCCACAATCCGAATGGCTGGAAGCCAGAATTGGCGTGGAAGGTATGCGTTGTGGATCATGTGTGAAAAACATTGCAGAGAGCTTATCTGGAGTGCTTGGTGTCCAGGGCGTGTCGGTGTCACTGGAAAGCAGAAGTGTGGCACTGAAATATGATCCGTCTCTGGTCACCTTGGTCACAATCAAAGCAGTAATAGAGGAACTTCCTTTTGGGAATTTTAGAGTAACTTCCGAATTCCAGGATCAGATTCCCAGGACTAATGGTCTTGTTTGCCCTCAGATATCTGAGTTTCATTCCTCGGACAGCGCTACACTCCAGAAAGTGAGGATTACGATAAAAGGCATGACATGTAACTCCTGTTTGCAGTCTATAGAGGGGGTGATATCACAGAGAACTGGTGTGCATGCCATCACAGTTTATCTTAAGGAAGAAAAGGGAATAATTACCTTTGATCCCAGAGTGACCTGTCCTGCAGAACTTAGGGATGCTATAAAGGACATGGGCTTTGAGGCGTCAATTGAAGGAGGTAAAATGTCCACCATACAAACATTGATTAATTAATTATTTCATTCATTAGTAAATACTTTAAATTACTGACAGGAATCTATGTCTTATTTACTAATGTAAAGATTTGTACCTAGTTAACATGCCAACCTAACTAGCATGACATAATCTGACTAGCACAATTTTTATATCACTTTTCCACCCGCACGATAGCAAGCTAACATTTTAGTAGCCCAATTTGTGACAAATTAACTAGCAAGTTAACATTTTATAGTTTAAAGTTATAATTTTCTAACTTAGCATGAGCTAGCCTGACAAGATGTTAGCTGGATTTCAAAACATATACACTGGTAAAAGATTTACTGCTAAACTAGCCAGCTAGCAAACATAACCTTACCTGAGGTCACGTTAAAACGTGTTAGTTCTAACAGCTAAAAACTAGCCAGAATGCTAACCTGACATGATTTTTTTCACATTTTACTGAAATGATTAACCTTAAATAAACCAACCCAACTGTTTTAACTAGCAGTAATTTATTTTATTTAAAAAAAAAAATTCTAGCCTGCGAAATGGATGTGCTAACCTGGCTAAATTCCTGACAGGATTTTTTTTTAAGGTTATCTTTGCAAACGTTCTTACTTTTCTCGGCTAATAATTTGCGCTCACGTGACTTATAGAGTAATTGACTGTGTAAAAAGTCAAGGCAGCATAAAGCACTGAGTAAACATTTCCCATAGGCAAACTCTCGAAATGTTCGGTATTAAAGTTCAGGGCCAGACATTTTAATCTCGGAGACACTGATATATATTTCTAGCTTTTTTTTTTTTTAATAGCAAAAAATTGACATGACCTAGAAATCCTAAAATATTAAATGGATGAAGCTGAATAGCTGAATCATTTATAAGGAAAGGACAGAAATGATTAAAAGCAGACACCGCGTTGAGGTGAATCACTACAGCCGATGATCTTATGTGCAATGAAATGATCAGGATCTTCAGCTCCCGTGTTACTCTGGTAACCGCCAGAAAGCAGGCATTGAAGACTAACAAGAAACCTTTCACTAGTGAACTTAAATGACTCGGAATGTGGCAACCTTTAAATTCTAGGCGAGGGCTAAGATTGAGAATGAGCAGCTAAGCGGATTAAAGAGGGCTTATACTACTTTTCTTTCTTTCTTTCTTTCTTTCTCTCTTTTCTATCAGCAGTCAAGTCGTTATTAATAAATCTTGGATTAATCTTGATTAATTTATTCATTTAATTGATTAGAAAAACTATTTCAGGACAAATAGCTTTGCATTTGAAAATATTTCCATTAACTCGATAATTTGCGATAATTTCTTGCCTTATTAATTCCCCCCAAAAAAGAGCCTGGTGCAGCTAGAACATAAGTGATAACAGGAGCGAAAATGTCTTGTGGATGTTCCGTATTAATTATTGTAACTATTAATAGAGTTTTGTGGGTGTCCACCCACCACCACCGATCATTGATTGGCCCTTGCTATGTTTCTTGGGTATCTTTTTACGATTCGCTGTTTTTGTGTCCGCCACTTAAGATTCGAGTGATGTCACCCACACGACTCCAACTAAACCAATGCTTCAGACCCAAAACCCTACAAGAAATAAGGTTCCTCAAGAGAAAAAGACACAGAATTGTTTTGTCCGGGTCACAGGGATGACCTGCGCTTCATGCGTGTCCAACATCGAGAGAAAGCTGCACAAGCATGCAGGTGTGTCATGTGGTTAATATGATGTATATACACAGTATGTGTTGTTAACCTGTGTATAGTTTAAAGTTAAAACTTTGTTCATATCTGTAGGAATTAAATCCGTCCTCGTAGCCTTGATGGCAGGTAAAGCTGAAATCAGGTATGACCCCGACTACGTGGATTCGGCGCAGATCGTTAAACTCATCGCCGGACTGGGATTTGGTGCCACTTTAATGGACGAGACGGCTGTCAGCAATGGCCTTCTGGACCTTTCCGTAAGCATGGGCTGTTATGTCATTATGGGTTATTATCTGTTATTATGTGAATTGTGTACAAAAAAAAAATTATACTTAATTAAATGTCGGACATATTATATAATAATTAATTTTCCTTGTTTCAAAAAGTTGATAGCTGAAAAAGTGTTAATAAAATAAACGTATGACTGAAGGCTGTTTTATAATAATTATATCTGTACAATACAAATGATGCGAATAATTTAGTATAGTTATATTTGGATTTTTAAAACCTTAAAAATAACAATACACTGGTGTTCCTGTGCGGCTGTGGATTGAAAATTGACTTGTGAGATGTTTTTAGTTTCTGGCTACGAGTTTTTGAGCTAAAACAAGTCCGACTTTCTACCCTAACACAATGTTTTATGGTATGTTTAACCCCCAGTAGACTATGTAAAAAAAGGCTAGAGTCAAGTCAAGTCATATCAAGTCAGGTTAAGTTAAATCAGGTTAAATTAAATCAGGTTAAATTAAATCAGGTTAAGTTAAATCAGGTTAAATTAAATCAGGTTAAGTTAAATCAGGTTAAATTAAATCAGGTTAAGTTAAATCAGGTTAAGTTAAATCAGGTTAAGTTAAATCAGGTCAGGTCAAATCAAGTCCAGTTAAATCAGGTCGAATCAAGTCAAGTCAAGTCAAGTCAAGTCAAGTCAAATCGAGACGAAGCGAAGCGAAGCAAGTCGAGTCAAATCAAGTCCAGTCAAGTCGAGTCGAATCGAGTCGAGTCGAGTCGTATCGAATCAGGCGAGCGAGTCGAGTCGAGTCGAGTCGAGTCAAATCAAGTCCAGTCAAGTCAAGTTAAATCCAGTCAAGTCCCAAATACTTAAAAAACACTACATATTTGTACCTTTTCTGTTACATGATGAAGACACTGATTGCTAAACATGAAAACAATAGAATTGTTCCAGTCTCTAAGCAGTATTTTGATTGGCTGAGGGTTAGATTAAAGTCACCTTAGATTACTTTACAATTGCATCTGTAAATTAATTATGTTGTCAGCTTTAATTTTAAAGTATATTTCTAATCAATCCTGACCAAAGAAACCTTGTGTTTGCTTCAGATTTGTTTTTATATTGAAATATGGTGTAAAAATGATTTTTAATTCAGCTTTAAAGGCCGCCTGTGATCCTGGCACTCATCTGTACTCGTCGTGCCCCCAGGTGACCGGCATGACTTGTGCTTCCTGTGTCCATAACATCGAAACCAAACTCCAGCAAACAAACGGCATACTGGAGGCCACTGTTGCCTTGGCAACCAACAAGGCTCGTGTTAAGTTCGATCCCGAGGTGATCGGGGCACGTGACATCATCCGAGTTATCGAGGTAAACAGAATCAATCTAACACTAGCATGATGTTACAGATGTTTATTCTGTACAGATCATTTTGATTTCTTTTTATATCTACACTCAGTTTAACAGACAAGCGCTTTGATTTGATTGCTTCACTTGTTCTGCCCTGGGCTTTAATCCCATTGTAGTAATTATTACTTGCCCGAGTGAAATCTAGCAGTGCTGATTCAAGAGGTGCTCGAGTGCTTTTCAGGGTCACGGAGGTGAAGCAGGCTGATCGGCGGTCCAGCGCGGTTCTTCTGAAGAGAATAAATGTCTGTCTGCAGAAAATAAAGCAGAAAATAGCTGATGATGTTTAGGCCTGGTGTTTATTATATACCTGCAATTTATGTTTTCATTATGTTTTTTTTATAAAATAAGATTTTAAATAAATTAGCCAGTATAGTGGTCTAAATTATAGAATGCATTTATTTATTATATATATATATTCTGTGGTACAGGGACTTGGGTTCGGCGCGTCCTTGATAAAGAGCGACGCTTTAAGGAAAAGCGATGGCTTGGACCACCAGAAGGAGATACGACTGCAAGTATCTGCAATCATAACCATCTTAACACACTGTGGTTGTATTATAGTGGATCTTTCTCTACTTACAATAGTAAACATCAGCTAAAATACTGTAGATTATCAGTACACGGGATGCGTGTGTGTGTGTGTGTGTGTGTCAGATGTACAGCATGTTTACAGCCATGTTATAACCCTGTTCCTGCAGTTGGCGTCAGTCTTTCCTGTTAAATCTAATTTTCGGGATTCCTGTCATGGGCCTGATGATCTACATGATGGTGATGGACAAGCATCATGAAGAACACGGAGGTTCCATGCCATTAATGCAGAACGTGCTGCCTGGTCTCTCACTATTCAACCTGATCTTCTTCCTGCTCTGTACACCGGTCCAGGTACAGGTTCCGCGTCTGTCCTTATGCTTTATTACAGTTTAATAATGACATAATAATATTATATTATTATAC
The DNA here is from genome assembly GCA_005784505.1 of Bagarius yarrelli. NCBI lineage: Eukaryota > Metazoa > Chordata > Actinopteri > Siluriformes > Sisoridae > Bagarius > Bagarius yarrelli. The sequence goes on from VCAZ01000017.1 coordinate 4,863,572, forward strand.
ATATCAAATATCAGTTCAATTTAAGTATAAATACACATACTGTCATATGTATGTTTAGTGTTATAAGATCATACTGAGAACATCCAAGTTTATAACTATAAGTAAAATGTCAGACTTGTTTCTGTCTGTCTTTCTGTCTCAGATCTTCGGTGGACGATACTTCTATATTCAAGCCTATCGTTCTCTGAGACATGGAGTGGCCAACATGGACGTGCTGATCGTTCTGGCCACCACAATAGCGTACGTGTACTCCTGCGTGGTGCTGCTTGTAGCCATGAGCGAGTCGGCCACGCAAAGTCCGGTCACTTTTTTCGACACGCCTCCCATGCTGTTTGTTTTTATTGCCCTTGGACGCTGGCTGGAACATGTTGCCAAGGTAAAAAAAAAAAACTCCTGAATGGTGAATTGCTGTACAGTACAAAAAATCCTAGCAGATCAAACATAAAGGTCAAGAATATTTATCTTACATCAAAACAACATATTTGATACACAGGTTTTGGTCCAGGTTGCCAGATCCTGCTTTTTTCCTGTAATGCAGCTGATAACTGCTGATAATGTATTAGAAGCTGTGTGTTTTGCAGCATGTAGATTCATTTGATTAGTTTAAAGGAAATTTGGGAATTTATCTGAAAGGAAACATTCCTACAACCAAAATTCTTTACATTTAATTACAGATTTTACACTAAACTGCAAAAATAATGTAGTTTTAAACGCCGTCAATTACAATTAGTGTTTCTAATTAGTGTTAATTGGAGTCATTACAATGTAATATACTTTATACGATGCTTTATATCGTCAAATGATTGTGTATTGTAACAGGTAACATTCTCGAAAGATTGGCTAACATACTCGGAATGTTCTCTCAAGGTTAGCAAAAAAACCTAAAACCCTCTGGCGGAAACATTTAAGGAACCTTGTGTCAACGTTTTGTGTCATTTAAAAAAAACCCACATCGTTTGTGTATCTGGTGACAAAAACTGATGACACATTCTGATGTACTGAAATATTATTTTACAGTGGATGTCTTTATATTGTGTCCTTTACGCTTAGCGTAATAGGAGGGGCCTTGTTTTGGAGCAGATCCGCGCGTCAATCAATTACAGCTGGATAAATGTTTAGGCAATTCTGCGCAGTGTACAATTACACAACGTAAAGAAACCCTAACATTCAGTTGAGTCGCATTGGATTTGTGTGACTTTGTGTTTTCTATCTAAGGTTAAAGTCACACTCTGTTATCACTCACTTCCCTCACATGGTCTGCATTACGACACGCTCATAAACTGTGTGATTCTATAAACAAAGGCCGGGTTTTTGCTTCCTGAAGTTAATCAGTGGCAAAACTTTAGCCTGTGTTTGGGTGATTAAACAGTTGTTGATGTATATCATAAGCGTTTTGTTGTTTTTGCTCAGTTATGTTTTTGCGTATCTGTGTAGAGTAAGACGTCAAAGGCGCTGGCCAAGCTCATGTCTCTGCAGGCCACAGATGCGACCGTAGTGACGCTGGGCCATGACAACGCCATCATCAGGTAGGAATCAGCAGTGTTGAGGATGCTACTCTGAAATAAAAGCTTGATAAGCTACAATCGAGCTTGAATAAATTAGCTAGCTATGCTACACCTTTCTACCAAAAATTAGCCTAGCTTCATTGAAACTTCTTATTTTACCCAATGATGTATATTACAAATAATGGAATAAGCATTAATGAGGAATGTTTCAAGCGGAATATTCCAGATTGTAATAACGCCCCCTGTGGTCTTGCAGCCCTAAGCAACCAATTATTTCACTTATGCCTTTTCAGTGGTGTAGTGGGTTAAAGTGCTGGCACATAGGTGGCGCTGTTGTGCCCTGGGCGACCCGGGTTCGATTCTGACTTAAAGCTCTTCCAGTCACACGACCCCCCCTTCCCTGTTTCACCCCCATCCTATCATTTTTGGTGCTAAATAGCAGCATAACTCATTCTGATTGGCTGACAGTGACATATACACCACCAATAATGCCTCATACCATAGCTCCAAATGGTAGCCCACTGCAGTAAACAAAGCAAACATACATACATTTTTGGGGGGCTAATACTTGCCTTTGTCCTCACAGTGAGGAGCAGATGTCAGTGGAACTGGTGCAAAGAGGAGACGTGGTCAAAGTGGCACCTGGTGGAAAGTTTCCTGTCGATGGGAAAGTGATCGAGGGAAACTCCATGGCTGACGAGTCTCTGATTACAGGTACGAGATCGTGACACCACTTTTGGTGGACTTTTAAAAAACTTTGGCTTCAATAGGACAGATTTAATGGACCAGAAGCCGCAGACCGAATAAATGACTTATAATGTCTGAGAAAGTTTTGATTTTATTGTAATTTTATATTATAATTCATAGAGAAATTTGCCTAATGTTAGTGCTGCATTCTCTCAGGAGAGCCCATGCCAGTCAGGAAGAAACCTGGTAGCTGTGTGATCGCCGGTTCGATTAACGCTCACGGAGCTCTGCTTGTCGAGGCCATACACGTAGGAGCGGACACGACCCTCAGCCAGATCGTCCGTCTGGTGGAGGAGGCACAGACGTCCAAGGTAACACACACACATGCACATATACACTTACACTTACATTTCTAACATTTGGCAGACACCCTTTTTTATTTAACTGTAGGGTTAAGGGCCTTGCTCAGGGGCCCAAAGGCCCAAACCACTGAGCTACCACTTCCCTTTACACATTTACAAACAGAATACATGCTACAGACAAATGCCAAAGTATTGGCACCCTTTCAGACAATAGATTTGAACAGAACAACACAACCAATGGTCCTTATTTATCAACAACACACACACACACACACACACACACACACACCCCTTTAATTACCCAGAAGGTAATTTGTTTAGGATTATGAATGTCTCCTGATTTTGTTGCTCAGGCACCGATCCAGCAATTTGCAGACAAGCTGAGTGGATACTTCGTCCCTTTCATCGTCTTGGTCTCCGTGGCAACGCTGGCAGCGTGGCTCATTATCGGGACTTTCGACTTTGACATCGTGGTGAAGTATTTTCCCGTGAGCAACAACAGCTTTTCCACAACATTTGTCTTTCTCTCTGTGGTTATATTCTATTAGTCTGATTATCATTTCTATTATCCCGTTATGTCTCTGTGTGTGTGTGTGTGTGTGTGTGTGTGTGTTTCCAAAATCAGTTACAGTTTCCTCTTTTCTGTTAAGGATTATGATAAGAAGATTTCCCGGACGAATGTGGTGGTGCGTTTTGCCTTCCAGGCCTCTATCACCGTTTTGTCTATCGCCTGCCCCTGCTCTCTCGGGCTGGCGACCCCTACGGCAGTAATGGTGGGCACCGGGGTCGGGGCACAGAACGGCATCCTCATTAAGGGAGGAGAGCCGCTGGAGATGGCACACAAGGCATGAATGTTTTATGGTTTTCACACATTTTTAAATATGGAGGTACATGTTGTACATAATTTAACTGATACACTCCATGGACAAAAGTATTGGAACAACTGACCATCATCCTAGTCCAGGGGTTAGTCTCACTTTCCCCCCTATAACAATCACATGATTTTGGAGATTTGGGTTCATTTAGTATCAATAGTATTAGTGAGATCAGACACTAATGTTGAGGTAAGAAGGTCTGGGGTTCAGTGGGGGTTCCAGTTCATCCCAAAAAGGCGTTGAGTTTAAATAGGTTGAGCCAGAATCAGGACATAAGAGTTCTTTCACTCCAAAACATCCAGAACACAGCATATCTTGATGGATCTCAGTGGGTTTGTGCACAGGGACATTGTCATGCTGGAACAGGGTTTAAGTCTCGCAGTTCCAGTGAAGGAAAGACGCTCTATATGAGTGCAGCTCTTTCTGATTCCTCAGGGGGTTTAAAATAAAAGTAGTGATAAAAGTACAGTATCTGTAATGTAAACACATCTGTAGTCTGGCACAAAGACAGTAAACCCCCACCCTGTGTGTCGTCTGCTGCAGATCAAAGCCGTGATGTTCGACAAAACAGGCACCATCACTAACGGGGTTCCTCGGGTCACCCGGGTGCTGATTCTGTGGGATCGGGCCCATTTGCCTCTCCGGAAAGTTCTAGCCATAGTGGGCACGGCGGAGGCCAGCAGCGAACATCCACTGGGCATGGCAGTCGCCAAACACTGCAAAGAGGTACACACACACACACACACACACACACAGAGTCATGGTTAACATACAAACTGAGATAAAGCTATAAGTTAAAATTTTTAGGATGTGCCACAAGAATGTAACTAAAAATGGATAAAAAGAACATTTTTAATGCATAAAAATGGTATATAGGTACACAGTGTGTGTGTGTGTGTGTGTGTGTGTGTGTGTTTCGTTACTGCAGGAGCTTGGCACAGACACCCTGGGCTTCTGCCACGACTTCCAGGCAGTACCAGGCTGTGGGATCAGCTGTAGAGTTTCCAACATTGAAGATCTCCTGCAGATTAATGCAGAGACAAACAGCACACAAACAAACACACTCACACACCACCCGACCTGTCTCACCCTCCAGGGAGTCACGACAGACGAGAGCAGCTTAGTCACAGATGGAGACGTGGGTTCGGGTTAGTAATGTGGAATTTTACTGCCCTCTGGTGTGGTATAATTGTTACAGCAGCTCTGTGATTGTGGGATTTTTGTGGTGTGTGTGTGTGTGTGTGTGTGTGTGTGTGTGTGTGTGTGTGTGTGAGCAGGATCTCCCTTGTATTCCGTCCTGATTGGAAACAGGCAGTGGATGCAAAGGAAAGGATTACAGGTCACAGCCGATGTGGACGAAGCCATGAGCAGCCATGAGACAAAGGGACAAACGGCCATTTTGGTGGCTATCGATGGTACAGTCCAACAAACTAGTGATTTTACATGAATCACAGATTCACAGCTCTAGAAATATTGGCACCCTTCGAGATACTAGATCAGTAAACACAGTGGCGGCGGGTCAATAGGGGGCGCCGCTTTCCTCTTTCCTGAGAAAAAAACCTACTTACCATGTTAACAATGAGTTAAATATCTATCGCAAATTAATAACAAAATAAAAGCATTTAGTCGTGCTTTTCCACGGTTAGTCATTTTTCACGGTTAGTTAACTTTAAAAAACCATGTGATTTGAGGGTGAGTCCTAATTGGCTCGTTTTAATGGGGTTGACTTGTTTTGACTCCCTCTAGTGAACAACATTATTGTTACATTATTGATATAAATGGCTGAGCAAATAATAATTATTTTGATTAATACACATTAAACTAAAATTCACTGATTTATGCTACATTGACTTTAAAAATGTAGAAACATTTCTATTATTTTGGTGGTCCTGGGATTCAAACTCAAAAGGAATTATTTTTTCATATACATATTTTAAAGGGTGCCAATAATTCCAGGCGGGACATACAAGCGTAATAATATTTCCCAAAATCCAATCTGTGATCACTGCTAGTCATAAATATACACTTGCAGGTTGCTGTGTGTATCGGATTAGTGGTAAGTGTGTGTGTGTGTGTGTGTGTGTTGTAGGTGTGTTGTGTGCCATGTTGGCTATAGCAGACACAGTGAAACAGGAGTCGGCTTTGGCAGTACACACGCTGAGCCGCATGGGGATCGAGGTTCTGATGATTACTGGAGACAACCGTCGCACCGCTAAAGCAATCGCCACACAGGTGCCGCTCACATCACTAACACACACACACACACACACACACACGTTTCAGAGTGGATTCGAGAACAGGACAAGAACAAAGACACACACTTGTTCCTAATCAACTTTTTTTTCTTACTTTGAGAAGTGAACATGACTTATGTGCTGGTGCTGAAAAGTGTGTGTGTGTGTGTGTGTGTGTGTCACAGGTTGGCATCCGGAAAGTGTTTGCCGAGGTCATGCCCTCTCACAAGGTGGCTAAAGTGCAGGAGCTGCAGGAAAAAGGGCTGAAGGTGGCTATGGTGGGTGACGGGGTCAACGACTCGCCCGCTCTCGCTCGCGCCGATCTGGGCATCGCCATCGGCACCGGCACTGACGTGGCCATCGAGGCGGCAGACATCGTCCTCATCCGGGTGAGTCTGAGCTTGCACACTTCTACAAGGGGTACATTTCACTTCCTGTTCTGTTATTATAAAGCAGCGGGGGGTTTTTTTGGACAGAATGACCTGCTGGACGTGGTGGCCAGCATCGAACTGTCCAAAAAGACGGTGAGGAGAATCCGGATCAACTTCGTGTTTGCTCTCATTTACAACCTGCTCGGAATCCCCATCGCAGCTGGTGAGGAACACACACACACACACACATGCGCGCACACACATACACTTTGCATGTTGCTTGCTTATGATGATTTCTGGTTGCCAGATTGTCCTCTAGAGCGTCCGATTCTATAATATAAAATTTCGTGAGGATTTATTTTACTAAATTAATTAATTAATTGTAATTTTTTTAATACGATAAACGTAAATTCCACTTTCTTTTCTACGAAATTCCTTATAAAAATATTTGCTCATATCATAACTAATGCTATCTGAGTCATTTTATATATAAATTTTATTTTAATTTTAAGTGTTTATAGATTTTCTTCTTGTTGTTTTTGTGTTTATCCTAAAGCTGTTTTTTCTCTTTGGATTTTTTTTACTGATTATAAAAAACTTTAGCTTTTTCTTATGAAATTGATTTTTTGTTTATATTCGAAGCAGTCCTAGGCTATGATGTGTGTGTGTGTGTGTGTGTGTGTGTTTAGGTGTGTTTATGCCTGCGGGTTTGGTGCTCCAGCCGTGGATGGGTTCAGCTGCTATGGCCGCCTCCTCGGTGTCTGTGTTACTCTCATCGTTACTGCTGCGCTGGTGAGAAAACGCTCAGTTAATGACGCCCGCTCAGCTCTGACCTTTCACCTAATTCACACGTCATCTCCGTTTCCTTCTCAAACGTTAAATATTTCAGACAAACGGGAACGTTGAGACTTTTATTTTAATTCCGGCACTTTTTAAAAACAAATACATCCTTTTAATTATTTTAATTGAATTTTATTTGTTCAGCGCTTTTAAAAATGGACCTCGTCCTGAAGGAGCTTTTATAGAAATACAAAGGAATTTAGGATGAAATTTATATTTATACCCGATGGATAAATCTAAGGCAATCGTGGGTTAAGATGTTGAACTGCTAACCTGAAGATTATGGATTCACTTCCCGCCACCATTAAGTTACCCCTTCTGGGCCCCTGAGTGAGGCCCTTAACTCTCATTTCAATAAAATAAATGTAACTCGCTCTGAATAAAGAAAAAACTACCTGAGATAATATTAAAAGGAATTTCTTAAGAGGGGAACCGAACCCATCCTCTTCTGGTGGGCACCGTATCAATTTCCGACTTAAATCTTATATCTTTCTTCTTATCCAGAGCGACTTACATTTATCTTTTTTATACAACTGAGCGATTGGGGGTTAAGGGGCCTTGCTCAAGGGCCCAGTAGTGGTAACTTGGTGATGCTGGGAATCAAACCCTTATCTTTTAATTAGCAGTCCAACACCCTAACCACTGTACTACCACTTCTCCAGTGTAGTGGTTATATTTATTACAGATTTAACACTAATTTCAAAAGTGTGTGTGTGAATCTGTAAAATCATTCATCTTATGACATCACTAATCAATCATCTTATGACATCACTAATCTCAGCTTATGACATCACTAATCATCATCTTCCTCTTTTAGCTATAAGAAAACGTCGGTGGATCAATACGAATCGAGAGCTAACGGGCGCATGTGCAGTCTGAGGTCGTCTCAGGTCAGCACTCACGTGGGGCTGGAGGAGAGGCGATGCAGCCCCCGGTCCCTTCGCCGCAGTCGGTCCAGACTCAGCCAGATCTCCGGATCTCCATCTCAGATCTCCAGATCCGCCCGCATGCACGCCGATTCGGATCGTCACTCGCTTCTCGAGAACCAGCAGAGCAGCCGGGAGTTTACAGTGTAGAGAACTTTTAGAAGTTTACACCTTAGATACAGATCTAAGATCAGTGCATCTGGTCAGTGATGTAAAGTGAACACAAAACCTGCGGCTAAATATAAGACATTTAGAACACATCAATCTGGACGTCCTGCTGGCGGGAAAAAGCTAAAGACATTCGGAGAAACCAAACATATTATGCTAATTAGCGGGTTCGTAATTTGTTTGTATGTTTTAAAAACTTTACAAATGATATAACTTTGGATATTTCCGTCTTTCCCAGCTAGTTTGGAATTGTCCTGTAAATACAGTATGTCAAATAAAAAAGACAGATTTATTTTTTTGTGTCTCTTTTAAAAATCTGTGTGTAGCGACTTTCTTGCTTACAAAATGTGTTGTCTCGCGTAGCAACGTGGTTTGTAGATGACTGTAAATTCATATTCCTACAAATACAAATTCATAAAAATTCACAGAATTAGTTTGTCTCGACCTTCTTAGCGCTCGGTGTGAATTTGGTACGTTTCTGAAGATATTTTTTATACAAAAAAATAGGAAGGGCCTTTGTGTTTTTTTGGTGAAAAAATTTAGTGTCCTCAGAATTTCCTAAAATTCACAGGATATGTTATTATTGACCTCCTGAATGTACTGTATGAATCTGGAGAAGATCTGTAACTGATCATTTCTTACCTAAAATGTTAGCGATTAGCTTTTGTGTGTATTTAACAAGAAATAAAGAAAAAACATCCTCAGATTTTTATAACATTGATGGATTATGTTAGTCTCGACCTTCCTGACACCCAGTGTAGATTTCCGAAAATGTCCATTTTTACCTAAAAACGTAAGGGGTTCGCCTTTGTGTTTTTTTAACAGTAAAAAAATGACGTTCCTTAGATTTTCATCAAATTCATAGAGTTTGTTTGTCTCCACCATCTTAGAGTGAATTTGGTAAAGTTCTACTACAGCGTTTCTACAGTACTACAGCTGATCTACTGCTGTTAGATCGTTTACTACCTCTAAAGGAAAGATAAACAATATCACTGGCCAGAAAAAAAACAAGACATTCACACAAAAAATCGTCAACACTTTTATTAAAAAAAAACAATGAAGGACACGTTTTATTAAACCTTCAGAGACGTCATGACGAGTCATTATTTCCTGTATGTTTAACTTTAAAGTGCATGATCAGTAGCTTTTACTTAAAGAAAGAAAATCAGTGTTTATCATACAGCCTGTGTATCAGCAGACAAAGCAGTCTCATCCTCTCATCCCTCGCCATCAGTCACACACTGTTTACATGGTAAAAACCGCTACGGGTGTGAAAAACTGAAAAAAAAAGTCATTAGTCAGTCTGAGAGAGATGAAAATAAGCAAAAAAACCCAAATCTCATCGAAAACGGTAGCAACGACGTCTCGATGTTGCCGGAAAAAAAACAAAAAAACAATGACTTTTGTGTAATTTTATGGATTTGTTCTATTATAAGTAACAGAAATAAAATAAATTTAAGAATAAGATGAACAATTATCATTTTTTTTCTCTCCATCTTCTATTTTTAAATATAATAATTAGCAGTAGTAACTATTTCATTTGAAACGCAACTTTTCAGCAAAAAAAAATAGCAGGAATACATGTTTAATACTGATAGATTTAATACTTGACCATTTTTTTTGGTTAAAAATTTGCATTAAAAAAAGCAAAAAACAAAGCTAGGCATTCTGGGATATTGTACCGATTAAGATTATCAAGTACCGGCAATAAAATGCTTCAATTGGTTTAATAAAATATTATTTTTATGTTTGTGGTCATCCTAAAGTCTTATAATATAATAAAAATTAATTATTTTACGTTATAGAATTCTTAACAAATAACAATTGCAGTTTCCGTTCTGTTTCTTCCTGAAATCGAGGGGATACAAACTTTTGCACACTACCGTACCGGCGAGAATTCATTAGCAAATGTAAAGCAAACAAATCTCTGACTGTGACGTTCACGCTTAATGTTTAGTTTGTACGCTAAAAGCACATACGTGCGTTAATATAACTCGAATAGTCGGTGTGTTGTTGTTTTTGTCTATAGATAATTGCAAATCTTTGCATATTGTAGAAGCTTGTTTACCGCAAAGGCGGGTTGGCTAAATTAGCGGAAGACCTTGTGCACCTGTAGAATATACAGTGTTTATTACTTATACAGAGACGTTACTGTTCGTGTCGTGGCCATTTGTGCATATTGTTTGTAATGCTGATGTTCGTACGGTCGCTGGAGTTGAATTGAGTGATTAAGTTAAGCTATTTAAGGAGCTGTAATACTTTAAAGCAAAGCTGCTATTCGTCTTTAACGTCACCGTCGGGATCAATAGCCCACTTTAGGATCTGGAAGTTTTTCACTACGGAAAAATTAGTATCAGCTTTAGTATTAATGCACCTGTTTAGCTAGTTAGATTGCCTTATATAATGTTATTACATTATACTAGCTACGACCTTTCAGGCTAGTCAGTTGTCTTACTAGTCGGTTTAAGTAACAAACGAATGTAAGCACCGGATAACCTGCTGTAGCTTTAGCTAATTTAGGGATTATTTGTTCAAGCATGCGTTTAGCTGCTGTTAAATATTTATATTAAATGTCTTGGTGGTACCTTGTTACCTCTTAGTCCATCCAGAAAATATCGTTAACACTGTTATTCCGGCAGAACTTAATCTGCTATTCATTTCTACACACACAGAACCACAGAACCCCCTCCTCAACATCTTATCATTCCTGCTGGTGATTTTTTTTAATAGAGTCACAGATTTTTGTTTTAATTTGTAAGATAATGGTGTAAGATTATATGCCTTGATCTCCATGTGGTGCACCAAGACTTCTTCAAGAACTTTCACCCAGAAAAAAAACACCAAGTGACACTATGTGAACATACAGTTGTACCTTACGGATATTATATCCAGTCCGTGCCGGAGATTTTTGCTGTTTCCGAGTTATGAATCATAATTAAAATGACCTTTAACCCTAGTTTAAGCCATAATTCCCATCGGCACATTGTAGCATTGAAGCTGATTGGTAACTAGAAGTATTTTTTTTGTCTTGCATATTTCAAAGGATGTTGGTTATATAGATAGAAAAGCTCTAGCTGAGCCAATCTACCTTGTTAATTTAAAAAAAAACCATTTATTTATATGGCAAATCTGTTTAATGAAAGTGACTTATGACTAGCAACTGATATAATACAAGCAGCGCCTAAGAGGTTTGTTTTGAATATCTGGGATTTAAGCTCATAATCGGATTAATAATTTTGTGGTTTAACCTTTGAGCCACCACTGACATTGACTGATTTAGACCTGCACTCGCTTCCTGTATAAAAGAAACAGTTAACGAAGATCTACTGCATCCTCCCAGACTATAGATGGCGCTGTTAGCATTTGAGATGTTTCTTACTAGACATGTCATTCCAAATCCTGTGCATTTCCTCCGGTGAGATCTGGTGCACGGTGACTACTCGGCGATAGCGACAGAGGCTGTAGCTCATCTTCCAGTGGTTAAAGCCACTGTTCTGAATAGGGTGGACCCCAAGCTTGCGTAGACACAAACCTACGTAAACGTCCTCCAAATGAATGAGATGTGTATGAAGGGAAGTCTTATAAATCAACTCTGCCATATCCCCGGAGAACACATAGCCTGTTCCAGAACAGAAAGGCGGGTACTTGTTGTCGGGGTACAATTCTCTGGACATGTACCACTTACTGCGAGTGTCTCGGATAGGCCCCCCATTAATGACGTGGCCCGTGAAGAAACGCTGCCTAGGCTGTGCGTTTGGTCTTAGCAGGTTCAATACAAGGTTGTCCATGTTGACAAATATGTCACTGTCGGTCTTCATGACGTACTTGGCGTCGGGGCAGTACGACGCCACCCAGCGCATTCCCATCATGGTCTTCAGCGTCAGGTTTCGATAAGAATCCTCAAAGTCCTCAACGATGATGTCATGGAAGATCTGGCTCTCCTGCTCCACCATCTGATTGAGCACCGGCTCAGAGTTGTGACCAAGAAGGAAAAGTGTGACGATGCGGACGTCGCTGTACGTGCTCTCGTCTCCCCATGTCTCGCGGATGGCTTGTCTGGCGTCGAACTCCTTGTGGTTAGTGCTAATGAGGATGAGCAGAAAGGGCGCGCTGCCTTCGCATTTCTTCGGCTCGTTGATCAGGAAGCTGAAGGCATGCGGATTGAGCGTACGTGTCCGGATGTTGCTAAACGTGATATTTTTTAGCAATCTTGTAGGCTGCCTGCGAATAGGGATGGACACGTGCTCCACGTAAGAAGTGGACGGCCGGCTGCCACTGAGGTACCACAGAGCAGTGGCCCAGCAAAGCACAGTGAGCAGGTACAGACATGACACTTTGGAGATCATATCGGCACGGATCTGCTCACCTCAGCTGCTAGTCGTCGATTTTAATAACAAAGTGCCATGGCTTCAGTCTTTGGATTTTTCTCTCTGACCCATGAGTCAATTTGGGCACTATATTGAAAAATGCTGTGCTTAAGGCCATGATGACATTCAGTTATTTGTCTTTCAGGACCATGGTATAATTTATCACCACCTTGCTAACATGTTGTGGTTCTTATTCCTCATTGTGTTTAAGAAATATCCATCTCATCTGCTACGATCTCTGTGCCTTTATCATCTCCGCAGCATATTGTTCCCCTAGGGATCAGAAAGACGAGGCGGACGACCAAGACCCGGATCTCTAATGGCATCCGAGTACTGCAGAACTCACTGGCTGGTTAAGCAGCTCTGTGATGCAGGACACACCGATGCCGTGACGCAGCATGCCTTTAGTAATCCGATCTATAAAGCTTGGCTTCCGTTCTTTCTCCATACGTCTGAGTTCTTGGCGGCTTCAGAGCCTGCAGGAGGCAGAGAAATAAAGGAATGCAGGTCATGTTGGAGTAGAACAAAAAACAAGTCAAGAAGGAAGTGCAGTTCTGGATGCAGTGCACGCTTTAATAAAAACTTAAAATAACTCAAAAAATAACTATTTTGGTAATCATTTGACACAGAGATGCTACATAATAAATATTTTTATCATTATTCCTCATCCTAATTAAACAAACTGGCAGAACCTATCAATGGGACTATTTTCTCAATTTTGAGGTGCCGCTAGCAATTTTAGGCTAAAGTTGGGCCCCCTACCCATTTCGCACTGTTGAAACAAATCTTTGAGGGCCCCCAAAGTGTAGACCCTTAGAATTGTCCTAACGTCTGGTGCTCCTTGCAGAAGATGAACTATTTCGCTGTAATTCAGCTGATTCGAAGGTCGCATGGCAAACGGTTTAACAGGCGCTACACACCCACGCGCTGCTTTATTCCATGTTGGCGTCTCTGATTCTCTGTCTGTGTTTGACGTCTGGTGAGATAAAGTAAGATAGGACTGGGTACAACTCAGACATAAGTTGTACTGATACATACACACACTCTTTACTTTTGATCGTTCTCTCCTAGTCTCATTGTACTATGATGTATTTGCGGCACACTGCAGCAGAAAGGGCACCCCCAATGAATGGTAAAGGGGCTATAAAAAAAAAAAAGAACAATAAATCAATAAAGAAACAATATCTAAAAAAAAAAAAAAACTAAATTAATAAACAAATGTGAGAAAAAGTCATTTTCAGTTTCATTTTAAAATATTTAACTTACCAAAATGGACCAACATTGAGCCGTTTTATTTCTCTGAAAGAATAAAAGACCCAGATTTACGTCGTTTACGGGAATATTTTTAGCAATTTTTTTATAGACGTTGTCCCACATTACACAATGCTTGCTGCTATACACCGATATGGACGGATATGGACACCGATTCAGCAGAAGGGGATTTGGGACGAATGCTAGTGATACTCTGAGGAAAAAAATGAGGCCGAGTGGAATATCATCAGCTCTGACACGAATAAGGAAATTAAGAAAACGTCCCTGTGACCTACATTTCGGAAAAAAAAAATTATGCTGGATTGTTTGGTTGTGGGTAAGTGGTAGCTCGGTGGGTAAGTTAGACTTAGTCAGAAGATCGTGAATCGGAATTAAGCCATGATCTTTGGCAGATGTCCTTATTCAAAGTGACTTTCAGTGATCTCATTTATCCAACTGAGCCGTTGGGGGTTAAGGGCCTTGCTCAGGAGCCCAGCAGTGGCAGATTGATAGTGCTGGTAGTGGAACCTTAGAATCATCATATAAGAAGTCTTAATCACTGAGTTACCACCCTCAGACAGACAGACTGAAAAAAATGACCGAAATGTAACGTGGGCCACTAATAGAGGGAAGTGGTTGTTAAAGAATTGGACTGCTGATTGAAAGAGTGTTGGTCCAATTTGGAGCATCACCAAAATGTAAGAGGTGCCACCAAGGGGTGCTGTCGTTCTAAGGGCAAATGCTCTTTGGGGCTTCCAGAGGTCTAGGTATTAGCAGTAATGTAATATAGTATGTTGGTAGGGGGGGCCCAAATTGATATTCTTTCATAGGGCCCACAATTGCCAGCAGCACCCCTGGGTGGGCCACTGAGCTTTGGATAGGGGCATCAAACAAATGTTCAAAAATGTTTATTGGTGAGGTTTAATATACTTTATAATTTCCATTATTATCATTATTATTATTATTATTATTATTATCCAACGTTAGAATTAAAACTGGAAAAAAACAAACTACCAAAGGCAAGGTCCATCCACACAGAAGTCAAACCCCACCAATCTCCCGGTGCTGTAATAACACTTACATGTTCATTTAAACAAAGACAAACAAACACTAAACGGCTTCATGTTCCCTGGAGATTCTGCTGCTTGTGTATTTAGGCAGAAGGAATCGATTACAGGCGCTTTTCTGTTTTTTAGATTCATACAGTCAATGATTGCTGCATCATCATTCTCACCGCTTGCCCTCCTCCAAAGGGGGTTATATGAGATGGTATTAAGCCTGGAGCTGAGAGCAAGCATTCATGGTGCTGATGTGTCCTATGATTTCCCATCTGGAGAACATAATATTTATCAAACGTTCTGTCTGGTTTTGGGAACAGGATTAAATCATACCAAAAACTTTGGTAGAACTTTTTGAGGTTACTTCTGGTGTTGTTCCAAGAACGTTCGAGAACACGCTCCGAAAACGTTTCCTCTTAACACACAAGACGTATTTATCTATTAAACTTAATGGAACTTATATCGAGTTGAATGCCATCAAAAGGATGTTAGAAACATTGTCTAGAAGTTTTTACAACACGAGGAACACATAGTACTATTAATAACGTTATCAGAACTTTTCAAGTCGAATGATGTCATAAAGACTTCTGCGAATGTTGTTTTGGGACGTTTCTCTTAACATCACAAACTTAGATGAACTATTAATAATGTTATGTGAATGTTCAGTAACATTATTTGAAAAACATTTAAACAACTTTTGAGAACGTTAGCAAATCTTGGGGAAACTCCCTGTTAGCTGGTTCTGTCAGGTTATTTTTTTTTTGTCGTTCTGTTCTGCGTGAAAGACGGTCGATTGCGTGATTATAAATGTGATGTTGGTCGGAACTCTGAGCCGAAGGTCTTATCTTCACTTCTTCTCATTTCCTTTACTTTCCCACTGAGGGCTTCATGAGTAAAGCCGAGTCGTAACGAGAAGAATGCCCAAGGCTGTGCGTGGTGATGAAGATCGTAGGAGTGGTGATGGCGAGTGCTAATGGCGTCTCTGGTAAAAGCCACGGGGCTTCAAACGGAATAGCGATTACATCACCATCCTGACACTACACCATCCTTCTTTCTTTTCTTTATTTTGGGGACAGTGTTCCAAGATCTGATTCCGGAAGGAATAATGTAACACTACAACATACAAAACATTCAGTCCATAATATTTTAGCCACAGTGTTTACTGTATAAACACCCCGATCAGTCAGAAGGCGTTGATACACTGAGCCCTTTTTCTCAAAACGACCAAAGACTTTACTTTTGGCATTTGGCAGATGTCCTTCTTAGGGGGAGTGCTGGCCGAATCGGAGACCAGAAGACCTGGTTCAACCCCACCCCGCCAGCTGTTGATCTGAAGACCAGAAACACCTGGGTTCAAACCCCACTACTGGTAAGCCAACCACTGTTGGGTCCTTGAGCAAGACCCTTAACCCTTTCTGCTCCAGGGGCGCTGTATCATAGCCGACCCTGCGCTCTG
>VCAZ01000187.1:0-10000 GCA_005784505.1 Bagarius yarrelli
AAAGCGCCTCCCGAACTCCATCCAGACCAGACCCTCGTGCTCCAAGTGCGGCTCTCGATCAAGTCCTGCATGTGTCTCAAGGCAGAGACAGAGAAATGCAGAAGCGACCCGCTGCCCCTCGCATCTATCCGCCGTCTAAACGGTTGGTGTTAGACGAGCTACAAGGCGAGGCGGCGAGTCTGCGCGGTCCTAACGTCTAACGCCTCACTGTACTGTACGAGCAGCAGAATCGACCCCTAAGGGCTGTTTATGAAGCGTGAAGGCAGAGCAGATCTCAAATCCTGCGTTCTGTTCTCCTGGATTATTGCTAAGGGGTTCCCCATATGATAAACCAGAGAGACTTAATGCCCTTACATTTGCGCGAACCCGGTGCACTTTTACATCGCTGTCTGTCTGTCTGTCCGTCTCTCTCTCACACTCTTTGTCTCTCTTTCTCCGTCTGTCTATCTCTCGCTCTCTGTCTGTCTGTCTCTCTCTCTCTCTCCCTCACACTCTGTCTCTTATTGTCTCTCTCTCTATCTGTCTGTCTCCCCCCCTCCGTCTGTCTCTCTCTGTCTCTCTCTCTGAATGTCTCTCTCTCTCTCTCTCTCTCTTTCTTACTACACTCTCATCTGTGCAGGCATCTAGACCCTATAAAAACAAAAGCACATCCCAGTGACATCATAAAAAAACAATATCCACCCAGAAACACTTTCTCCCAACAGATGAATTCGATTCAGAACACAATGTTCTTTCATAAAACTAGACGAAAGTGTCGAAAAGGCTACCTGTACACCAGCACATCTCCATGGCCAACAAATAAGCGTGCAGTGACTAAAAAAGGTTTGGTAACACCTTAGAACATGGGTGTCAATCTGGGTTCCTGAAGAGGGCCAAAGTCCTGCAGAGTTTAGTGTCAACCTTATTCCAAACCACAAAACATGGGATTTTTTTTTCAACGATAAGATGCGATTAAACTGGATCAGGTGCAGGGTGGGGTGTGGGTGGGGGTGGGGGGTGTCCAGGAACTGAGTTTGGACACCTGTGCTTTAGAATAATGGTCCGTAATGGTCCATTTTCGATTGGTCCCCTCATTAATTGAACCGAATGAAGCTCATAATAGTGAACTAACCCAATCATGAGCTTGTCGGCATAAGTTCCTAATTATTTACTTTCTTAAAATTCTTCTTCTTCTTTTTATTATTATTATACATTTAAAATAAACAGAAAACATCCATCCATCCATGCTTTGGTAGGAGTCAGAATTTCAACCTGTAGCTGACATCATTGAGAACTACTTGTGAACTATGACCTTATAAATAAGGAATAATTCTTTATTTATAAGGTCAAAGTTCACAAGAAATTCTCAATCACGCTAATGTTTATTTAGTAATCGTTGACTACCTAATAAGAAACTATACCTTTGTCCTAAATTAGCTACTGCTTAGTTAATCGTGCTTCTTTCGTAATACCTCTTTTCCTGCATAATTACAGAGCGGTAGTGAACATTTTAATACGGTTGGCCAAAGGTGGTCACCAATCTTAAAAATGACTCCGTAAATAATTAAATAAATTCAAAAATAATACAAACAGGAAGAAGAAGAAGAAGAACTGCTCAACTAGAGCAGTTGAGGGTTAAGGGCCTTGCTCAGGGGCCCAGATGTGGTAGCTTGGTTGTGCTACACCTTAAGTACTTTGCCTTGACCCCTTCTGCCTAAGCTGCAATATCCAAATAACCTAATTTCACACTGCTGTTATGTCCATGTGACAAATAAAGACTTTTATTTTATAAAATTCAAGGACATTTACAGATCACTCAGATTCCAGATGCTTAAGCACCTATTAGGTGCAATTTTTTTTTAAACACATACAAACACACACACACATATGGCGTCCCTGACTAATGGAGCAAATGTGCTGGCAGCATCGTGGTATCATTAGCTATTACTTTTGGAACTTGGTCTTGAAGTAATAACGGGAGGAATGTTTTTCTGGAAGCAGGAGTGGAAAATATTTCAATAGGACGGACGGAAAAGTTGAACAACAGCGTTACACGATTACTGATACTGATACGTTTCATCGGGTTTAATTCTATTTTATTTCTATGGCGCTTTTAACAATGGACGTCGTTTTCGTAGCAGATTTACAGAAACGGAACAATTCAGAATGAAATAATTCTGTCATTTGGCAGACGTGTTTAATCAGATCGACTTACGTTTATCTCTTTTATACAAATAAGCAATTAGGGCTTAAGGGCCTTGCTCAGGGGCCCAACAGTGGCAACTTCATGGTGCCGAAAACTGAACCTCGATCTTTCAATTAACACCTTAACCACATGTGCTACCAGTAAAAAAACCCAGAATTTTGGCGCATTTTATATTGAAATTATAAATTAAATTTATGAGCAAGTCAGAAAGAAGAAAAAATCTTCCCGAAACTATTTTCCTACATTTTATTTGCGCCTTTAATTTTGTGGACACCCAGAAATAAGTACGATTCCTTATAGCTACACAATATAGCCAAAGGTTGTCAAACACCTCACATACAGTCCATGTTGCCTAGAAACACTTTGTATGTTTACAGACTCAACCACATGTTCCAGCACGACAATGTCCCTGTGCACAAAACCCCCGGAGCTCCATGAAGACATGCTGCGTTCTGGATGTCATGGAGTAAAAGAACTCTCATGTCCTGCACAGAACCTGGACTCTGAATCGACCCCTTTAACCTGAACTAACCTGAAGCCCAGACCTCCTCACCTGTCTGATCTCACTACTACTACTATTGTGGAAAGACTTTCCAGACGTGCGGAGGTTATTACAGGAAGAAGACTAAGACGACATCTGGAATAGGATGTCTAGAAAAAAAAGTGATGGTCAGGTGTTCCAATACGTTTGAGAGTCCAGTGTATATAAAGTGTTGGACATATTGTCTTCGAGCGTTGTCTTCTGACGTACTAATTAAAACCTTTTTTACTAATTACTGCAACTCGGCAGGGACAGAAATGAGATTTTCCATCTGTACAGGCTTAAAGCTCCAGTGAAACCCGGCGACTACAGTACAACAAAGCTGATTAAGCACATTACTGCAGGGCAATTCCTGTTTTTTTTTTGTACCGACAACTGCTGTATGCTAATGCTAATGGCGTCTACCAGTCTGCTTCCTGCTTGAGCATTTTTACACTCTAGCTTGCACATCTACACAGTGGTTAATAAAAGAAAAAGAAGAAATAATAAAAAATAAGGCATGTTTTTTTACAAAAAACATCTGTACTTACTTGACACCCGTAGGCCCCGCGTTAAGATTTCGTACATTGTCTTAGCGTCATCATAGTAAAAGGATAGAAGGTTATCGGCGTCCACTAGTGTCGACCTACGGACGAACTCTCCTCCCTAAGCACCAGCAACAAAATCAGAAGTATTAATACTAATCCAAAAGTCTAAACTGGTGAGAAAGTGAGATTCGTTTGTTTGATTGGGATCACCGGACTCACCGGAACCTCAACGGACTGCGCACGCAGGTCGCAGGGCGGTTTGATGGCTTTAGGTCGAGTGGTATACCAGAAGGTGGTGAGTGCAGCGGCAGCCCCCATGCCCACCAGCGTACCGGTGGACAGGCTGCGGAGGTAATCCCTCACCTCGGCCAGCTCAGGCACGCGCAGCTGCTTTAACAGCTCCTGGGCCTGCATATCTGTCTGTTAATGGATCTGTGGAGTGAAACAAGCTACAGCGTTAGCGCCACAAGTAAGTTCAAAAGAGATGAAGAGACTGGGTTCTTTAGATACGTACTTTTTTTTGACAATTTAATTCACATACTTTGACTGACTGAACTTAAATTTTATAAGTAATATTAGTGCTCCGATACTGTAACGTCCAGTATCGGCACACATTTGCATTATGTGTTAAACTTATTTACGTTAATATTTAAGTCAAACCCTCAGTGCCGTTGTCGCAGAAACAACCACGGCAGAAAAACAAGTATTGCAATATGTATCGTAATGCAATATATCGGAATATATTGTATCGTGACCAATGTATTGTAATATGTATTGTATCGTAAGGCCCTTCCCAATACACAGCCCTAACTGATATTAACTTGATCAAAAGAAATCACATCCCACATATTTATTTCAATTACACACAAAATTTACAAAAACGTTGCATTTCATATGACTTGAAAGCGTACAAACCCAAAAAACATCCGTAAATTTGACAAATAAGGAATCATTTAATTAAAAGGGGGGGGGCAGTCCTAGTTCGCCATTTCATATAGCACATGTCAAATGGCCACGATTGTCTTAATTAAGGTCCATGTTATTTTCAAGTGCACATTCCACCGCTAGAGCGCAGAGTGCTCCTACTTCAGAGTTTCGCAGCCGCTTTCCAATCAGAGGAGATTACAAATATCAAAACTGATCAATCCCAAAATGCCCAGTAAGGGATAATCACCTATCTGTGCAAACAGATTCAGTAATCGATCTAAACAAGAACAAGCAAAGATCATCACCAATGACATCATTCACTCTGTACAAATTCAGAATTCTGGTTGAAACGTTGCCAGTTTGAGATTCGAGATAATGTCAAACCTTAATAATCAATTTGGCCCGCAACTTACTTTGATTTAGGTTTTGGTCCCTTGTGTGATCAAGTCTGAGACCCCTGCATTAGACCATACCAAAATATAAAGAATTCTAAACATTAAAAAAACCTACAAATTTACGCCGTTTATGTGCCAAGCTGTTAATCTGGCTAAATTACGATCAAGCAACCAACAAAAGTTGTTGTCCTTCCCAGGTAGCCTGTATAATTTTCGCAGAATAATACACCTGCAAAACATGATACACCTCCCACAATCCTCAGCTTCCCACCCCCACCCCACCCCACTGAATGCTTGTACGGATTTAACAGTGGACGCAATTGTCCCTTTTGTTTACTTTGCATGCAATACCAAGGAGACTGGACTAGATGACCCTCACAGTTGCTTATGGTTCACGGAGCAAGGGTTAGATTGCTGATTGAGTTAGCAGATGTGTTTTAATGCTATCACAATCTGTCACAAGTTTGGTTCTTCTTAAACGGTCTTTACTCCTTACCTTTGACCTGAAACCCCCCCCGGGTAGTGCGCTAGCAGAATTCTTACACCTTAATGCGAATTAGTGTAGCAGTGGAATTCTGAGTGGAGATAATTTATATAGTACACAGCTGACAATTACAAATATAAAATCAAACTGTGGGGGGAAAAAATAAGATGTTAAAGACCCAAAGATTTGAAACCGATATGTTTTACATGGATTTAATGGGCGGAAAACTCGCAACATGAGTCACAACTTCAGAGCCAAGATTCAATATTAACTATTTAATTTTACAATTCAAACATAAGAAAACAAGTGTTAACGGAATTTAGCAAAACAATTATAATAATTAAAAAAAAAAAAAAAAAAAAAAACAAAAACACTTATATGACGTTGAAAATGGTGCAAACAATTTGCGCATTTTTGGAGCTGCACAATATATTGAAATTATCGCAATATGGTGCATATCGTGAGGTGCGTATCGCAGTGGTTCGCGATAAAATGAGTGTGTTTTAATGCTACAAATAATAATGTATGGTCAAAGTTGTAGGTCGATGCGGTTTGTAAATGATCATTTTCATATAAATATCGCATTGAATATTGCATTTCTCTTTAATATCGCACAGCGCAATTTAAAAAAAAAAAAAAAAAAAGAAAAAAAAAAAAGATTGAATATGTCTAAAGAAACGTATGTTGGTTGTATCATTTTAAAATCTGATTGCATATCGAATATCGCATATGTAGCATGCTATCGCATATCGCATTTTTCTTATCGCACAGCCCAATTTTTTTTTTTTTTAAAGCTTTTCCTCATTTAATTTGCCTTGTAATTCACTTCAAAGCTGTTTTTACCAAAATCAATCCTGTCTCTCTCTCAACGCACATATAAAAAAAAGCTTTTTAAAATATCGCAGTGGTACGTTTGTCATGCAATCAGTACAACAACTCCAAGCAGGATGACCCAATAAAGCGCAAAATAAACATTAGGAAAGAGTTTCCCCGAGAGTTCTTTTAGATAAAAGAGTTTAACCCCTTAACCGTAATTTAACTTGGAAACACAAATCCTCCATTTTTAAGGTCGGGACAAGTTTAACATTTTTTTTTTCCGTATCAAAGTAAAATCGCCCAAACTTTAAAATGTGTGAAATTTTGTCCTGCTTTGTTTAAACATGTCAATATTTCCTAAGAAAAGTACACAGCTAAAACTGTTTGCACACATATATAGGGTCTTTGCCAACAGCAACAGAAGTGATCGGGTTTGTGTATTTTGGCTGGTTGGGAACAAACAAGAATTGACCATAAAAGGTCCCGCTTTGGAATTTGAGTCAGTCATCCTGGCTGTTAGGTTACATAAAAGAGGTAGAAGTGGTCAAATTTAACATTTAGATTCTAGTCTATTCTATATATATAGAATAGACATACACACATATATATATATATATATATATATATATATATATTATAATCTATATATATATATATATATATATATATATATCCGTGTTTTAGTGTGTTGACACAACACAGCATGCTCAACATGACCTAGTCAGGACACACTGCCCCTTTCACCATTCACCTAGTTTTATGATTACCCCTCAGATATGGCCCCAGGCCAAGACGTTCCCTTTTACGATGAACAAGTGTTGCAATTAAAGATAAGATTAAAAAAAAAAAAAAAAAAAAAAAAAAAAAAAAAAAAAAAAAAAAAAAAAAAAAAGCAAGCCTGGAAACCCAACATCGACTACAAATAGACACTTTTTTTTATGAACTTAAAAGTGGCATGAAACTCCTGGATATAACTATTAGTTACCCTTGTTCGATTTGTTATCCTTGTTTTACTTCTGCCTCCCTTGGAAATCTCGAGAGACTCTCAATAGACTTGACACACTTGCAATCCAAAAAACAAAGTCACCTGAGTGTAGATGGCGTTGAGGTCGCAGACTCCTGAGCAGGCTGAGCGGAGACAGGTAGCCTTAACCGACGTGATTATCATTAGCTGAACTTATGTGCTACTGCAGTGGACAATGCAAATCCGAAGGTCAAACCCAGGCTTGCCCCTTCTTCTGTCTTATTGGACGATCTTTCTTTGCTTCGAGCCGTGTCAGCTAGTATAATCGGGGTTCCGCAGATAACAGACTTTAAAATACTGTGATTAACAATTCTGAATCAGCCCTCCTATACAACAAGCTGCATGACTACTTTATACTCTTGTAGTACCTTATTGATGCAATCAGGACATTCCAAACACAGAGTAATAGCGTTATCGATTACCTCTCTCTCTTTCCCAGTGCGCTACAGACGCAGTGACTCCATAGTCACCTGGTTGACTTCCTCTTCTAAATAGACTGGCCTTAGAGGTCAGAGGCAGAAGCTGTAGGCATCCCGCACATGCACATAATCACATGTTGCACCAGGCTTTCCAGGGGAAAGGTAACCTGAGCAAGCCCGCGCTGTCTAAACTTGGTCTGCCAGAGAGGTTAGACCAATGATAGAGCCTAAGAGCGGTCACCCGATGAAAACCAGCCAAGCAAAACCACCATCCCACCCCCCCACCCCCACACCCCCTCCAACATGGTGCTATTTTAAAACCCACAGCTAACGGAAAACATCATGACGCAGACAAGTGTTTAAGATGAGTAGAGTAGCCGAAGGAATGTTAACAAAAACACAGCGGTGATACAATTCAACAAGACTCGTGTGAGCATCATGCCAAGCACCCATAAGTATTTATCTCCGGTTCTGGACGTATTTGCCAGTTACCTTGTCCGACCTTTCATAAATCAAAGCAAGAATATATATTTTTTGTTATATAGTAGAGTACAAATTGGAAAAACAAAGTCATAAGCTACTAAAACGAAATAATTTCATATAAGTTTCAGAATCTTTCATTCTATTGGCTGCCATAACGTCCACGGTGACGTGACTTAATAACTCAAAGATTTCAAAATAAAGCTTTGCACTTTGATAAACAAATCCCTTTCTACAGATTCTTGTATTTAAACTTAGCTATTTAAGTTTAGTTTAAGGTGGGCAAATGTTTCACTCAAAAGCGTAGCATGGGGAAAAAGTCTGCAGTTGTTCACCTGCCAGATCCATCAAACTGCCCCTTTTGCTTGAAAAAAAAAATAAAATCTTTGCTGTGTTTGACAAAAATGAACAAATATAGAAAGTCCAGCTTGCTATATAGACAGATTTATATTCAAAATGGTGGCAGTTTTATTATGTCTTCTAAAGTAAAAGTTTAGACTCTAAAGTACAGCAGAATATCTATAGTTTATTTTTAAGAAACTAAGGTTAGTTCTTAATACTAAGAAGCAATCAATTACAAATACTTTAGTAGATTTATGGCATTTTTCCAATATTTTGAGTATAGTTCGATTGTGGTACTTTTACTTAAGTTGTTTTAAAACTAAAATATTCAACACAAAGTTAAAAAAATAAAAATAGGGTAGGTGGTAGCAGTGATAACCGGTAACTACTAATACCCAGGACCCACCAAGGAGCCTCCAGTGTGCCCTTGAGCAGGGCTATAACCCCTTAACTGCTCAAATGAATAAAGCAAATAAGTCGTTCTGGATAAGAGGAACTGGTAAATGGCAAAAATGTTAATGGGCTATTTCATGCAAAGGTCAACATGAATGTAAAAACTTGGACAGAATGGACTATTTTTAACAATTTTTTACTATATTTGTAATACAAGTATAAGACATGGAAGACAAGTCCATTTAGATTTTGTCCACCATCAGAAAAGTCTTGAATTTCACAACTCTTTGCATCTGAATAGTTTTCAGAATCCTGTTTTACACACTTAAGTATTTGTAACGCAGTAATTTGAGTAGTTTTTATGACATAAATACTTATTTACTCTTACTCTCAGTTGGGGCTTTTAGATTTAAGGTCAACAAAATATTACCTGTACTTGAAGAAAAATCTAAACACAGATGTTTTTTGGGCTGTTTTATATGTTGTGAATAACCTGCTTATTTATTAACCCTATACTGTAGCACTTTTCACTGAAATATTATGTGTCTACAATATAAGATTTTGCCATTAAATCTACGTTGATTATACAATTTGTTTAAACACCCAAATCAAATTAATTACAATAACTAATACTTATTTATAAACACACATTTCTGCTGATTTTTCGCTTCGCTTCGATTACTTCATTTATAAATTGTCCATCGAACATTCGTTTTCTGCGCTGGAAACAGCAAGGTGTGTGTTGCGTATGTCGATTGCGTTTAAGAAGGTTGTATTGCTGCGCTAGAAAAGGCAGGGCTGCACTGAAGCTTTCTGTCCCGGGTGACCTTCAGGAGGTGAAATATTCACTCCACCAAAGATATAGAATTACTATTACACAATGTTTCCACTGCCCTTCACCAATCTATAGTACAGGGCGAGGATGTGTACGTTAAAACAGCGTTCCTACGCAAACCTCTGAGAGTGTGTATAATCAAATACCAATGTTTATTAAATTGCCCCTGTATACCATTCCTTTTTTTTTTATAATACTCAGAAAAGTCTAACTGAAAGTGAGGGGGAAAAATCTGCACGTTTGCCCACTGACCAAGTACATAATCTTAATAGCGGGTTATTCTAATCTAATCGCTGTTTATTCTATAACCTTAATAGCGGGTTTATTCTATAACCTTAATAGCGGGTTTATTCTATAACCTTAATAGCGGGTTTATTCTATAACCTTAATAGCAGGTTTATTCTATAACCTTAATTTTATTCTATAGCAGGGTTTATTCTATAACCTTAATAGCAGGTTTATTTATAACCTTATAGAGGTTTATTCTATAACCTAATAGCGGGTTATTCTATTAACCTTAATAGCGGGGTTATTCTATAATAATGAGGGTGATTCTATATTATTAGCGGGTTTATTCTATAACCTTAATAGCGGTTTATTCTATAACCTTAATAGCGGTTTATTCTAAACCT
>VCAZ01000187.1:15000-80000 GCA_005784505.1 Bagarius yarrelli
CGCGCTCTTCGCCCCCTGGCGGTTATGTGCTGAACCACAAGAGCTCCTGTTATGACCTTTGTACACACTTTCTCTGAAATCCTGACAGCTGCGAATGACAAGCCAAGTGCATAATAAGACCAAACTACTGAGAACACTTCCCTGATCACAGAGTTTTGTGTGTATGATATAAGAAAGAGTCGATCTAATAAGAAAAAAAATAGCCTGTGACATTCATTCATTCATCCATCCCTTCATTCATTCATTTTCTATACCCTCTATTTCGGGGTCACAGGGATCTGCTGGAGTCTATCCCAGCCGTCTCTGAAAGGGTGAAATGCAGGAGGGGGACACCCTGGACAGGTTGCCAGTCCATCACAGGGCCACACTCACACTCACACCTACAGGCAATTTAGAATCATCAATCAATCTAACATACTAACAGTTTTTGGACTGTGGGAGGAAACCGGAGAACCCGGAGTAAAACCCACACAAGCACAGGGAGAACATGCAAACTCCACAAAGAAAGCCCCCTGCCTGGGATTCGAATCCAGAGACATAAGAAGATAAATAAACTTCTTTTGTAAATAACTTTAAAACTGAAAATTGTATTATTTTTATAAACACAATACAGAACAAATAAATCAATGTCAGAACATTCCTTCAACTTTCACTAACATTCCTTAAAAGTTGTATCACTCAAAGAATAAACTAATGTTCTATAATAATGATCGTGGAACATTTTCACAGCATTGTTAATGATTAATGTACGTTCCTGCGATGTTAAGAGAAAACGTTATTAGAACGGCATTTGTGGAACATTCTTAAAATATTTGTGCTTTATGAAAGTTCTTATAATGTTAAGAGACAACGTTCTTGAAACAGCAACCAGAAAATAACATTCCACCAACGTTAAGCAAACTTAATATTTTCACTGTTTTGGTTTCCAAATCCTAACAAAACATTTGAAAAACATTTTCAGAACATTACCTTGTTAGCTGGGTAAAAGTATGAGGATGATGAAGTGTTGCCATCGGATTTTACTGTAGATGATAGAATAATGATACAGAAAAATAGATTGATTTCTTTTCTTTATCTTTATTATTTACATCTTTCATTACCTTCGTCTCACTTTTAATGACGTGCCATACGTGATATACAGAATATCAGGATCCCTGATTAATGTCCTTTTAAAAAATGCAGCCTATTGGGTCAGTGACTGTAATTTGCCCCAAGTATGTGTGTGTGTGTGTGTGTGTGTGTGTGTGTGTGTACATTTATTTTGCCTTGCATTACTAAAGAATGATTTATAGTTAGAAGAACACTGATTGAAAATGTAATAATAATAATATAATAATAATAATAAATTAATAATATATAAATAAGTATATCATTTAATTAATAAATAATGTAAGATTTATAATTAAACAAACACTAATTAAAATATAAAATAATAATAATAAAATAAAGGAATATATCAATATATATATAATATTAATATAAGAATAAAAGATTTATAACTAAAAAAACTAATTAAAATATAATAATATTAATAATATATCATTTTATATAATATTTTAATATAATATCATTACTAGGATTATAATTAAAACAAACACTGATTAAAATATAATAATAATAAAAAAATAAAGGAATATATCACTATATGTAATATTAATTATAAAGAATAAAATTTATAACTAAAAGAACACTAATTGAAATATAATATTAATTATTATTATATTATTTATTATTAAAAGAATATATAAATATATAATTCTAAAGAAGTAAGATTTATAACTAAAAGAACAACTGATTAAAAATATAATGATAATAATAATAATAATAAAATAATAACAAATATATATAATATTAATAAACAATGATTTATCATTCAAAAAAGAATATATTAAAAAAATCTATTAATAATAATAACAATGTAATAATTTAGTGTTTATTTAGTTGTATTTTGTTATGATCTTCTACTTCTTCTTCTTTTCTTAGTATATAATACCTAGTGCAAAAAAAACAGAATCGCTTCACTAATTATAAAAGAGATTCCACTTTATTGTCATTGTTCATGATTAAAAAAAAGCAACGAAATGCAGTTAGCATCTAACCAGTAGTGCAAAGTAGTAGTGAAGTATAGACATATATAACTAAATAAATGTATAGATAGAAAGAGGGAGAGAGAGAGAGAGAGAGAGTAAATTTATATGCATATAAATATGATTTCATTCTTAAATACAATATGATTATAGTTATTATGTTATGGTTACTTGTACCCTTTGTTTGCAAGTAAAAGTCATCACAATCAGTTCACATCAACTCAGTGATCAGTTATTATTTTATTGTCTTAAAAAGTTACACATTCCCCGAGGGGCGGGGAAATCATATACACTAAACACTGAACACCACGACTACACAAGAAGGGACTTTTCAATATTACAGGCTTTAGAAAAAAAACATCCCTCTCTGAAGTTATTATACTGAATATGACAGATAAACATCTCTTACAGCTGGACGTGACGTCACAATGAGGAACGATGTCTTTCGAGAAGCAAAGAAATCCATCCTGGTAAAGGAAGACGTCTCATGGACTATCCACATTTCATAAGAAAAAGATGTTCAGTATTAAACACTGCATCCGTCACGGATCACTCGTCTGTTCGTTGGTCTTTCTTTACAGCCGTTACACATCAGGCATTTAGTGCAAACTTTCGCCATTATTCTCTCCATCATCTTAGGAAAGTCACGCTTTAGTGTGTGTGTGTGTGTGTGTGTGGAAGCAGACTACAGAGTGTTCTCATCTATCTGACACACATGGTGAAATATATATATATATATATATATATATATATATAGATATATATATATATATATATATATATATATATATATAAAGGTTATTTTCCCCATTATTTCCCATTTTATAGCAGTGCTCAGGATGGATGTGGGATTAAAAAAGAATAAATAATATTTTGATACTACGCAGAAACTTTGGGTAGGTTTGGTGCAGATGATTATTTTATGACTGGTAGATAGTGTGAATTATGTGAACAATAAATAAATAAATATATAAAATAACAGTTCAGCTCGAATAAAGGTCAGTAGAACAGGGTTTTTTTTCCTTTAGTTTAGCCTTAATAAATCAGATCAGACTTGTTCAATAAATATACACAGAATTTCAAAAAATTGGTCACCTGAATTTTTTAAGAAGCAGTTTTGAGACATTGTCTACTCTTATAAGTGCTTTACAAATAAAACTGAATTAAATTCATTTATCTTCTACACCCGCTTATTCCCTAATTCCGGGTCACAGGGATCTGCTGGAGTCTATCCCAGCCGTCTCTAAAAGGGCGAAAGGCAGGAGGGGGACACCCTGGACAGGTCGCCGGTCCATCACAGGGACACACACATACTCACTCACTCCTATGGACAATTTAAAATCACCACCAATCAAGGAAACCGGAGTAAACCCACACAAGCACGCAGAAAGACCCCTGTACAGGAATCGAACCCGGAACCTTCTTGCTGTGAGGCAACAGTGCTAACCACTAAGCCACCGTGCTGCCCCCTGAAGTAAGTTAATAACAAAACTAAAACTAGAAGCTGCTGAAAGGTTTTGAAACTTCCATCTTCAACTGTTTGCCTAATATTTTTAAAGTACACATGTTAAAAATAATCATACGGGATGGAAAACACTTGAGCAGCAGCGTAGCTCTGATTGATTTGTGTATTTTATTTGTATTACTGTTTTGAATCTGATTTTTAAAAGGCAAGCAAACATCCCCGAAATATGTACTGTGAATAATTTTACATTTTTATATGATTAAAATCGCTTTTTTTCCCCCCAGACCATCACGTAGACTAATCAGCCTTACAATTAATCTAATTAAGCTTCGGTTAAGACAAATCAAGACTAAATGAAAACTGTACCTTTTTTGTAACGCTGACGTAACTGTTTATAAAGGATGAAATTAAAATATTAATGTTCATTTCAAGCAGTTAGATTGAAAATCAAGACCTTATGTCTAATATTAAAAAAAAGGTTGTCAAGCTGTTATACAATCGGAGAGTAAATGATGAGAAAAATGTTTTTTAAACACAAACGTTATGTAACTGGAATTGGGGAGGGGGCTGAAAAACAAATATATTGGATATGTAAAATCTTTTCCCTTGCATGTATACATTCACCTGATGCTCCGCTAGCCTGCAATTTATACCTTCAGCCGGGTTACACTGTGCAATTTTTAATAGTCTTTTGCGATTTATGCTTGTCAATCTGTACATTTACATTTACAGCATTTGGGGGACCACCCTTATCCAGAGCGACTAACATTTATCTCTATTATACAACTGAGGGTTAAGGGCTTTGTTTAGGGGCCCAACAGTGGTAACTATGTGGTGCTGGGAATCAAACCCCTGATCCTCCAATTAGCAGTCCAACACTTTAACCACTACGCTCGGAATCCCTGTGTCACACTGTAGGATCTCATAATATCAGACTGTACGACAGTCAATATGCGCCAAAAATGGACACAGAAAAATACTCGTTTAGAGTTTTACATCGTCAATTTGTGACACGTTCCGTGACCTGCGTTCTCTTGCTAAATGGTAGCTAGCAGCAAAGGAAAACAATCTGTAGCGGTAATTTTACTCATGACATAAATCAATAAGTTTGTCTTCCTACTGTTCTGTCCACACAAGATAGTTTGAAGTTGTTGATTCGACGGTCGTTGTAGGAGAAGTCACACTGGAGAAAAGTGTGTAAAATCAGCTAAAACTGCCAGAATTTAATCGAATGGGAAAAAATCTGATCAAAACAGCTGTTCATCGTCTGTCGGTGAACACGTCAAACTAGCGAACAAAGACAAGAGTTTTCAGCGTAGGGCTAATGGAGTCATTTAGGAATTTGTCTCAGACAAAAATCATGTCCACAGTGTAAGCCCGACTTTAGGTAACGAAGGTTAACAGTGCGTCATACAGTATCAGCAACCCATTTTCACATGAGGTACTGAACAACTCGACATTGTTAGCTACTTCACTACAAAGGAACATCAAACATGGCTCTGCTGATCGAATGCCATTGGATTTTTACAAAATTTGTAGAAAAAGCTGAAGTGAAACCAAATTAAACAGAAAATGTAAGAAATGATGTCATATCGCTACTCAAACCAGATAATTAAAGAGTCCTTTCAAATCTGTGAGCACAAATAGTCGCACATTGGATTTCTAGCACCTTCACCATCTGCCTCAGCATGACAAGCACCCACAGCTCAGTTACAGTTCGCAAACTGTTAACTGTGGGGTTCAACCATACGGAAGAAACACAATTCATGTCACTATTAAAGTATCGTACATTGTACAAGTGTAGAGGTAGTAATATGTGTGTACGGTGTGTGTGTGTGTGTGTGTGTTTTCTGTCTTCCGTCTTGTTTAGTAGTTCAGAGCACCTAGTTTGAATAGAAAACTGAACAGGAAAAACAGCTGGTGGGGAGCATCCAGCTTTCTGTCCCAGGTACAGAGCCGGGAGAAGAATAGCACCTGTTGTATCAAAATTTGTATGAACGTGTTACCTTTTTTTTAATCCAATGGATGCTTAATGCATACGTATGAAAATATTTTTTGTTTGTTTTTTTTCCCATATGGTCACAATTCAGTTATAAACAGAAACCAAAAAGAAGTTCAAGGCGTCGGAGTCAGACTGAGATCCGGACTGTGGGATCGTAAATGGGCGCTCCAAAGCAGGTGCGCATCTCAAACGATCTCCGATCTCAGTCTTTACGGAACCAAATATGGAACTACGATTGACCTGAGTGTAGAGAACCAACACTGAACAGGGCGGATAGCGAGTCATCTGAGGCGAATCTGCAAAGGTTACGGAGACCCGTAGTTTCTTCGATCGACAAATTGTGGGAGAAGTTCCATACAACAAACAGCAGTCAAGATGAAGTGTGTGTTTTTTAACCAATCCCAAGTTACCTAAAAATAACATTTAATGTGTGTTTTTAATTCATATAACACTGCTTCAGTGCATTTAACAGGTCTGGCTTTCCTCCATACTCCAGCTCCTCGTTTACACACTGGTAATAGAGGCCTGTTTCTCTGGACGGGCAGCAGGTGGCTCAGGAACAGGCCGGAAAGGAGGGACGTGGTACGGAGGCGGGGGTCTCTTGCCACCCATGTGCCTGGGACTCAAAGCCATGTTCTGCCGCCGGTTATTGTCCACGTTGCTCGAGGTGTTGGAAGCAAGGCTCTCGCGAGTGCTGGAGCCCAGAGAGAGAAAAAGAGAAAGAAGGGAAAAAAGGAGAGAAAGCAGAAGGTGTTACGGTGGAGCAAAGATGACGGGGGTTAAATAGTAACAGAGTGATAACAGTCAGCTGTAAGAAATCAAAAGGAAAAAGAATAGAAATGGAGCCAGTATCATGATCGCACATTAAAGATAAGGAAAGAATTTAAGAAAAGTGAGTCTGAGTCATTTAGGCGTCTCGTGGAGGTATTGTGTGATATGATGAAGTAGCTGCAGTCATCTGGATGCAAGTCAAGGTGGTGACAATGGACAAAACAATGCACTGATTATGCATTAGGTCTAAATTTGATTTATTCTACATTTAAAGGATTTTGCTAAATTGCCCACATCTATAAAAACTCAAATTCACATGACTTAATATTGTTATTAACATTTATTTACATTCAGCAACGGATTTGTGATAGAAAAGTAGATACAAGTCACAATGCAGTAACACACAGTTTACAAACCTCACAAAAACCCCACATTCCATTTTTGATCCTTAACGTTTCAGTTTTGTGCTGTTTATTTCGCTTAAACTGTGCAGCTTTCTAAAATCTGTAGATGTTTAGAAGAAGCTATCAAAACATTATTACGCTCCACAGATTAACTTGATTTAGACTGTGACAGTGTGGTGCTGGGAATCAAACCCTGATCTTCCAATTAGCAGTCCAACACCTTAACCACTGCGCTACCACTTCCCCATTGAGCTACTACTACAGCCACGCAGCATCTGAGAGAGTCGCCAACATGTCTCCAATACCCATAAAATATTTGGTAAGATAAATATCTGGACCTGTTTGAGGGAGTTATAGCCCACAATATTAGCAAGCATGGCTCCTCTGTCTATTTGGACCCGAGAAATGAAAAAAAAATCAGTGCACAGACTATTTGTATCGCAAACTTCTTACAGGCTACCATTAACTCAATTACCTTCCCAGTGTTGCGTTATTTTGTACATAGTTTGTAAAGCAGACAAAGTTGTTGGCGATTCTTCCTGTTATCGAGTCATGCAGTGTGTAACCTCCTGTCACCGATCCATTGTGCAATGTAAATACAGCAGCAACCGAATGTTACGCCAAATCGTCATGCTTTTGGAAAACACAGATGGTCTGGTTACTAAAATTGTGCAAGGGAAACGCAGCAAATGCTGTTTCTTGTGGTTAAATTAGACTTGTTTAACATCACTGACTAAATGGTGGCTCAAATGGTTAAGGCGCTAAGTTGCTGATCTGAAGACCAGAAACACCTGGGGGCAAGCCAACCACTGTTGGGTCCTTGAGCAAGACCCTTAACCCTTCCTGCTCCAGGGGCGCTGTATCATCTCTGACCCCAACTTACTAAGATGGGATATGTGTAAAACACTGCATTTCATTGGTTCTGTACATGTACCTTGCACAATGAAGTTGAATATTTATTAAATGACTTTGGTTTAAGGTTTAAATATTTTCGCGCTCAGGGCTGAGTTTCTTACAGTAAGTCACTTTCTGCTTGCTTTCCAGCTCCCCCTGCCCTACCTACTGCTTCAGGTGTGTTATTGGGTAGGAGATAACAGATCAGCGGGTCTTCCACCACTTCACCTTCATCTGAAATAGTATCTTCCAACTTTTGATTGACTGAACAAAGCGGGTAATCAGCATTAGGTAGGGTAAGGGGTTGCAAGAAGAAGAACATGGGTTACTCAGACTGGTTCACGCTGCGATGTAACGATGTAGGTCATGTGACAATAGTCTGAATTATACTATATAACAAATGTATTTACTTTATATCATAATTATAATATATAGAATATACTTTTTAACAGTAAATTTATTCCAACACAGAACTAAGAAGTGATTTCAGATTTGCAGAATCAAAACAGGGTACTAACAGAAATGGATGCATTTGCATTTGTACAGTATGTCCCCGGCCCTGTTTTTACTTGGTTATTTGGGAATTATAATAAAAACAAAGCTTTAGGATGCATTTTAAAACATTTACTTTTACAGCATTTGGCAAACGCCCTTATACAGAGTGACTTACATTTATCTCTTTTATGCAACTGAGCAATTAGGGGTTAAGGGCCTTGCTCGGAAGCCCAGTAATAGATCATACAAACTTTGATCTACCAATTAGAAGGTTAACACCTTAACCATTGCACTACCACTTTCCAGTCATGCAGTCTGAAAACAACGGTGATCAGATTACTAAAAAACATGCAATGGAAACTTGGCATAAGTTATTCCTTCACTGTGATTCAATTGCACTAAACTGAACTTAACTAAACTAACTTAAATGAGATTTAAACCCTAGCACAACACATCAGGAAGTCAAAGAAGTCAGCATTTTGGTGAGCTGAATGAAATAAATAACAAATAAATACATAAATAAACAACAAAAGTTTCTTTCCCCAGACAGTTTACCTCATAAACACGTAAATGCTCTCCCTATTGTTCAATAAAAAAAATTATAATATATGCACTGCAATTCCACTATTACTACCTAAATCCGTACTTTTTCCTATGCAATATTTCTATTTCTTATATAAAATGTGCAATAACCTTTATTCTCTTTTGTTTGCTCTTCATTTTACTTAAAAATGTGCAACTGGAAGCTTCTGTCACCAAAACACATTCCTTGTAGGTGCAAACCTACTTGGCAATAAAACTCTTCCTGGTTCTGATTCTGGTTCAGAAGGGAATAAAATTTTAAGGGGAAATTCAACAAACAAGGAACATCACTAAGTGCTGGTTTTGCCGTGTGCAGATTTGCACATTTACTGATTTCTCAGTAACTCATTAGAGGCACTTTACATGATCAAGATGCATAAAACGACCAGATGTATACACAGACCCATCAACTAAACCAATATAAAAATCTTTATTTATCTTGATTAGATTTTTACATGGTTTTTGGCTATGAGATAAAGTTTTCTCAAAGGTTTTTATAAGGTTTCTCCAACGAACCTATAATTAGCAAATTTCTTTTACCAGTTTTCCCTCCAGAAACCGAGGAATTAGTGCTTTTTCCCCAGAAGAAAAATAGGGCTGTTGGGATTTTAGACACAACAAGCTACAAGATTTGTTTCACGATCTGGAAATGTTCAAGGAAGAAAAAAAAGCCCCACTAAGAACCACACCAAAGGAGTTACGATAACAAAGCACGACTTAAGAGTGAGAGCTTGTGTCTCTAATCGAACCTTCCTCCACCTGGAATCAATTGGTGCGGTTTGACTTGAGCACATCTATGTATTAAACAAAAGAGAAGAAAAAATAAGAAAATTGAAAGAGCATGAGGTTTTTATTCAAAACTATGCTCTGTAATTCAGCTCAACTGCCAATCACATCCTAAACCGGCTGGAAAGTTTGATGACGGAGGTCGAATGCTATAATGGCTTTAATTGCTCGTTTTGTATACAGTGTGAGTGTGGGGATTCCAAACGAGCCTCACTTTTTCCACAGTTTGGTGTCCGTTTGCTGGCGCTAAAAGAAAAAAAAAAAAACAACAAAAAAAAAAAATAGATGTGGAAAAAGCAGCTATATTCATAACGTTGAATTGAAAAAATCCTCTAAATTTTGTTAAATGTAGTAAATTGAGTTTGAATTTTTCAGCCCTTTTTTGTTTTTTGGGATTTTTTTTTTAGTTAAGTCTTTAAATAGAAAGAAATGCAAGGTGACTGACACACACACATACACACACACACATCCACACACACACACAGAGACACAACTGGGGGAATAAATACAGCAAACAAGACAACATGAAAAACACAGCTTTTTTTAATTCATAAAAACAATTCACATAATTAAGAAAAAAAAAACACATACAGGGCACATTGTTGCTTCCGTAAATGTGTGAAACATTAATCCACTTCCAGTATCCGAACTCTGATATTCCTAATCGCTGATGTAATCCAATCAAACATACGGCTGTTTACCATTAGAAAAGATTTTCATCCTAAAAAGACGCATATAGTGTACCTTTAAATTTCCCAGAAAAAGGCTTAAACTGCCCAAAATTATGCTTTATCGACCGTTAAACAAGTACGTTCTTATAGTATGGTTACGGATAATATGAATAAAATTAGGATGTACTGCATCCGCCATTTTGATATTGACACATGACATGCGACATCACAGCAGTGCGAATTTAAAGTTGGATAGAGTTTAACTGTAAATGATGTTAAACTAATGGAAATTAACTACAAGAAACAATGTTTTTTAATTCAAACACTACTTTAAGCTACTTAAAGCACTTAAAAAGTATCTCCCATGGCCTCATGGGATAGTTA
Source organism: Bagarius yarrelli (assembly GCA_005784505.1). Taxonomy (NCBI): domain Eukaryota; kingdom Metazoa; phylum Chordata; class Actinopteri; order Siluriformes; family Sisoridae; genus Bagarius; species Bagarius yarrelli. The sequence goes on from VCAZ01000187.1 coordinate 25,542, forward strand.
AGTGTCTATCTTATGTATACTTCAAAACCCGGGTGGATTAGTAGGTCATCCAGGAACTTTTTCTTACTGTAATTTACATACTAAGGATTTGGACAGACTAGTCGTCTGGCATACTCAGTTTCGCACACTACACAGTATGAAAGTACGGGATTTCGGATAGGGTCTGTGTTTCCTTTTTAAAACAGGATGTCAGAGTGATGTTGCTTGATATTTAACCGAATAGCAAATCCACAACACCCTGCCGGATCAAAACAATCCACATGGTAGCTTGGTAAAATAATAAAGAGAGGATTCTGTAAAAATATCTCAACTTACCAAATTTTAACCGAATCAATATTCGCAACTAAGATTTTGTAGTTGTTTTTGGCAGTGACATCCAGCCAAAAATGCACCAACCAAATCATGTATTACAGCGGTTTTAAACTTGGATAGCTATCAGATTAACAGGGGCATGAATTCAAAAACCATTTTTCATTAGTTGATGTTAACGGTGAAGATCTGAAACTCTAATTTGAATTTAGCTTAATGCGTTTTCCATCCAACGAAATGACCAGTCCTTTACCGGGAATCTTTTTTAAAGGTACACTACATCAATAAAGCAAATGCAGAAAATATACCACTTGATAGACCACAGCAAATTCCTAGACTTTTGTTACGTCAGCAATTTTTTTGTACCATTGGCTCATGAATGAAAAATCTAGACATGCTAGCAAATGCAAGTCAATTAGCAATCCTGGCTGTTTTTCTGTTTTTGTAGCATATATATTACATTCCAACTAGTTTTTCTGGCTTGAATTTAAGAACAACTATTGGCTTGTTATGTGGAAATGTCAAAAGAATGAACAGCTGTAATTTGACAGCTTTCAGACATCAAGGAAGCAGTGCCACAAATTAAATGAATGTACTATTGGGACTGAAGGGCAAAGACACAAACATTCAGTGTTGCACCATGTGTTCAGGGCATCAACTTAATACTGCACCAGAATTCATGACCATTAGTGCAAGGTTTATAAAATTTAGTCCATTGTAGACTTTTTAAGCTGTTTTAAAAGTAGAAACTGGTTTAGGGGACACTTTAAGACTTTTAGGACATACAAATTCAGACATTAGAGATGTTTATGTAGAGTAAAATACTATTCCTTTCGCCAATGTGAACTGTAATATTTAGTTTTTGCCTGCAAGAGCACATAATGCAACCAAACCACAATGAAAAAAATATATGAATAGCACTCGGTGTACACCCAGACAACAGCCATCAATGGTACAGTAAAACTTACTACAACTTAGTAAAACAATAAAAAAAAAAATGTAAACAAAACACAAAATTAAACACAAATAATTATTTTAGATATAAAGTGTAAACACTTCCAAAACAAATCTAGTGGAGGTATAGATGTCGTACCTAATAGAAAAAAGGTTATGCAGGTCATGTGATCTAACAATTCAAATAAACTTAGACATTTACACTACGACATTACATTTGTGATAGGTTTATATTTTATTTGTTTCTTTGTGAAAAAGTGTGCTCTGGTTTACAAAGTTAGCTAACTAGAATGATGAAAAACAGCTGGATTAACAACCGCAAAAAACTGCTATACTATATATGTAAAAATGCTAGTGACAGTAGAGCTGGATCTTTTTTTCATTGTTACTTAATATATGTTATCAACACCTGTAGAACTGGCAAATGTTTTGTGGCCTCACAATTGCAACAAAGTGCTTTCCCACTAGACAGTGTAGTACAATACCATAGCGCCATTTATCCAAATCTAGAACTATTGTGTAGCTTCATTGGCCTTACGCATCATGTTAGAAATGTGAAATTTGGTAGAGGAGTTCTTTAGCTGTAAAAGAAAATTGTTCAGGAATGCACACCGAGGGTAAAGCTGTTATAAAGTAACAGTCAGAATTTACATTTATGGCATTTGTCAGACTCGTTTAATCCGACTGATCAGTTGAGGGTTACGGGTCTCGATCACGGGCCAGGCAGTGGCAGCTTGCCGGTTCTCTTTCCCAAAGTTTTGCTTCTGTACCCTTTGCTCCAAAACTCCTTACCTCATCATACAAAGCCCTGTATAAATTATTTCTATAAAAGCAATGACATACAAGCAAGAGAGCACATTGATGTATAGCTGTGATTTGAATTGCATCTGGAGTTAGATCAATCAGTATTAGAATCCAGTGCTGCTATGGAGTAGGAATGCGGTGCTGTACCGCTCTGTCTAGTGGAAAAGTACAAGAGGAACTATTATTGTGCAGAATGGGTTTTACTTTTTAATGAAACGCTGTTCTGTTGGTAATGGCTTAGCTGAAGCTGTTTGCATTTGTGTTTTTTTTTTGTAACATAAGTAAAAACAACCCATTTCACATTCGTGTTAATCTCATTTACAGAGATTGTAACCACTGTAACAGCAAACATGTGAACATTCTAAAGTAATGCTAATATTTTATAGTGTTTATTGAGATAAAAAAGTCTCTGTCACGGTCAATAACAAATGTGCTAAGGTACACTGACACTTTTTCTATTCACAGAATAGCATACTGCTTTAGTTTAAGTGGGAGAACTACTCTGGCATCCAAACAAGAGTAGGAAACCCAATACTGGACCTGAATGCCTTACCGTGGGGAATTAAATCCACTGTCCACAGTCACACTGCTGGAGTCCATGCTGTCCAGACGTGTGGAGTGGGCCGATTTCTGGCTGTTGCTGCTCTCACCCTCCTTGGGACTAAGAAAGGTAAGGTTTTTTTCAAACTTGCGATGGAGATCCCGATCCTTTTCCCGCTCTAGAAGCCATTTCATTGTCCCCGTCACCTTCCAGACCTTTCTTCTCTACTTTGTTCTTATGGCTGGTGTCCTCAGATTCATCATCTGATACGTTGTAGTAGTCGAAGGTGGTTTCTAGACACGAGGCCTGATCTTGACCGGAGGACGATGGTACAGTCAATGGCAGAGGATCCTCAAGGTGTTCCCGGTTTTCTAATACCTCCATACTCTTTGTGTGTGGAGATTTGCGTATCGTACCTGGCCGGGAGAAACTGCTTTCCACATATTCAGCAGGTTTGAACTCTTGAGTGTAAACCTCTGTCATTTTGTCCAAGTCACCTGAGTCGGGGTTGTGTTGGTGCATCATGTGTCCATTGGGCAAAGGCTCTGGCATCGGGTTAGAAACTGATAATGCTATACTGTTCTGTCCCATTGTGGAATCGTCATTATACTCCACAGGGTGAGGTGAGGTCAGAATTGGAACCGTACGTTCAGAAGTAATACCTTTCCAAACATTTTCAGTAAATTCATGGCTGGATTTGACCAGAGAAGTGGGAGCAGAATAGGATGCATCAGTCATTGATGTATGCTGGAAATCCACAGGTGTTTTTAGGGAGCAAGCCTTAAGCTCAGTAAAGGCTGTTAGACAGTCTTTGCTTTTACTTTTCTCCAAAGTTCTGCAGTGTGCGGCATTGTCAGAGACCCCCCTCTCAACATCGGGCACACAAATATCAGAGTTCAACCTAGCAGCAGAGTGCATAGCACGAGAGTAGTGGCTCTTCTGGGCAGATGCCCTCAAAGTCCCATCATCAGTGTAATACCGATTTCGGTCATCTGGACTACACTCAAAATCATCAATTGTACCTAAGAACGGTACTCCTAGAGGGCCCTTAGAATTGTCCATTGACCGCGACCTCTCTTTAGCCTTATCTGACCTTTCATGCCGGGATTTTCTTTCTTGAGTGTGGCTGTGGCTACGATGGACTTTGGAATGTGATTGTGCCCTAGATGGTTCTGGAAAGGGCATCTCTGTCCTTCTTTTGGCTAGCTCTCCTGACACGTCCCACTCTGGTGCTGTAGTGAAATGTGACTCCACAATGTTTGGGTTGCATGTACCATGTATTTTCCCCTGTTCCTTTCCATAGACATCATAGTCTCTCTTGGGGAACGCACAAGAGAGGAGCTATAGAACCTGTAGTCCCGGTCATAAGATATATCCAGGTTGGAGCCTTCAGAGCGTTCCCCTCTAGAGACACGTGTTTTGCTTTGGGATCGTGAGACCTTGCCCTGTTGGGCCTTGCGGTGACTACGGCTGCGTTTGCTGCGAGTGCTCTGTTGAGCTGACGAGTTAGCTTTGCTTCTTTGAGCCTTCTCCTCCTCTAGCCTTTTCATTATGGCTGTATGCCTGGCCAAATTCTCAACAGTCAGGTCTGGGTTGATGCGTCGGATAATCTCCATTTCTACATCTCTTGGGACAGTGCTAGGTGTCTCCTCATCTTTAAGAGGCCACTCTTCAGGAGGGAATTGAGCAGAAAATGTTGCGAGATGCTTTGACTTGTCTTTCTTGAAGCTCAGCCGGAAAAGCTTTAAGCCAAACTTTTTGGATTGCTTCTCGCTGCCACCACCACTGCTGCTTCCATCCCTTTGCCTGCTGTTGCTACCTTCTGTCTTGAAAGCAAAGCTGAGTGCACTTTTGTTTTTTTCTGAGGACTGTTGAGGAGGAGGAGACACTGGGTGTGCCGGTTCCTTGTGCTCCTTGGACCTTCTCTGCAGTGTGGAGTTGTGGGAATTGGGCAAATCCTCCCGGTAGCCATCGCTGTAGGGGTCAGCATGGTTTTTATGGTGTGATCGTTCCCTGACACAGCCTGAAGCAGAGGGTGTCATGGTGCCAGAGGTAGGTGAGGCACATAGCTGCATACCTCCTGGTATCCTTTCATCCAGATGATACCATTTGCTATTTGTATGAATAAGGGAAGGTGTAATAAAGTATGTCTGTGGGGTAACAATAAAATAGCCCTCTGGGGTTGGATAAATTTTGCGCTCTCGGACCAGCATGTTGAGGGTATGTCGCAGGACCTCGAGGCTTGGCGTTGGCACTCCTGCAAGAAACAGACATAGGTTACAAATTCTACTGCCTAATGGTAAAGGCATAAAATAAGAATCATAATACAACTTATTGGACACAAGGATTAAATTCCACCTCTAGACGGCATAAAGAATTGATATACTGACTTTGTTACTTACATTTGACTATGGCATATATATGCCATATAAGGTGCTATTTACTGTTAATCTACAGTCTGTGGTGAAACATTTCTATCCACCAGGGTGTGGATTTCTATCCGCTATGGGTGTGATTTTTTTCAGAATGACTATAAGACAGCCTGGGTGGATTGTGTTTTTTTTCTTTAATTTGTCACTTGTCTTTATATTACATGCAGGTCCTAAACTGTATTTACCAGAATATATAAAATCCATTTAATCCCACTGCAATATCTATTCTTATTACAAGCATTTAGTGTTACAATAAATGGGTGTATTTCGACACACCATGTAGACACAACACTGCCGGATCTGCCCTTACTGTCTGGTTCATTCCTTTCAAACCGTCACTTCATATACATAACGTCCCTGCCCTTACGCTCTGTTACATCATTGAAACCTGGCTTGATGCAACATATTCGACTATAGAAATCTGCGTAAGGCAATAACAGCAATAAAGCAATAATGCTAAAAAAGTAAGGTACCAGTATATTGTCAATGTTTTATATACAAAATAAGCCTGCAATGCATCTGTTGATATAATCATTGTGACAGAATTCCTTTTTTAAAAGCCTCTGATAAGGACTTAGTTGACAAAGGCTATGATATCTGATAAGAACTGTGTGGTTTTATTTTTTTTGACTCCCACTAGCCTTGGGGCCAACACTCCAAACAAAACAAAAGACAGATAATGCCAATTTGGTGATGTAAAGTAGTAAAAGTAAGTAAAAGATGAAAGATGAAAGTAAAAGTAATAATCCTTCTTCTGTGCCACATGTCTTCTACAAACTGGGGTAAACACCCCCCAGACAGCTTCAATGCTTGCAGACAGACATAAAAACAGGTTGGGAGCAATATGGCTTGAGCAATTTTATGACTCAATTTATGAATGTGTATTTGCAATGATGGCAAGCATTCACCCTGTCATTACAAACAGCACTGATGCCAAAGCTATCCATGGCCAGGGGAGTCAAGACAGCAAAATCGCTGGTACTCTCTCACGTCAATCACAGTGACACTAGACAACCAGTGTTTGCACGTCTATTTAGCAATCCTCCAGATGTTAGGCTGCTTTGCGAAAAAAAGAGATAACAAGTGGTAGCTGGCTAGCCATAAAACATCTCTGGTTGATTGCTGTTCCAGAATTGGAAAAAGTTGGCTTTTAGCAAAATGACTTGGAAATGTCATTGCTAAAGGTCCCTAAATCTATTAAAAGGTACCTTTGTGTATTACAGATATATTAAATAGATACTGAGCACTTGGAGACAAGGTTAAGGCACTTGCCTACTGTTCCAACAGTGGCAGCTTGTTGGTGGTATGGCATGAACTATGACCTTTTGTTCAGAACCCTTAGAGACTTGAACCACTAAGACAACACTACCGTAAATCTCAGTTAATATTAAAATATCACTTATCATAGAACACTGTTTGATTTACTATCCAAATACCATAGTGTGCAATCATCCTCTTCAGGAAAGCACTCCAGACTAATGCTACTGACCTTAAGAAGGCTTACGATAAATTTATAACACTAAATGAACTCAATAATGTGACATTTCTTGTGTTTTTTTGTCTTACTCTAGAGGACAGCAATGTCATTAAGTGCACATTCCACAAAAAGCATTGCACTCTCGTACACTGTGCGCATTGCTTGCGTTTCTGCACTATAAATTGCAGTTATGTGTCTCACATGGTTTGCGGCATTTCAGTGCTGTAATTCTTCTGTCAGAGACTAGCAGTGTTGTAGAACATAACACGAGTCTAGCGCATTGAAATCACATTATTGACCATTTCTCACCTCATCATGGATTTACAGCTAACAGAACCTTTTATGATCCTTTCAGCTGAAGCAGAACATCATATCTAGTCTCAGAGAGGAAATATTTCAATATATAAAATGATTATATATTATTTTTAGCTCTATGTACTTTTTTTAATAGTTTGGTGTCAACCTTAATACCAGACCCTTTTTTTTTTTTTTAAATGGTTGTAATCATAGTTATGCGTATTATTTATGATCACTGGAAATTCTGGCTAAAGCTGTATACAGTGCAAAAAGTATGTATATTTCCAGAATTACATACAGATTGCTTTAAATCATCACAAAGCGGCTTTAACAAAATAACATTCAGTGAATCAAGATCACCCTCAAGTGTAAAGGTTACTAGTTTATTGCCCATGTGGACATGCTAGCACTGATATATGAGCAGCACTAATATAGCCATCACATAAGCTTATATTTTTATGGCTTTTTGCAGAAAACATTATGACCTTACATTCCTTACAAGCAGGAACAATCAGTTATCAGCAAAAATACAGACGGACTTATATTTGTACTGTAATATTTTTCTGCATCATTTCCAAACATCCTATTTTGATTTTTTTTTTTATTAGAACGGCTAGGAATTGAACTCAAAACCTCCTGATTAGCAGCAGTGATTATTCATTATTCATCCATTCTCAACTGTGATTTTGATTATTACCATTTATATGTGTATAGATTATGTACATAAATGTAGAACCTGGGAAGCATGTAGCGAGATGCTCGATGAGGGTCTCCTGTGTGACGGTCTTCCGTGCTGAGTTCATGGCCGAGATGGCCAGGCACAGGATGTCCCCCAGCGGGATGAACTGGGACTGACTGATCGGAGACATGCTGATTGGAGACACATCACCTGCAGGACATGGGGGCAAAGAGTAACAATGGATGTGATGCTGTTAGCACAATATTCATACATGGAAGTATACGGTTTTAATGCGCATAACTTTTATTAAACAGCATTCCTTAACAAAGTGCCTTGACTTACGAGTTTAATCTGTTTCGTGACGGCGCTTGTAACTCAAATTACTTGTATCCCAAAAGAGTACAATGTACTGCAATAAACTGCTCTATTAAACATGATGACAGCATTTCCTTGGAGATCAGACGACTCCACTTGCTAGCGCGCTTGCTAACGCACATGTCTGACTAGCTATCAAGTGAGACACAGGATGCTGGGCAGATGTTACGGTGTTCGCTGTGACGCTCTCTACGCCAGCTAGCGGTTGGGTATCTGAGATATGGCTCGTATCTTGAAAAACTCGTTAGTTGGGACACTCGTAAGTCAAGGTACCACTGTATCATACAATTACACAACAAGACAGCAAAACAACTATTACATCTATTAGACTATTTCGTCTCATTTGCAACGATTACTGACCACACTAAATACATGACGAAGTGTGTGATGAGTCTACATATACTATAAAAAAAATACAGTAACATCTACTTGTAATAAAAAAGGTACAGCATGTCCAGTCTGGTTAATCATACATTTCATATTATGCACTGAATAAAGAATTCCCAATGACTAAATGAACAAAAAAGAAAAAGTAGTGAATGAGTCATGGCTTCACATGTCGTCTTACTCACTAACAATAAATTGTGTATAGACAGGTGTCAAAGGTTGTTTAAGAAGAAATGGAGCCATTCTAGTTGCACAAATGTGCACCGTGTTGACTTTGGTGATGCTGAATAACCACAAATTTTCAGCCGATCCTTAAGGTTCATCTCAAATGCTCCAATATATTAACTATTGTGTCACATTAGTGCTCTAGCAGTGCTCTCGTGACGGGTTACATAAAGTCAAAAAGTGGGCCTGATGGATGCAGCATAAATGCTTATTTGGTGGCAAACATCTCTGACTAGCTCTTATCAAATTTCCTATATTTAGTAGCTTAATTATCAGGATATCGTTAAGATGTCACCAGAAGAGAATGATACACAAGACTAGTTTAGAGATTAGGTTAGTGTTAACCCAGGGGTCACGACTCCACTCTCCCGCCACCTGAGGGCGCCATCACTGGACTTCTGAACAGCTCTTCTTCGCAGATTGTTTGGCTATTTAAACTAGCCGTATGGCTACCTGGGTGCGAAGTATTGTTAGCTAAAGCTGATACTAAGCGTGCTCTCGTTCTAGTTCTCGTTCTAGTTCTCGTTCTAGTTCTCGTTCTAGTTCTAGTTCCATGTTTTGTTCTCGGTTACAGTTCATGGTGTGTACGTATTTAGCTAGTGTTTCCGTCTTGGTTTTGTTTTCCCTGTTTAGTTATTTCTCCTCTTGCCCGTATTATGTTTGTTTCCTGCCCTTCGTTCTTAATAAAACTATTTCCTGCAAAATGGATCTATCAGCCTCTACTTACACCGGGCACACACGTGTGATTTTTATAGTATTGCGCGTGTGCTTTTCCGATGTATACAGGATCCAAGCCCACGGAAGATTCATCAAGTCAGACTGAATATTTAACCCTCAATCCGTGATACGTTCAGGAAGCTGCGTATTCTCGCTAATTGGTAGCTAGCAGCGTAGACACGTTATACAGACACTCATTACTGTCGCACAAATGGCGTGATCGGGTTCAGTTTTCCTATTGGTTCTTGGAAAGAACACTACAGGAAAGTGTCTGAAATCTAATACCGCCACAATTTTATCAAGGTAATAAATAGACTGCTGTCGGTTAACACTTTAAACTAGCGGGCAAAGACAACAGAATTTAGCGTAGGATTACATGGAATCATTTAGAATTTTAAACATTTTTTTAGACAACCAAATCTTGGGCAAATTATCTAGAGCAAAAGCTTGGCTTAAGGATACTGATTGGTGCACTCACACAGGTACCGTGACAAAACTGCCCAGTAAAATCACAGTACTGGTGACAGAAAAAAAACAAGCTAACCTGATTAGTCTGAAACATCTTCAATAGCAAATACACAAAGAGAAACCTTCAAACAAATTAAACCCTGAGATCAAGTTGAACTGAGATATGTTAGATCCCGAGGCCTTGAATGGCTTTCAACACAATTAACAGGAAAAGAGAGAGAGGGAGAGACAGAGAGAGAGAGAGAGGACTATTAAATAAAGTACTACCAAAGCCCATTGCAGCTATGTCTATTTTAACCTGCCATACAGTGGTCCTGATGCCTATAGTGTTCTCAATAATTACACTAAGTCATAAATAAGGTAGCTGATGAAATAAACACATCAATTTACTGCCTGGCATCATAAATTGGACCTGAAACACAAAGCAGACATGCTGCATTTAGGGCAGGGTGGTTGCTAGCACTTTTGGGCTCATTTCACACCAAATATACTATTACATTACTGCTGGTACGGTTTCTACTAATAAAACAGATCTCTGGGGCCCCCAATGTGTGTGTGGGCCCTAGATCCTCTAACTTTATCTGCCTGGGAAAGGGGTAGTGCAGTGTTGGCTTGCTAATTGGACGATCAGGGTTCGATTCCCAGCATCACCAAGTTACCACCGTGGGCCCATGAGCAAGGCCTTAACCCCCTCATAAGGAGATAAATAAGTCGGTCTGGATAAGGGTGTCTGCTTAATGTTGTAAATGTCCTAAATGGAATGTCCCCTTAGCGGCGTCCAGATCTATATATAACCATAACGCTGTGAACAATAACAGTAACACACCACTTTGTAGTGAAGCGCAACGATAAAAGAATAAATAACATGTGTTATGGACATTCGATATTTTTAATTTTAATTTAATTTTTGGTATAAGAGGAGACACATACTCTGCAAACATCCCATTATCTAATAAGAATATATTTCTATATGGTTTTATACCAAGTTCATTGGTATACACAGTGGGGTGAGGCAGTGATCCTAATTAAGGATAATAAAATAAAAAGGATTAAAACATTATGTATTTTGTGTAAATAGTAATGACACGAACCACCAGTTTAAAAATCCATCCACCTCCGATTTACAGGAAAAAGATCAAATAAAGGCTGCTCGGTTCAGGGAAAAGTTTGGCAACACCATTTTTTGGGTTCTGGATTTTAAGGGTTAAGGGATTAAGTGTTTTGCTCAGGGGCTCCGCGTGGCAACTGGTGGTGCTGGAAATCGAATCCGCATCTTCCAATTAGCAGTCCAATACCTTAACCACTGAACTACCATTCCCTGATGCTCCCCAGAAGTTAATTTATTAAATGCTTTGTAAGATTGCATATCTGTGCGATGAGCAGAATAACACGAGGCTAAAAATAATCTACTGAGGAGAATAACTGTAAACTTAACTGATATTACACTGCACTAAAGGACTTGTCTTAGACAGGAGCTTACAGCTTTTAAAATCAGATGCAGAACAGGAAACAGACGGCAGACACCTCAATCTTCCTCTCTCAATTCAACATCCCAGCGAAAAATGACTGCTTCATATCCAAAATTTCAGCTGTTACACTAACATACATTATCGGGGCAAAAGTATTGGAACACCTAAACATCGGTAGTATACGTTTGTTTGAAAATCCTATTCTTATGTATTTGACACTATAATAACCCCAAATAACCTCACACTCTGGAAAGACTTTCTACGGAATTGCGTAGCATTACTGTGAGGTTTGTTTATCAGTCACAATAGTATAAATCCTTTCGCTCCAGGGGTGTGTCCAGTATGGCTTATAGTTTGCAGGGGAGATTTATGATATGGTGTAAAAATGATTATTTTTTAAGTCTTTATTCAATTTTGTCCTTTTCTTAGCTAACTATTTATGACCCAAACCAGGTACTCACTACATTATCACCACCTAACCCCCACCTCCATTGTCTATTATGCTACTTTTCTTAGTTGGGTAGCATGGTGAGGACTATGATGCCTCCGTGAAACCGCTGCATCAAGTCTCTCTTTGGCGTGGAAATATCTTGAAGGTTCTGACCAGAAACTGCCCAGGGACCAGGATCTGCACCCTTCAGTGGAAAAATACACACAGTCTTAACGCTCGCGAGGTCTCTGGTGTGATGTCGTCAGGATACGATCGACTCTGTGCATTACAATAGCCACAGACAGAGAAAGATGACACCCGCTAGAAACACACACACATTCAACATTCACAGTTTGACGAGATTCGACACAAATTAGACTTGATGCATTTACACGTTTTACGCAGGACTTTTACCCAGATAGTATAATATCAGACACAGTCCACCCATAGAAACAGCACAAAACGGTAAAGAATCACACTCAATATAAATCGAGCTTACAGCACCACGTAAACATTTTTTGCTACTATTATCTACTTAATTGCACATTTTTCCCTATCGCCTATCACTTATAATCTGGCGGTGCGCTCTCCACTTATAATTGGTCACCAGAGTGTTTTGTTTTTGTGTTGTCTATTTTGCGCTGTCTGACTGTTGTTGTATTGTTATTTGCCTTGTTTGTCTGGCTGTTTGCACCAGGTTGCACACATGCACTTTATGTTGCCAAGACAACTTAGTCTCTAGTCTTTTGCTCTGTTCGACCTTAGTGCTTTTTGTTGTTTAGTGTAGTTGTGGTTGTTTTGTGTAGACCATGATTCGGAAATTGTTGTTTATTTCAGTTGTACTGCGTCTGCTATAGATGGCTGAAATGACAATAAAGCTACTTACATTTACATTTACCGCAATGGCAGACACCCTCATCCAGAGCGACTTACTTTTATACAACTGAACAATTAGGGGTTAAGGGCCTTGCTCAGGGGCCCACAGTGGTGGCTTGGTGAAGCTGGGAATCGAACCCACAATCTTCAGGTTGGTAGTCCAACACCTACTTGATACCTAGGGTTAGTATTCAAATTTAATAAAATTTAACTTTACACCACAGTACTTTGGAATGTTGTGTTCTGATTGGTCAAAAACATTACAGTGTCTAACAGTGCAATAGCATTATTGATGTTTTGAAAGTTTACATGATTGAAAGTCTACCAACCTTCTTCATCTGTAATGAGAAATTAAGATAAACATTATTACTAGTGGGGGAGAAAAAAATAGATTCATCGATGCATTCTTTCTCTAATGATTCTGAATTGATTCTCAAAAGTTCCGAATCGATAGTGAATTGAATTTAGATAGCAACAGTGCGGGTCTGTGTGTGCACAAGCAAAAAACTGAAAGATAATTAGCACTACTATACACGATAAGCTAAAATGTTTATAAAGCAGACTGTTGCAAAGGTTGGGCAGCAAATTGTGATATTTTGAAGCAAAAACTAAATGGAGAAACATAGCAGCGATTCCACTCAAGATGAAGAAGCAAACTTCTCTCTGGGTGCATTTATACCCGTTTTACTCGAACGATCCACGAGTAAGTCGCAAAGGTGCACCAGAATTCTGAAAAGGTGAAGTAAGTTACTCGGTCAGAGGCGGTTTTTATAGCCTGGGATTTGTGCCGGTTCTCCGTTGTGGATATCACAGGGTTTAATACATGTACAGGTGCTGAGGCGAGGTACAGTGTGTCTTAGCGTTATAAAAGTATTCTTTATACTTGTTATGAATCTAACGTTTCATGTTAATCGGAACTTCTTTATCTGAACAAACTTGAACAACAAAATCTAAATCTTTTTTTAAGATGGATGATATTGTCATACAGACAATAAACAAAAAAAAACATAGAAACTCCAGCAGAAGAATTAGAAAAAAAGTGTAGAGCAAGAATCGTTTGGTAATTAAATCGTAACTTCCAGAATCGGAATCGAATCGTAAATACTAAAAGATTCCATACGTATTATTTACCATAAAATAAAACAGCAATTCTGCACACCACCCACTTTCCTAGAACATATGTCTTTTGATTTAAAACACAAATCCAACTGAAACTTGAAGTTTGCGTATTATTCTTATTATCATCCACAAAACAGTTTACTAGCACAAATCCCAACACATTAAGCGCCTTAATGCCTCTCCAGAGCTAAAACTGTCTCTGATTCCTAACACAACTTGTGAGACACACCTGTTTTGGACCTGTTAATGCATGTTAATAGAGACAGATAAATAACCCACGCTTTGTCATAAGCTAATCTAAAAAGAGAGACGGCTCCAACAAAAAAACTCAGATCCTGTCTGTTATCCGGACCTTAAACAATACACACGCCATGGAAATCACTCTCTGTGCTTTCTATGATAGCTTTACTTACCTTGGCTTATTGCTCATATGAGTGACGTCTCAGAGACAGAGAGAGACACAGACAGACAGACTGAGAAAAAAGGGCCGGCAGACATTTTTATTATGTCCTGCTACCTTCCCCTGGTCAGTAAAGGGGACAGAGGACAGCTGCAGTTTAAACGGTTATAGATGCTATTTTAATGCTTGTATCCATTAATATCAAAATTATTCATCGCTCCTCCTTAGACACCAACTGCCTCAACAAGCTTCTCTAAAACAATCTTAACCTCTCAAGGAAGGAACACACATGGCTGAAAGACAGGGGCTTGCTAGAAAAAGCCTTAAAAATTGAGGAGAAACAAGAGAGAGAGAGAAAGAGACAGAGAGAGGGGGAGACCTTGATAGGCATGTTTTTCTGTTCAGTACTCGCAGCTGTCCTTCAGCCATTGCGAATTTGCTCTAAAAGCCTCTGTCTTCAGCAGCAGGAGAAGCGGTAAACAATCCTGTTCAGCCAGGCTCCTTTGTCCACGCATCTCCACGGCTCAACCCCACCCCCTACTTTTTGTGATTCTGACGACACGGATCCTGATTCCTCCTTCCGGATGTACCCTGGAGCACTACAACCCATAAACGTAAGTCAGTACAGAGTAAGAGAATAAAGAAGCTTCTCGACCTTTCAATTTCTTTTGTAGCTTCAGCTCTTAATCCAAACGCAGCACTCCAGTTTCTTCTTAACCTCGAGTGAACATTGAGTCGGCCAGGGCTCCTTACCCAGCATGCTCGACTCCACACAAAGGCAGAGGAGGTGTGACCAATCACAATGTGACTAAACATATTTCCCCTTATCCCCTCCTCCTCCTCCTTGATCACTCACTCCTGCTGAATTGCACACTGACGCTCGAGCTAGTGGGCGGGGCTTTACACTAGGGTTGTTATGGCAACGTTTCCAATGAGCCACATCTCCCTCTGTCTTTCTCTCGGTTCTTATCTCAGCCTGCTTCCTTTACTTCCTGTTTGACAGCATGCTGATTTTCAAGACCATTTAATGATAAAAGAAGGATAATCCCTTTGGGGTGCAGATATTCTATATTCTGGTTGAACAAGTATTTTCCTTTGTTTGCTGCACTTATGATATTACCCATAGTGCAATGTACAGCAAAATCTTTCTATTGATGTATAGCTCAAAATCTGTCATACTGGATCTGTCTGTTTATCTATATGTATCTATTTGTCTGTCTGACCTGGACTTGGTGAATTTCTCACCAGGGATGAACAAGTAAATGTCTGTCTGTCTATCTATCTATCTATCTATCTATCTATCTATCTATCTATCTATCTATCTATCTAGCCATCTAGCCATCCATCCATTAGACAGAGCATCGGACTTGTGAATTTCTTACCAGGGATGAACAAGACATGTCTGTCTGTCTGTCGTCTTGTCTGTCTGTCATCTATCTATCTACTATCTACCATACACATCTATCCATCTGTTTTAGACAGAGCACTGGAATTTCTCACCAGGTATAAACAATGTACATTTCTGTCTGTCTGTCAATCTATCTTTCCATTCATCCATCTCTCTGTCTATTTTAGACACAGCACCGAACTTGTGAATTTCTCACCTGGGATGAATAAAGTACATGTATCTATGTCTGTCGGTCTGTCTGTCGTTTTGAGCTGATTTGTTTTTGTACTGGTAATGTTGTATTGCTCTTCCAGTATTGCGTAGCAAATACAATAAAATGATCTTAATCTAGGGTTAGGTTTTAGTTTACTGACCGAACTAATCAAACACAAAAAGAACAAAACACATTATTTGAATAGACACACACACACTCCTGGTTCATGAATAAGGAAGACTTTAACATGGTATTATTAACTAAACATTTTTTAAAATTAAGATGGATATAAACACTTTTACTTTGGATACATTAAAATACAAAAGAATAACAGCCCATTAGAATAAAAAACTTTATTGAGTTGTTAGTGCGCCGGCTAACTTAAAAGCTATTTAGGCTTCAAGAAATCAAACAAACTGAAGCAGTGGTAGGATTGAGTCAGAGATAAACTTTTTTTTTTTTTTTTTTTTTGGATTAACTCACTTTTGTTACTTGGAAATTTTAGTCAAGAACGACGTAAAGGAGTGAAAATGATGGTGCTCAGCCATGGGTCATGGACAAAAATAGTGATAATGATTAAGCGTTGGGATCATAAGGTCAAGAATTGGAACTCCGTCAGGCTTTACACTTTCATGGTAAACTTGTATATATGTAGCTGCTGACGAGATGTACTGCATAGGTTACCTTACAAAAAAAGACATTCAACAGCAAAGCTGGACTTTAGTAAAGCTGTTAAGGTGCGAATTGTTTGTGAAAAGAGGTGGTGGAGTGAGAGATTGATAGGGGGGGGCTATTAAGATGTATGCAAGAGCGGGGGATGGGCAGATTCTTTAAAGAAAGCCAGGCCAAGTGACATAAAGGTCTTCTGTTATTCAGATGCCCTGTGAGGATATGATTCCCTGCTTCACCATTCACACAAACACATTTCGTTTGACTATGTTCCCACGCCTGGTAGCCCAAAAAAAGGGAGTAACGCCAACAATTAGGAAACTTAAATTACAAGACAGGCCAGTTTCTTAATGACAATACTACTGTCACTGTGTTCATTACTGTAATTAAGTTTAAACACAAACGGTCTAAACAGCATTAACAGACTCTAAACATCAACAAGAAACATGCTTATAATGTTGATATATCGGAGGCGATGTAATCTAAAAAAAACAATCTTGCCTCCTTTTTTAAAAAAAAAAAGGCTAATCAGTTCTTAAAAAACAGGAGCATGTGCATAAACCGCAAAGAAATACAACAAGCACCACTTGAGAGAACTTTCCATGCAATCTAAAAACCAGCCAAAAAGGTTAACCATCAATTTTCAAATTCAAACTATTTAAATGGAACTAAGTGGTCCAAAAGGACTAAGTGGTGGGCCTCTAATCCATCATGGCCGACAGCGTGTTACAACAGGGAAATCCTCGGCATGCCGAGCGTGTTCCCTCAGCCGTGAGTGAGCATGTGCTTTTCCTACACTCTCTGCAATTCAGGTCGTAACCTTCTGATGTGTGAAGACACAGAGCAGGTGCTGCTTTAAAAAATTCCCCAAGGAAGAGGGAGCGGCTGTAAACCACCGCACGCCTGCGTGATCGAAACCTGTCTCAGAGTGTTGAGGTTTAACAAACTTCAGAGCTGCCTGCAAGGTGGAAAACGGGGAATGGACCTCGGTATCTTCTTAAGAAGCGAGAATAATGAACTATTAGTAAAGTACATGATCTAGTCTATAACATTTATATTTAAAGCATTTAGCAGGCACCAATTTGGGGTTAAGGGCTTTGCTCAGGGGCCCAACAGTGGCATATTGGTGATGCTGGGAATCGAACCCCGATCTTCCAACACCTTTACCACTGCGCTACCACTTCCCACGAAACGAAAGATGGATATTTTGAACCATACGTATCTATTTCCGTCTTGTGTTGGGCAAGTGGCCAAAAGTAAGAGAAAATATTTGAATTAATCTGCCCTCTAGTGGACACAGCTGTTCAGGGGCAACAAATATACTGTACATTGTCATCACAGATCGGTGTATGTAGCGTTCCTTTATTTTTTAATTTTAAAGTAGAAACAACATTTTTTTAACATTAGTTTTTATAAAATATTAAAATAACTGTGTTTAAAAATATTTTTTTTCCAAAATGTAAAACATGTAAAATATTTAAAGCCATTATAGTTTTTTTGTTATTTTATTATTCAATCTTATATTTTGTGGTATTCTCTTATAACATTAGCTCTAAAATGGAGTCGGAAACATGTCCTCTTCTCACAACCTTCAGATACTCACTGCAGAAGAACCCCGACGAGCACCATGTTAAACTGGATTGTTGGAGAATCTTTAAAAATGTTGTTTCATTTCTTCGCGGAAATGACACAAGAGCGGACATTTTTTTTTTAAGAAAAGCCGGCAATTACGTCAGGATACTTGTTTAAAAAAAACTGTGCATTTGGGACATCTTCTGCTTGAATAGAGATATCCAGCTTCAAGCTTGTACTATGGGGACCTGTTGCAAAGTTTCAGTCAGATATAGCAATGAGAGCAAGTCAAAAATGTATAAGTAGCTTAAAAACAAAAGAATAGGGTCATTTTAACCAGTTTAATATGAATGATTTATTCTCACATACCCTCGGCAATGGTAAGAGACTCTTTTTCTCAATGAGCCGTTGTGTTAATTGGTTTCTTGACCGGAAGTTGATCATTTGAATATGGTTCGAGCCATTTTGTTTGTTCATAAGGTTCAGTTTATAATTTTCAAACTTTGGTCTACTTAAGAAATTCTTCTGCAATATATGGATTTTTCTTCTCTTATAACCTTCCGTTACTGCCATGAAAATATAAAGCATTTTACGAAGCCACTTAACCACACAAACCACACAATTTTAGCTCGCTGTGTTTCTCTTTCAGCCTTTATACAGCCAAACTTCCATATTTCTTATGAAATCAAATGCTACGCTGTGACAATAATACAACTAAGTAAAAAAAACTGTTAGCGCTGTAGCAAAATGACCAGACTATTTGCTTATAAAACACCCCGAACTCAGGGCTTAAGCGTATGCACTTTCATCTGCTTCTGCTTTATCATTTAAATCAGCTCACTGCGCAGACACGCCATGGAAACCTGACACAAACAAACAGCTGCCCGAGCTGCAACGTGATCTCTGACACGACTATTAAAACCTAACATGGTTTAACAAATTTCAACAACACAACCGACTGGGTTTAAGATTGCGTCCTACCTGATGAATTAGTCATGAAAGTAAGAAAAAAGGGCGTGAGAGAGAAAACCGTGTGGCCAAACGAGAAGGATGAGCCATAACACGTCGAGCGTTAGGACTGAGAAATCTCATTGTAACACTTACAAGCACTAAAATACACAACCTCGGGTCAAAGTTGATGTTTTTACAAGTGTTTCTAATTAGAAGTATGAATTCATGGGATTGCTTTAAATAAAACTGGTGTAATTCAATATTAACAATGTTTTATTCTATGCTTGTATAACCAATTAAATCAGACGGACAAAAGTTGCACGCTCGATAGGAAAACATTGCAAGGGGTTAAACGGCAGCACACACACTAATTTGTGTAATTCAAGCATAACACTAGCAAGCGGTTTCTCAGATACTCGTCTTCAAGGTTACAGCAGCGTTATTACAATATTTATCCAGAGATTAATAAACCAGTTCATGTAGCCCCGCAAGTCCTATAGAAATCCAGCAAACACTGATTTTGCAAGTTAGCTTAAAAAAATATAAAAGGACACCAGCTAAAAATGGTTATGATCGTATTTATATATTCACAGGCTGTGCTGCAGCCGGTGTAGCAAAATATTTCAAATGCTAGCTACAGTTACAGTTCTAGCATTTGGCCGATGCTCAAATCCAGATCTAATTATGTTAATCTCATGTTTTTTTACTGATTGGCAGCTTGGCGGACCTGAGACTTGAACAGATAGTCAACTGATCAGCTAATATTCCTAAGCCATCATTGCTTTACAGATACAGAAGATGCGTAAATCAACTCGGTATTGGACCCAATACCGATACCAGTATTGGTAATTGTGCATCCTTGATATGTATCGGTACTAAAGTGAAAAAATATCGCGATAGTTGTGTACATAACACACAATAATGGCTTCCTTCCAACCACTGGAATACTTTTGGTTTCCCCCTGCACACTGTTTTCATTAAATAATAGTAATTAGAATTAGAATAGTAAAGCTAACATGCCAAGATAAACAGCTTCTTTGCACAAACGTTATGAAATGCTATATTTAACTTATGAAATTGCAGCATCATTTGTTTGAAAATGTTTATGGCTAATCTCTGCGACTGGCTCTGTTAACTCGGTAACTTTGTCAATAAATAGCTTTGGTGATATTGCTAATTCGTTGAGATTACGAATTCCTTAAACGTTGATCTTCTAACTTCGAATTAAACCTTTGATATTTCTAATTTCTCAGCATGTCTTATTCTAACAGACTGTGTATTGTGTGATAATACTAATTTTGTGGGACGATGGCCTATTATTTTATATTGATAGTACCTGATTTCCAACATCTAATATGGTTAATTTGTTCAAATTTGATGATAATGCAAATTTTAGCAGCATCAGTTTTGCTTATTGTGTGACCCTGCAAATTCTGTCATTTAATTTAATTTCAGGATATACAAATGGCATACATGTGGCCCAAGTTGTACAGTTACGACCTTTAAAGTGTGTTTAAAAAAACTACATTATATAATATTGCAAGCCATAAAACAAATTACTGATTACTGGCTGAAGGTATATGGACACCTTACCAGCACCAAGTTGGAAGCACACGGTTGTCTAGAAGGTCTTTAATATTTTATAGTATTATATTATTACTTTACTGGACATAAAAGACCCAAACAATGTTCCATTGAATGAAGACATGCTTTGGTCACGGTTGGACAGGAAGAACCCTGACTCTGATTCAACCCCTTTAAACTGAACACCTTTGGCATAAACTGGAACACTTACTGCATCCCGAACCTCATCACCTGAACATTACTAGACAGCTATCCGGACAAGACCGCGGAATCTTTAGTATGGAAAAACCTGCTGGTTCGTCTGATCAGAGGAGAAAATGACCCCCCCCGGAGTGAACCTGGTTTCTTCCAAGGTTTTTTCTCTATTCTGTCACTGATGGAGTTTAGGATCTTTTCCGCTGTCACCTTGGGCTTGCTTAGTTGGGGACTATTAATTGTCAGATATTAATTAAACTGAACTGAGTTTTTTAGTGAATTTATAAAAAGTGCTTTATAAATAAAGGTGACTTGACTTCTGCCTGAATATTACTGTTGCTGAATAAGCAAATTCTTACAATCTAGTGAAAATACACATAATTTGGTGTCTAACCATATATATGACCAAATAGTAATAATATCAATGCCATGTATATATTTCTTGCACAGATTCCAGACGCAGTTTGTCCCAGCCATCGCTTATTAAAGTTTACGAATAAAAATAGCACAGAAAAACTCCACCCTCGTCTGTACAGGATGGCTCAGTGCCCTGAGAAAAGTCATGATGGAAAAATGTTGTTGAACTGTTAAATTAATTAATGGGCAAATAATACATTTATGCAATTTATGTCGAGGCTTCTGTTCTGGAGTCCTACATTTCCTCTTAGGGCTGCAGTGAGACACAGAGAGAGAGAGAGAAAGAGAAAGAAAGAGAGAGAAAAACCTAGACAGAAAAGAGAGCGTGTTTGGGTTAATCTGAGCTGAGAGAGAATACACAGCCTCTGTGTGTGTGTGTGTGTGTGTGTGTGTGTGTGTGTGTGTGTGTCCTGTGTTACTGCACGCTGAATAATGTTGCATCAGGAAGCCGAGGGCCAGCCATAGGTTAACAAGTTCATTTCAATCCCAGCATGCCGTGCTCCAAGTGTCAAAAGAGAGACAACGCGAGGCAGCGTGTGTGTGTTTGTGACAGAACAAAAGCGACGTCAGATAAATAAAGGCCCCGTTTACAAGGACGCTTTCCATTCTGCTCAGGAATTAAACGTTAAAAAATAGCAAAAAAATCCCCAGGGCCGTTTAAGGGATTGATCTTTGGAGTTGGCTAATATAAGTTCCGAAGCAGGTTTTAAAGATTTGTTGATGAAGCGCTAGCGATGATAAAAAGTGTTTTTCAACAAGGTAATGTCATTTTATTGATCTCGGCTATACGCTGCAATTTTGTACAAAAGCATCATATCCTGTTTATTAATATATGTTAGCACGATAGCAGACATTAAACACCGTATGACTGCTCTCTCTTTCGATTGCAGCGAAAAATAAAGCATTAATTGCAACCAAAATTTTAAATATGTATTGAATTATTTAATATACGTGGTATTTTACATGCCCTCCTGTTTCTCTCACAGCAGCAACCAGCAGAAGTTTTAGCCAACTAGCATCTACGCATGTTGTTTCTAAAGAGAAATCTACTCACTGAATTTCTGTCCACAAACTAAACAGCAAAGCTTTTTAATTTATCATCTTTATATTCATACAAAAATGAAATCAGACAAGCACATTTTAATAAACCAATCATAACCATCTGATGTCATCAGTACGTGTCGACTAAACCCACCTCAATCCATTTTTGAATCTTTTTCTTATCAGTTTTCTTTTAACTGAGTTAATTATCTGATTGGCCGAGACTGAAAAGTCATTGATTCTGGAACATTGAATCTCAACATGCTAAGTGGTTAGCACTGGTTTGACACAACTGGCTAAGTGGTTTGATTCCCCGGCAGGGGTCTTTCTGTGTAGAGTTTGCATGTTCTGCTTGCGTGTGCTTACTCCGGGTTCTCCAGTTTCCTCCCACAGTCCAAAAACATGTATGTTAGATTGATTGGTGATTCTAAATTGCCCATAAAAGTGAGTGTGTGGCCCTGTGAGGGACTGGCGACCTGTCCAGGGTGTCCCCCTCCTGCCTTTCACCCTTTCTGGGATAGACTCCAGCAGATACCCAAATTAGGAAAAAAAAAATCGGATACTGAAGATGAATTAATGAATAAACAACATTAGTGAATTTAGACTGTACTGATTCTAATGATCCAAAATAAACATGAATGAATTGAGACAGTGAATCTCAATCAATCACTAACGAACAACTGCATGTACAATGCTTTGAACCTGTAGAACCGCATTAGATCAACATTTTCACCATAAAAAATAAGGTTTACGTTTATTTCATTAAATCACAACCTTTTAACATTTAACAATCACAAGGCATCATTTTATAACCATAAATGTGGGGAAATAATTCTATAAATTTACTTTCTATTTATTCACACACACCTTAAAACATCTATTTTTGGTCAAGAAGGTGAGGGAAACGTTCCCACATTAACTAAAACTGCACATAGAGTATGCAATTGTTCAGTACAGCATGTAGTTACAGATGTTATTTAAGTATTTCATAATGTTTTTATTTAATAAATATGCTTTTAATATTACATTTTGGTTTACGAGATTTCAAAATGGATTAAGGCGGGTTTAGCCGACACAAACTAATGACATCAGATGTTTTTGATTGGTCGATTGAAATGTTAATTCAGGATCACATCCTTCTTGTTAAAATCCTGTCCATTCACACAAACAGTACACAAAAAATACTTAAGCGTGTGTCTTGTTTCTTTATGAGAGCAGTGAGCTGTAGAAATGGGTGTGCCTTCATTTCCATACATTTTGTAAGGATTTTTAATTGACGTACCAGTTTAAATTTTTACAGCCTGCAAAATCCTGACCATAAGCACACGCTTTAACTACGTCGCACATTTTCGAAGACATTAAATGAAAATCGATTAGCGTCTATTACACACTATTTTTACCTCACGATCAGACTATCATTCAAATAAAGTTATCCGATCCGATATCAAGTATTTGTTACAAATATTTAACGATGCGAAAATTTTACTAAGGATTTTTTAAGATGCCCTAAGCAAAAACAATGGTATTAAATCCTTTTATTCATTTTATGCGAAGTAAGTTTCTAAGCATCTAATCACGTAACTTTATATCTCATTTCGCTTAATTTCTGACAATAATTAAATTATTTAAAGACGTTGAAGCAAACTTGAGCATCTTGTCTGTTTGTGCTAAGTCCAAGACAAAACAGCAAAATAAAAAAATAAAAAATCTAATTCGATTAAAGCATGAGAATATTTCATGCATGTGTAGTCGCTACACTTTGATATTCCTCCAAAAAGCATGGTGGGACACGAGCCAAAACGTAATCATCCAGAATAGCACAAAGAGACTCAGCCGACTCTTTCAGGCTACTTTGAAAAATCTGCATACAATTTCACATCCTGCAAAAAGTTCAAAGCCAACAGAACCAAATATTCAGATACCCCAAAACGATTAAGAGGCTTGCAAATGAGTCATTATGTAAATCTTAAGCTTTACCAGTTCACAGAACTTTTCTGTCGCTAGTGTAGCATAACCTGTAACGTAGCATTTTATAACGAAGCGGGATGATAAACTGCATTTCGCTCAGGCAAACATGGGAATATAAAAGGGGGCCTGCCATTAATCATACCACATATACATCATATTATTACCCACATTTACAATGTGCTACAACACAGCTTATAATTTGAAAACTTAGTACATATCACTACACAAATACTAAGCTATAATTGGAAAGAGAGGAAACCGAATCTGGGCAGAAAAGATACTGAAAAACATCTTTTTTTCCCTCTATGAGACTATTTCTATCGTAAAAGACAAGCTGTTCACAAAAAAGCGTCCGCGGGATTAAAACCGCGCTTGCCAGTTTTACCCCAGATACAAAACGGATGCCAGAAGTTGTACGGCTAAGACGGGCTGTGAAGCTGTCACTAAATCTATCCGTGTTTATAGATGGTTTCTGGAAGACCTGGAAAAGCATGGCAGATTGAAGGAGGGTCGTAAAATGTTGACGGCAATACAATACATTTTTATTATGATTTACTGTCGGCTAGAGGATGTAAAGACGGGTCATGGCAGCAAGACGCGTTCTGGTGGTTTACTATCGTGACGGGTACGTTTACATTTATGTCTTTGGCAGAAGCTTTTATCTGGAGAGATTTACTGAGAAGACGAGCAATACGGCGTTAGCATACAGATGAGGTTGAGTGTGTTTACTCAAGGGGGAAATAGCCGCTGTTTGGAAATCCACAGCATTAGCGACAGAGAGGGAGAAACCTGAGGTTTGGTTTAACATTACACAACAATTAGTTCTGGTTCACTTATTTAATTGGATGTTTCTAAGAGTGCCTATAATGTTATATAGACGCTTTAATGTGTGTATCATACTATTCGTCTGTTTCGCCAGACGAAAAAACCCCCCAAAAAACCAACCGAATAACGTCCTGGGCCGATTGCCCAGCTTTGAACCGGCCCCAAAACCTTGCTGGTCTCGAGTTGGAACTGATGATGCCAACTAAAGTCAAACCAAAAGGAGCGTGAGAAAGCTTATATGAAAAAAATAGCAAAAAAAAAACCCCCAAAACAAAACAAAACAGGGATTAAAAAAGAGAAAAGAGAGACTGAAAGCGATTCCAGTCACATGTGGGTGGCGTACTAGAGCTGGGTCAGAACAAGTGCCGGACTGGCTGAGCATTGATTAAAGCTACAGCACCAGTTTGGCACTGGCTCCTGTGGAAAAGCAGTAACAGATGACAACCAAAAGAAGGAATGGACAACAACTCCACAGAAAGCTTAACATTTAGTTCCAGTATATACAAAAATTATTGACTATTCGATCTCACAAGCAAGATTTCAAGCAGCTATAAACACACTCTTGCTTGTGCAATATTACCTAATTCTCAATCTGTCTTGGTCAATCAACCAAATGACATGTATTTAGCGGTGGTGGGAAACCAGAGAACCCTGATACAAATCATGAGGACAATTTAAGGCAGTATTCTAAAATTGTAAGGCAGTAGCAGTACCTAGCTCTGCCACCGTTAGCTCATAATTTATCTGCAAAGGTGCTAGTAACGCATTACCTTTACCTAGTTACATCTACATTACCAGTACTAATGTACTATTAGGGAAAGGGTTAACTATGGCTTTACTATTATTCTTAAGTTATTTGCTAAATCATGGAAATTTACTTTAATTGCGCTACATTTGATGGCGTTTCTCGGTTACTATTAAATATTAATTATGAAAATGCAGTTTTAATCATTAGTTTTCATCATGTTACGTATTACAAAGGTGGCGAGTCTCACGGTAGACTGCAGTTGGTTTAAGTACTTTTCCCAATTCAGAAAAACAGAATAAAGAGGGGAAAAAAGCGAGCATATCAGTAGAGACAGGACACACACGTTCTTACATTCATTCAGTTTTTACCTTTAAAGGATCGAAACAAACCGTTTCATTATGTAACAGAACCATAATAAGGTAGCACAGTGACTAAGGTGTTGTTTTATAACAGAAAGAGTGGGATTTGCTTTCCAGCACCACCAAGTTTCCACTGCTGGGCCCTCTGAGCAAGGCCCTTATCCACCAATTGCTTAGTTGTACAAAAGAGATAAATGTAAGTCACTCTGAATAAGGAATAAGGGCGTCTGCCAAAATGCCTTAAATGTAATGTTTTGTGCACCAAAACAAGTTGAGAAATGAGCGTACATGAATTCCAGCTTCAACCTAAGAAAACATGTCGCGGTGATAATAAGTTCCATGATAATAACTATTTGAGGGGGATTCTGCAAATATAGGCACTTTAACCTTACTGTAACTATATTACTATAAAATCTTACACATTGACAGCTTTGTGTATGTTTTTTTTTTTTACATTAACATTTACAGCATTTGGCAGACGCCCTTATTCAGAGCGACTTACAATAATCTCTGTTATACAACGGAGCAATTGGGCAATTGGGGTTAAGAGCCTTGCTCAGGGGTCCACTATCCCCTAGGACACAAAGTAGTTCTGCAACTAGACCTTTTTTCTGTTCTGGCACCAAGATGGTGAAATGAACTTCCCATCAATGTCAGGACAGCAGAGTCAGAGTTATGGGTTGTTACACTTTGATTTGTGACCGAATGTTCAATTATGTGACTCAAAGCACTTTTGTACTATGCTATGAACAAGAGCGTCTGCTAAATGCTGTAAAAGTAAACGTGGTGGTGCTGGGAATCGAACCCCAGTCGTCCAACTCCTTAACTACTGTGCTACCACTTCCCCCTTGTTTTTTTTTTTTTACAAGTTTCATGCATTAAGACATGGGTGTTTAATATACTTTGCCACAAATAATCACATCTTTGTACTTTGTACTTGCTATGATCTAGTTTGTATTTTAAATAGTTATAGAAATGTTGTATAAACGAAGAAAAATATGGATTTTTATGTGATTCAAAATTTAAATGGGCATTAAAACATTACACATGATGAGCCAAGGATTCAGAACTGGCCAACCAATCAGATGGTTTGAAGGTTGTTTCCTCTGAATTCCAGCCAGATCACTACTGTGTGAATTTATCCATGAGACGGTTATGAAGCATCATCATCATCATCATCATCATCATCATCAGGAGGTCGAATTACTTCCTGCATAATTTTATAAGGGTTGAATTCAGCACGGATGATTTCACTGCATGCTACGCTAACAGGCTGTCATCGGCAGACGAAAGCCTGATGACTGAAAGCAGAGAACAGAGCTTTTCCCTATTCACAACATTGTTATGACTGTCAAATGCAGTCTTAAGCTTGTTTGACATGGAGCAGACAGTAATGGAGTAAAAATCGACACACCCCATCAGTCTCGTGTATCGTCCTGCCCTAAAATGTACAAATGTTTTGATGGATTTGGAATATGCAAAGCTTTCATTATTATTTTTGTCCCGAGCACATGAATGAATGAAAACACCAGATGAGCGGCATGTGTTCAGTCATACACGATTATTTGCACAGATAAAGCGTTTTTTGTTTTTTGTTCCTGCCTGGGAAAAACTAAAAGCTTCAAGATTTCAAGCCCAGACAAGCTGCTCTTACAATTGGGATTGCCGTTTAATTCATAATGCACTTCTACCCAAACCACAATTATAATGGGTGAGTCTCTTTAGTGCATAATTTATGGGGATAAAAAAAAACAAACACCATAAACAATTATTCAATATTGTGAAATTATTTTTAATGATCCAATTACTAACGTTTTCAAATCAAATAGTTTAGAAAGTAGTTCAGCTTTCCTTAAAGATTTATGCGACTAACTGGTCAAGTTCTTGGGATCTCCTTATAGGGATGTGTGTAACTCTTAAAAGTTTTTTAGTGAAAGGATGAAATTTTCCTGAAACAAGTCTGGCCTTAGTAAACTTTCTCTGGCCTTCTTTACGAACCTTCGTCTGGTCGTCTGCACAACCACAACCACAGACATCCTCCTTACTGCCATGAATTAATGATGCTTTCTCAACTTATACATTCTTTCTCGTTCTGTCGCTCTCACAGACACAGTCAATCTTCCTAATAGAACTGGGCCCTTCTCCAGAACGCCCCTGTTTGTATAATTTCGGCTTGTATGATAGCCAGGTGAGATAATACAAGCTTAAAAACTCGATGACCAGAAAATGAAAACAAGTGAAAAAAAAACACAAAAAAAAAAACTGTTATCCATTTAGACTGGAACGCTCTTTGTTCACTAGGATAGCACGGTGGAGTCTCAGGGCTTGCATGTTGAAACCTACACCACAACAGTCTGGTGATCCGGAGCCAAAAGAAGTCAAAATAATTACACAGAGAATCTAAAGCTGTATTTCATCAGACTGCAAGCTATCAACAGGGATGGAAACCCAAATATTCTTCATATAAAATCTGGAATCCAGCACTTCCTAGCTGGCTGAGGCCTTCTTTGCTAAAAGCCTTCTACCATGAAGATCACAGTAGATTAACATTACTTTAAATACTGTTGTCAAATCCCAGACCCAACTGAGCCTTGATCACACGGACCTGCTGTTCGGCACTATTTGAACACTGCTGAATGGCAAGACTACAAAACTTAAACAAACATAATGTTTGACTTAAATCAGGTTTAATTGTATAGCTCGACTAATAGACAGATTCACAGAAATCAAGCTACAGAATTGTTTGTAACATATATTCTACAGCACAGTGAAACTTGGGGTCAGAGCACAATGTATATTGTATATTTGTATATTCAATTTCATTGTCATTGTGCAAGGTACGTGTACAGAGCCAATCAAATGCATTTTTCGCATATTCCCATCTTAGTAAGTTGGGGTAAGAGCGCAGGGTCAGCTATGATACAGCGCCCCGGAGTAGGAGGGCTTAAGGGTCTTGCTCAAGGACCCAACAGTGGTTGACTTGCCAGAGGTGGGGCTTGAAACCCAGGTGTTTCTGGTCTTCAGATTAACAACTCAGCACCTTAAACCATTGAGCCACCCTGCCCCCCAATGTAGCAATGTAGCAATGTAGCAATGTATCATAGCAATGTCAGCTATGATACATCACCCCCGGAGTAGGAAGGCTTAAGGGTCTTGCTCAAGAAACCGATGGTGGAGGATTGGCGGTGGTGAGCCTCGAACACTGATCTTCCTGGTCAACAAATTCCAATCAACCATTTAAGCCACCACTGTCCCTAGATACCTAAGTTTGGGGCAACAAAAACGATCAATATTACAGAATTAAAGAATCCTTGACAGAAACCAGACGCCAAAGGAACATTTGACATTCACGGTCCCAACATCTGGCCCTAAGCAGAGCGCCTGACATTTGTGTCTGTTGTTTTTTGTTAATCGACTGAACAGTTGAGGGTTCAGGGTCTTAACAGTCTGTAAGCACTTTACCCAATAAGCTACCACTTCCACCATCTGGGTGACACCCTGAAAAAGGGATTCGAAGTGATTATTATTTCACAATAATATATTTTGTAAGTTTGAACAGTACAGCGTGGGTAAATCGGGGGTTACAGCTGTAAGATACAATTCAACAGAGATCAACCTAAATTATCAACTGTAGAAAACAAAGCTTTTTGCATTAATTGCTCTAGTAAAATTAATCTTAGAAAATAAAAATATAAAGGTCTAATGACCCTTGAAGCACTACAGCTTTAGAAGCTTAAGAAGGCAGTTCAAATAAATTCTGTGGGGTAGACAATATTGTTTTTTTTTTTTAGAAACTTAAACAGAGAGAGGGTGGAATAACAGTGATCAGGCTAAAAACATGACGGAGTCACAGCTTGTGCGCTACCGCAAAACTAGCACTGTTGCTCTCGCAACAATGCTCCCGATTGTGTGGTCACTACTTAATGCAGCTTGAGCCAGAAAGTCACAATCCATATGCTTACCCGACCAGCAACATCACCACAATACAAATTCTGACAGATGTATGAAGCTGAGATCATTCCATAAGCCAGATTTGACTGTTTGTGGGGTAAAATAATAGTAACTCTGTTTCTCTTTAAGTCGACTAATAATATTTCACCTTATTCAGAACTTAAATAAAAATGTCTGGGCTTTATACGCATACTTGCTTAGAAAAAATATTGGCTTCAAGTAGGGCTGGACAATAATTCAATATCAATATATATCGCGATAGAACTTTTTTCAATATCGTGATATGATTTTTAAACACATTCCTAATATTTTTATATACATCACAGCAAATGTCCATCTGTGACACTATTCGTACACATGACATGTTTAACATATTAGTCTCGGTTTCATGGGAAAGGTAGAATGGTGAACATTAGTTTATTAATTAATTAATTTATGTAGATACAGACCTCCATTGACAGTTTTTCTGAGGCTTTTCCTAATATTGTTTATATCGATATCGGAATTATAACTTATCGACCCGAAATTAAGAAATATATCGTGATATAAAATTTGGCCATATTGTCCAGCCCTAGCTTCAGGTCACACTTCATTTGCTTCAAAGAGCAGTTACTATTTAAAAAAAAAAAAAAATACAGCATTAAAACGCACAAACACCTGGGAATCAGAAAGTGTCTAAACTAAACTGTACCTTCCACAACCAGCCTATAGGAAACAGGCTCAGTTTTGTTTCCTGAGTCATTAACTCTCATGCTAGTCCTTTGTAATCCAAATCATACTCATTTTCCATAATGGCCAAAGCATTTAACCTCTCACCCTCAATGTTGCTTAGAAACATGAAGAACCGTTAAAGCAATGTTAATCTGGCAGCTCTGGCTGTGCATCAATTCAGCATTCAACTTTCTACTGAATGTGCTTTCTGAAGCTAAAACAACCCTTCAGCTTACTTTTCTTATGCTTAAATAAACCGATCTCGAGCTGTTCTCATGCTGTCATGCATAGATTTGAGCTAGACATCTAAACTCCTGGGCTGCCAAACACTGAGTCCAAATTCAGTGAAGAACCAAATGAATTTCCAGGAATCAGTATGTGGTATATTGAAATGCTGAAGCCATTCATTAAGGACAGTTCTGGCTCAAATTTGAAGGCTTAAGTTGGTGACAGGGAAGTGGTTAGGGTGTTGGACTGAAACCAGAAAGACTGGGGTTCGATTCCCAGCACCACCAATCCACCACTGTGGGACCCTGAGCAAGATTCTTAAACCCCCAATTGCTCAGTTGTATAAA
Source organism: Bagarius yarrelli (assembly GCA_005784505.1). Lineage (NCBI taxonomy): Eukaryota > Metazoa > Chordata > Actinopteri > Siluriformes > Sisoridae > Bagarius > Bagarius yarrelli. Next base: position 56,668 of record VCAZ01000187.1, read on the forward strand.
TAAGATAAATGCAAGTCGCTCTGGATAAGGGCATCTGCCTAATGCTGTAAATGAGTTTGAAGTTTGAAGAATGAGTTAAAGTTGAACTATAACTTATAAGCAGAAATATTTAATAAAATCACAGTGAACTTTGCACACGCAGGAAGCTGTTGTGTTTTGTTTTGGGGTTTTTTTTTGGGGGGGGGCACTTATCTGGCTTGTGCATTACCCGTGTACCGGGTTTTGTACATTTTTTCTAAATGCAGTGGTGGGCCAGTAGGAGCTTCTCTGCCTGCCCTATAAAAACAAACACAAATTGTTGTGTAAAAAAATAGTTTTCTTAATTATTAAGCTATTTTCATTAGTGTAATGTCTTTAAATTGCCTATAATTAGTTTTGTTGTGTGTTTGATCTAGGGCTGGGCCGATAAACAATACCATATCGAATCGCAATAAAGTTTATGTCTGTAACGATAATAAGCTCTGGACTCAATATTGATTTAAAGCCATTAATGTTTTACTGTCCTCTACAATTATACCATTAAGGAACTTGTTAAGAGACTTAGCAGTGGCAGTTTGGTGAAGCTGGGAATCAAACCCACAATCTTCCGATTAGCAGTCCAAAACCTTAACCACTGAGCTACAACCAAGGATTATGGTTGTGTCTGTGGAGGTTAAATTAAACATTACTAACCAGCAAATGATATTAGCCTTAAAGTTTGTAGCAAAGCCACAAGATTTAATTTAACACTACTAATACATCTGGGGGATAAGGGCCTCGCTCAGGCGCCCAGCAGTGGTGAGTTTGTGGTGCAGGAAATGGAACCCAGATCCAACACCTTAACCACTGTACTACCACTTCCCCCATTTATCTAGTGTCTACCGAACACTGTTAAACGTACTTTGTAACGAAAAAGTGAGAACTTGGGCTAACTTGCGTATCCAAGACTTTTTGTTGGCTTTGCGTCATACAGCAATGTTTAATAGCCTCCATAATTCACATTTCCTTACCAGCAGATGCTGCAACTAAGGGAAGGACTACAGGCTCGCTAAAAATAGGTGACCTCTATTGCCTTAAAAAGTAGGATTTAGGAGCATGGTTTTAACTATTTTTTTTTAAAAACTAAATCAACAAAACAACAATTTCCCCTCTAAACATACAAACAGTGCTGGTGTGGAATAGTGATGCCTGGTTTAAGCAGAGATGTAAAGAGAGACACTATAAATTCAACAACATCACATTTAGCAAGTAGCCACGATGACAAGGCAATGCACACCATATAGAATCAGAAAGCAAACCAACCTGATGGCATGTAAATCCGGGGCAAATGGGAGACCGAATAGGCGATGAAGGGCTTAGGGTAATGCTTATAGATTCGGTAGTCCTTCTCACTGCGGGAACGGTTACGCTCCAAGACCCGGTCAGAAAAGTCTGAACTGGGCCAGGCCCTGCGTAAAGTGGTGCTGCGTGTTTTCTTCATGATCGCTCACCACCTCCCCCTGATTCACAAACCTCACTCCTACCCTTCCAACATAGCTTAACTCAAAATATGTGATGCTTTAGTGCTCTTCTTTCTTTTTGCTGCCACATGCAGGTTGCTGCAAGCAAAGTGCTCAAATCTAAACAATCCTCGACAGCGACAAGTCTTCAGGTCAGGTGTTAAGTCCAAGACGACATATCCAGCTGCTTACGATCTTCCAGATTTCTAATCCAGACTTGGAGTTACAGCTTCATGTGCACGGAGAGGCATGCACATATTTACACACACAGCAACTGTGGTGTGCTTTCAGAACCATAAGGATTGAAGAGGAGGAGGTGTGGAAGAGGATCAGTCGGAAAAGAAGAACTGGCTGGGAGGGATGCAGGGAAGGGGTGGTCTTGCTTGGTTTTAGAGGTGCAGGGGGTGCAGAGGGAGCTGGAAGTCTGCAGCGTGGGAGAAACTCTCAGTTCAAACAATAGCTTAATTCAGCAAAGGTACGCTTCAGTAGCAGAGTTTGTCCAACACAAAAGATTTCAATAAAAACAAATTTAAGTCTTTAAAAAAGGTGCTTCTTAGAAGGCCAGCATCACCAGCCTTCAATTCAACAACCTTTCTTCAGCCAAAGAAGCCAACACAAAGTATCACATAAAAATATGGCAGACCGTCAAACATGATATATTTTTTCAGTCTGGAAGGAACACTCAATCTTGTAGACAGACATTATAGTGATCTGATACATTACATTCCTGCAGGAAAGTCTACACCAGAGGACGCAGAGAGAGCCGGCCATGATCCGAAGCACTGGTGACAGGAAGACAAACACTGTAACGTGCCAGTGTGGCTTTCGATACGAGAAAGAAGCTGGAAGCGCAGCCGGGTAAAAACAATTCCAAACCGGTATGTACACCTACACATGCTCCCTTGTCGTCTCGTTCTCCAGACTGTCTCAACTGTTTCGGTGGCGCATTCATTTTTCCAGCACACACACACACACACACAAGTGTTCAGCAGCTTATGCGGGACATTTAGATGCCTTTCAGATGAGCTGTCTCATGTCAGACTTGTTGATCTAGTCAGGCAGTGCTACACCTTCAGGGTCCCACTGCTGGCTTGATGCCCAGCCTATAAGAGCACAAAGCGTTATTTATACACACATAGCCTGTCAGTATGCAGCTACTGACAGTTTGACTGTTTCATAAATAATAAAGATATGTCGTCTCAGATGCGATGAAAGGCAGACAGGACAAATCAAGCTCCCATGCCATGAACTGCAAGGTTCTCCTTTTGTTCTTTTTAAATCTTTGAAGGGTTGCCCATAATCCGGCAGCTTCCTTTGGTTCAAAAGCCAGCTGCTAAACAGCAAGATCCTCTGGAATGCAATTCAAGAAATCCAAACATGAATTGAAAGAGGGAATGGCGGTACAGAGTGTAGCGAGTAAGAAGAATACTGTATGGAGCGCTTGCTTTCTCTCTTGTTGGCTTTCCTCACTCCCTCCCTCCGTCCCTCCTGGTCTTTCCAGAGTGGAGCACATTCGCACAGCTGCTTTAGCCCTTACAGACAATCACTCTCTGACAGCAGCCTATCGGCTTAGAGAGACGGAGATCAGGAGGGGGGAAGGGGGAAAAAACTACTCTCCCTTTTTCAGCCACACATATTCAAACCCATGCTAAATTATTTACTCAAGAATACAGCAAGACAACAGGTAGCAAAATGACTATATAGTTACAATGTTTACCTGGTAAACTTATGCAAACACAACCTCTTTTCTAAAGGAAACACATATTCTGATCAGTTGTAAACAAATGTAAAGATTTCAGAAGTTAGAATAAGAAAATTGGGAAACAGGAAGTGTATGAAGTTAGTTAAACATACCAGTGTTTTATGACAAATGACTATTTTATGAATGTTTTTTTTTAAGGCTGTGTGAGGTTGTCTAAAATTGGCTACTATATAAAATTGGGGTTATTAAGTAACTCTACTGAAGCAAAAACTTTTCCTCTCTCTCCTTTCTGCAGCTTGCCATTAATCATGCGGAGTACTTTCTCAAACAATTGGCTGAGCAGCAATGAACCAAAGTTTTTCCAGTAAGCCATGTGTCAAAGGTCATTAGTCTATAATAAAACCCACCTCTTCTAATCTTACAGTCTTTAGGTGCACCCTAGAGTCTCAAGTTAGCAGTATAACATCTTTAATTCCAGCTTAGTCCTGAGAAGCATATCCCAGAGCAAGTTCAGAAAGGCAACAACTTATACCATAGAACGCCCACAGAATATAAAAATTAGCACTTTCTCAGGCGAGATACCTGTGGTATTAATTGTGAAGGAAAAGGATGGTGTTAAGAGAAAGCTGCTGCAAATTTGAACTGAGCAGTAGTTGGTTGTGCATTATAGATTGCAGTGTAAGATTGGGATCTGAAGCTTCCCAGATGGAAGGGGTTACATTACAGTGCCTTGTAATCGATCTATGCACAATCCCGGAAGAGAAAAATCTGCACTAGCTCAATGTCACTTACCTTAAGCTTTGTTGGCACTTCTGTGCTGTGTTTAGTCTTCACCTATTGGGACCTGCCTAGACTTTTCTTTAAAATAATTGACTAATTATAGAGGAAATAGAAGACAGTGTAAATATGGCAATTAACTGCTTTTTAAACATAATTGATCAATCCATTTTTGATTGTACCCTTGCCATATAGGCATGGCCACAGCTTTTATTATACCTATTTGACGGCTTCTTCTCTATGGCTAATAAAGATTTTTTAGGAAAATGTGTCATCTGCCAGTTAAAAAGCCTGACTCTAACTATCCTACCAGTCATTTTCAACCACCAAAAGTTTATGTTCCATGTACACCAGAGGCAAGTTTCTCCTAGTCCTGGCTGTCATGAATCGATCTTCCAGAAATCCTGTACTATGCGGTTCTTTTTTGGCCCTGGTAAAGAACCTTTTCTTGTTAGGCCTCATGTTGTGTGGATTATGTCAGGGCCCAAAGTGATAAAAGGAATGCAGAAAAGCGTCGAGTAAGTCAGTGTAAATTGACAACTATGAGTGGCAGCCAAAGCATTGATAGGATACGTTTGACCCAAGAATGCCAAGTGTTTCATGTCAGGAGTTGTTGTAAGAGGCCGTATCAGTGTTAAGGTAGTTGGAATGTCACAGCTTTAGTTGGACCGCAGTTAGATACACTACTTAAAAAAGCTGCTCTGCAAAAAGAGCTGTCTGGACTCCAAAGGATCAAGTGATTATACTGCTAATTCACAAAAAAACAATGTACCTAGAATCATCTTGGGCATTTTGAGAAAAGTTGAAGCGGGTCTGACACGTAGGTCATTTTCATCTAGCCATTTTATCGTTAAGGTTTTGAAGAGTTTGTTCTTTTCACAACTCAAACATCCCAAGTATCATGAGCCCTGCATGTTTATAAAGGGCCTGGTCACTCTCTTGGATTAAGTTATACATTTGCAGACTGTTTTTCCCCCTCAATCAGGGGAACCTCATAACACACATCCTATGTAGACCCCAGGCCTCCTCCAGGCTGTAAGAAAACGTGTTCTGAATTATCAACCCCTCCCCCATTTTCCATCTCTCCCCATAGCCTCCATCACCACAAGCACCCAGGCCAACCTTGCTTTCACCACAGCTTTCTGTACTGTAGCTCACACTCCCCTATATCCCCCACAACACATTAATGCTATACAGCTGCATATGCCAAAAAAAGGCATCACACTATATAGCCTACTGAATCCCCCAAAACTCAAAAATTGCTAGAAGACAAAAAACACACTATGTCAGTGAATAAACTAATAGATGACCTCATATTATCAGGGTTAGTATAAGAATTAGCCTGTCAAATCTGCGCGCGGACAGAGTTTGTTTTTTTGGGGTTTTTTTAATGTTAACTCAAACAATTTGCAGCGGAAAAATTAGCATGCGGTTTGAACGTGAACAGGAACTCCCGTGTTATAGTCGAGGAACACGTTAATTATAAATCAAATAAAGCAATGAGTGCAAAAAACGTTGCTTTAAATGAAAAATTGCCCTGAAAATGAGGTTCAAAAGTTTGTGAGGAACATTCCAACAGATTCATATTTAATTCTTTACTGTTAAAAAAAAAAAAAAACATTTACCCCAATGATGGAGGTCTGAATGTCCTTATCAACTACCTAATACATAAGACAAGGAATCCATGACAGACGCAATATGTTCCAGCAGCCATTAATTAAACATATAACCCTAGATACAAATGGTTCCTTAATAGTTCCTGGCTCCCTAAAGTGTTTTTGCTTAAAAACCTCTTTCGTTAATCATTCTGCCCAAATAAGACCCTTTGCTAAAAAGACAAACCTACAAATCACTCAGGGTTCTAGAAAGAACCTTAAAAGTCTAGACTATATAATTGCTCACAGAATTTACAAAACCTGTGGGTTGCATGTTTGTTATTCTATTGTGGAAGCATATAAATGATAATTTCCCAAGAAATGCAATGGTATTCAGACACTAGTGATGGGTGAGAAGGTCTGGCATGCAGTCAGTGTTACAGTTTATCTCAAAGGTGTTCAGAGTGTTTAGGAGCTCTGTGCAGGACATTTAGATTCTTTCATGCCAACTATAACACACCATGTCTTAATTGTGTCCTGAATGCAAGATACTACAGGCAGAAACATGAATTATATGAATTGTATCTCTTACATTGAGCTTTTTCCTTTTTCTTTTCATTGAGCTTTCTGCACAGGTGCATTGTCATGCCGGAACAGTGTTTGGATCTCTCAGTTCCAGTAAAGGAATAAGATAATGCTTTAACATACCCTAAACAACTATTTGCTTTAGTGTTTGTGGTTAACAAACAATTAGACACACTAATGTGAATATGCTGATAAAGTGTCCACAAACATTTGGCAATATAGTGTAACGACACTGTTTCTTCCGTATTATTACAATATAGTAATCCAGATGAGGATGGTTTCATTCCTGTTAAGGTTCTTCTGTGCTTTTTTTGCCACAGTCGCCTCCGGCTTGCTCAATAGGGGCAAACCTACACTTTTCACTGTTACTGTATTCTGTGTAAAGCTGCTTTGAGACAATGTCTGTAGTAAAAGTGCCATAGAAAAATTTGAATTGAATTTAATTTAATTGTAGCCTAATTTCTGCAAAGAGGCGCAGTTGTAGCTCTTTCACAAACAAGTACTCAACAACCAAAGCCTGAGCCAAACCACAAATCTGTTGCCTCTATTCAAAGCCTAAATCATGCCCAAAAGTCATGCATGACTTAATGTCATACCTGCATGAACTCTGGGGTTTAACTGTTACAACTCATTTCCCAAATCTGTGGAGACGGCAGATGAATGAATGGTATGTCAAAGAGGTTTGAGAAAATATACATGGACGGCCCACAACCTCAGTAACTTCAAGCAAAATTATTTACATTATTAATGAGATTTAGGGTAAATAAAGATTGTTTTAGTCTAGTTTATAATACAGCCCTTCGTTTCTCTGTCTGAGATTTCTGAAACAAATCATCTTAAACAATAACATCCATGCAACTCACCACCATCACCACCAGCATGGAGAAAAGAACCAAAATTTAATCGAATTTCCATACGATGAATTTGATATATGAAGTCAAGGTGTAGACTCACCTCTTAGACATTACAACATCCTTGTTTTCATTCTTGAGGCATAAAGATCAAATCCAGGAAGGACTCTGCATCTGGCTAGCTGCTATTTCCCTAAATGCAGTCTTTGTAGAGGAAATGACAACTGCTATTGCTTTTCTCTTACCCCTTACAAACCATACATTTAACAGGATGGCCTAACAGAAGGTATTCTGAAAGCAAGATACTACAGGCAGAAACAGGAATTATATGAATTGTATCTCCTACATGGTAGTAACAGAATGAAAGTTAGCAATTTGAATGCAGGCTTTAAATGTCATTTTTTTCAGAAATCTTAATTCCTTATGCATGTCAGGCTCCGTGTCATTATTTTATAAACCTTAGAATTTACACTTACTACTAGAGGTCGACCGATTTATCCGTTTTGCCAATTAACCGGTACTGATGGGTGATTCCTGGAATTATCGGTTATGGAAAAAAAAACCCGATAATAGTTTATTTGAGTCGCGCCAGTTGCTGAAGTAGGTGAGAAGGGTCCATTGTCCATACAGTGCGCACAGCCAGCATATCTCGATGGCGATAGTGGCCATCAAACCCTGAACCTCCAATTAGCATGTCAACACCTTAACCACTGCACGCTGCACAGGCAGCGCATGCTATCCAGATGTACGGACAGTGGTAACATTTAGGGTTATCAGCAAGTACGGTCTAACCCTAGCTATCTGTATCGGTAAAATCCAATGTTGGTCGACCACTATTTACTTCAGTACACTACAAGCGTAATAGTGAAGACGGCTAAACATTTTAGAAACTGCAGAGTTCTTACATAAAAAACTGCTGTGAAAATTATTTTAAAATGTGTTGAGTGCCAATTCTTTGAGTCAATAGAGTTTCCTAGGCGAGTGGCCAGACTGGTTGAAGCAGACATGAGGCTTACAATCACACAAATGACCACTCTTTGCATTTCTGGTTAAAAGAAAAGCATCTGAGAATGCAAAACATGATGAAAAACAGAAACAAGAAGCGGGGTCTTATTTCTAATACTGTGCATAACATCCTTACTAAAAGTGTCCATGCAACCGAAAGCCAAAAATAGAGTACGTCAAATAATATCCAGACCCATAAATGTTGCCTGTAAAAACGCTTGCAAAACAAACGCTTTTTTTTATACATAGCGGTAAAGCAATGAATGTGGAAACTAAGAGTTTTGACAGTTTAAGTTTAATAAAGTTTAAATCCTTTAAAGTTTAAAACAACATCTGTGTGTGTGTGTTTGTGTGAAAAAATATAAATTACAGCTGTCAGATTATAATAAAATTAAGGTATTAAGTATTTGCTATCCTGTACTGCATCCTGGAGGACGGCCATCTCCTTCTCCAGTGCTTCCGTAAGTGATGGTGAAACAGCGCCGATTAAATGTTTACAAAAAAAATCTTTTAATTCGATATGGCAGTTTAATTTCACAGGTATGTGTTAATAAAACATTTATCACTCGGTCCAAGCACAAATAAATCAAATCTGCATGATGATGTGGATGATATAAAATGATATTAAATTATTAGTTATATTCGTTACTTTTACGTTAACTTTCTAGATCCCAACCTCAGTTTACCACCTCACTATCTGTTTTACCAATTCCTCTCATCTCCAAAAATGTGCACACATGGCTAGGGCTGTTACGATTATTGAATTTGGGTGACGATTAATTGTCAAAAAAATTATTGTGATTATGATGATTTATTGCCTGTTTGAGGGCTTTAACGATTAATTGTTTGTTTTAAGGCTTTGACAATTATTTGTTTGTGAAAAACAATCAAGCATTCAAAAAAACTCAAAGCATTTTATTATCATTTATATTTGTGCCTTATTATCGCTCTACTGTAAATATTTTATTAGAGATAATAGCATTTAAGCAAATCCATATTGGTGTTTGATTGTTAAGCAACATATAAATTAATTACATTTCTATGCAGTTGCGTTATGCATCGTTAACATGAGTTGAGCTGGTGATCACCCCACTCCACTCACTTACTTTAGTTGAAAGTAGGGTGCCGCGGGTACTACAGCTCCCCCTTGTGGCTAATAAAAGTGTGAAATAATTGCACGACTCAGAGTTTACTTACAGGTGCACACATTGTCCCATCAAGTGTGTTTTTGATAGATCACAATCCATGACAGACGCCTACGCCTTTGTGTGGGAAGTGGCGTACATACGTTTATAAATGAGTCGACTGAGCTTTTTGTAGGTTTGATTCTGTCACGATTCTGCCCGCCAACCACCTGAGGGCGCCATCACCTGATTACTAGTCTGCTCGGTGCGCTTCCTCTAGTACTTCCTGACTAGTTAGCCTTATAAGCTAACCAGTTTGTATACTCTGTGCGAAGTATTGTTTTGCGATGCAAACTACTCAGCGTATACGCTGTCTGTCGGTTTCCCTGGTCTGTTCGGTTTATGGTTCGTGATTTTGGTGTATACGGATTTTGGATTTGCCTGTTTGTGTTTCTACCCTTGTCTGTGTTATGTTTCGTTTCTGCCTTTTCCATTATTCAATAAAGCTACCTGCATTATGGTTCCCCCTCGTCTCCTTCGTTATAGATTCCCAGTACCGCCAAGTTAACACTGAAGAGCCCGTAATCAAGACCCGTAAACCCCAATTGCTCAGTTGTATAAAAGAAACAAACGTAGGTCGCTCTAGATACCGGTGTCCGCCAGAGTCCATTAATGTAAATGCAAATAACATCAGTATTTTTTTTAAGTTAAATTTAAAAGGAATGAGATTTCAATAAAATATTCTGAGACATTCCATGGATGTTCGTTACGCAGAGATTTTAAACCGTATTATACATTAAATCAAAGAGTCGTTGTGATGTTTATGGTCAAAATTGACCAGTAGTGTCAAGTGTTAAGTACATACTTGAAAGGTTAATAAATGCTAAAAACAGCTTTAATAATTATACCCAATGTATTACACTATAAATGCCACAATATTTTAAACAAAGGTTCTACTACTAAAAAAAGGGACCTCAAATTCATGGCTTACAATAATCCAAGAAAAACATCAAACCTAATCGAAGGTTAAAATGAGGCCGCTTCCACAAGGGCACCTGTATAAATGAATACCTGCCTGGCTGTATGTCTCGATGATTTCATCACATCTAAGCAGCACAGACATATTTCACCTGAAAACGTTAAAAAAAAAATGACATCAGGAGGAGATCAGCGGTTGGCATGTCGCTGAACTTTCTCCGAACTCTTCAGCTGAATTTATGCAACTAGGTCGTGTGTGCCGGAGAGACAAGTTTCACTCGCAGTTGCCTGCTGCTCAAGATAGAACGGTGCTCTCCGACGCTTCATTAGAGAGCTCTGTGCAAGCATTTTAAATCCAATCCATCATACGGAGAGGACCGAAACCCAGGCAATTAGGGAGGCCACCCCTGTGTTCCTCAAAGACACCAAGGAACAGCTATAAAGCTGTATCTCTATTACTCATGCCTGAGGAATGGTGTCTGTGTCTTTGTCAAGCGTGGTTCCTACAGTTGCTATAATATTCTGGCTTTGAGTTTGTGATCCTGGCTTGAGCCGTAAAAAACGTCCCACCGTACTTCAAATTCAGTGCGTAAAGCTGGTAAGAAAAAGTGTGTCAAGTCTCTTCAAGGGCTTTATTTGCTTGTAATTTAAAATATTTCTTCCTAATCACTTCACCAGCTTTCATAGAAGAAAAAGCAAAACTTAGTCAGTGAATTTATATCCATCCGTTAAACTCGCACAACACCTGAGGCAAAATTAATGTTTCTCAGTTAGCGTTGATGAAAGGTTAATATCTCTGGCATTTTTATAGAGTCTGTCCCTTCCACCAGAGCTGATCCATGGGTACTGGAACACTTCCCGGCAAGAAAACAAGTCACGATTTGAGCAATATAATATGCGAGTAATTTATTCTCAGCCTGCATAGTTGTGCTTCCTTTGTGGGCAGATTTAAGAGTCCCCACTTCGCTGTAAGTCAGGTGCAGACAGACTGGAAGTGGGCACTCTGTTCAGCTGTGTGTAATTTGGAAACACATAACGGTGACTGAACGGTGTGACTTTTAAAGATAACAAAGCTCAGTCACTACCAATTTAAAACAACACATTCCTGATTTTTTTTTTTTCCCCTTCACAGAAATGTGCTGTACACATGTGCGAATTCCCAGGATCCGTGAACTCATTCGAAACTTTTCTTTAAAGTGACCTTGTCTGGGAAATATCACAGAGGAACAGAGTTTTTTGTTAGGAAACTGACACAAACTAAAATTCGGAGTAAGAGCATCTGTTTTCCTTGTAAGAAAATGAAAGGATTCCATGTTTGGATTGAGACATTCGGTGGAAAACTGGCACCACAAGTTAACCTAAATCATAGCTTTAATTTGTTACTGACTGCTGATACAGGGAAAGGATGGGTTACACAGAGCCGGCCTCTTTTTTTTATACATAGTTTAGTAGCCTACTATAGTCTACTATTTTATAATCAACTTAAGTATTTCCTGGATTTTGTATCCCTATAGTCGTTAAAAAAAAACATGTTCCTTTATTTCATGTCCCCTCACTTCTCAATCCAAAGTTACACCCTTGCTAATATTGCTACTGGGCTACACTGCGGACTGCTACTAGGTTTGATGGTCCAGATTTCTTAGTCTTTTGTGCCACTGATAGAAAACCTCAAACAAATTCTGGTGCCTAATAAGAAATGAATCCGAGCGATAATCGTACCATAAGATCCAAACAGGGTTGACTTTTAATTAGCTGTTAGCTGACCGCACATCATAACCCATGGTGTTGCTGGCCTTTGCCAGTGAAGCCACCATGACCATTTTTGTGTGTCAGTCACAGTTTCAAGCTCCAATGCAATTAGTTACTCCAGGAGGGTAGTTTAGCTGCATTTGTTAAAGCCCACCCACAAAAGGCAACCCTATCATTAAGTACAGCTGCAAGGCTGCCAGAATATACAATAATCCAAATATACCGGCATGGGAATGATATGCTAGATTTCCGTTTCCCCAGAGATGCACTGATTTTATTTAAACCTTGTGTATAAATTTGTTCTCACTGTGAATAAATCCAGACAGATTCCTACTAGTACCTTGTCAAAATGCATTGAATTAAATTCAATTCTATGCTTTGTGCTGTAAACTGGAAGCTTTCCGGTGTGTGCGGCACTGAAACAGGTCTCAGTAAGCATGTCATCCAATCAACTGGGTACATGAATCCGTGGCAATCGATAAAGAAAGTAGGGCAAAAATAGATTTTTCCACTTGCCCAGCTTGACTTTGTGTGCTAATATGAAAACCTCCTCAAGGAAATGCTTGTTAACTGATTTAAAGCTCCAGGCAGCAGATGCTAAACAAACTCAACCACTAGTGTATACACATTTTCAGAGAACAACACAAAGACGGCATACAACATAACCTCAGTTTGTAAACTCCGAGCTGCTTCTATGCAGGCTGTAAACCTGTTTTTACATTTGTCCTGACGAGGGATTGCTACGCTTTTTTTAGAAAACATCTTTGCCCTGTCGATTTTAAATCACTCGACCGCTTCTGTCTGACGATTCATCAACATTTTAGTCCAGCAGACTCACACGAGAGCCAACAATGACCCCATTTAATACCTCTCAACTCTGTATATTCCTTACACGCGCTTTCATTTGTCTACAATTAGCCAGATTAAAATCTGATTAAACATACAAAACGAAACACCAACTCCCACAGTGTTCTTTAACAACCAAAGATTCTTTCCAGTCTGGGATGACTGGAAAGAATAATTACTGACTAATTTTTTAACCAGACTAATTTTACCCTTTAAAGCCACAAAAACTCTGAACATGGCTGAAAGCTAATGTTAAAATTGAAGGTTTCACAGCTAGCAGCTTTTTTATTTTATGTATATTATCCACATCCAGATATTATCCAATACACTCAATGTAGTGTTCCTGAACGAAAAATGTCCTTGAACCATGTATTGGTTGAAGCCATTCGAATCAGACAGCACTAGTTTAAGCTTTAGTCACTCTGTAATAAAGATTTTTCACAAGACTACATTTAAATTATAGCAAAGCTAAAAAAAAAGCCATTGTTAAACTTTTGAGAAGAACTCTTTACTTTTGATATTTGGCAGGTCTCCTCTTAATATTCCTTACATCATATGCCACTGACTGACAGGACAAATAGTTTTAGCCAGACAAGCCATGATAATAGAGGGAGGTGGTAGTGCAGTGGTTAAGTGTTGGACTGCTAACTGGAAGATCTGGGTTTTGATTTCCAGCACCACCAAGCTCTCACTGGTCAAGGTGCTCAACCCCCAATTGTCAGCTGTATAAAAGAGATTAATGTAAGTCGCTCTGGATAAGGGTGTCTGCCAAATGCCGTAAATGTGATAGGTCATACCTGATTTTTTTTTTTTACAATAGGAATGATGATATTCTCTGTGTTAAATGTTCACATTTACATTTCTAGGCATAAAGAGTGATTTACTTTTTTATCTCATAAGCAGTTGATGGTTAAGGGCCTTGCTTAGGGGCCCAGCAATGGTAACTTGGTGGTCTTGGGAATTAAACCATCCTTAGAAACATCCAGAGTGAGCCTTTGCTACCCAGTAAGCTACCTCCAGGCAGTAAAACTGCACAGCTGGATTAAATTGCAACAAAGGCTTTCAAATAACAAAATACACAACATCCAATTACTAACATATGCAATGTAGGTACCATGACTTGGATGGATGGATGGATGGATGGATGGATGGATGGATGGATAGATAGATAGATAGATAGATAGATAGATAGATAGATAGATAGATAGATAGATAGATAGATATCTCAGTATAGTTCACCCACCAAACGACTAGTTTTTGGGAGGTGGGCAAAAGATCAAGAACGTAGAGGTGAGAGGAAACCAGTGTAGACATGAAAAAACCACATCGAAAAACTCCATGATATCATCACCTCAAGGTTTACCAACCTACCCACTCTACCTCCCTAAAATACTACAAAGAACTTTCAATATTTGAAGAATAACTTTTGGGTTCCACCTGCAAAACTTCATTTTTGTCAGAATTAGAGTTCATGCTCTTGCTTGTGGTGGGGAAGGAGCTGAAACATAATGTAGACCTTCTGTAAAACAGCATAAGTTCAGCTGATGTCGATTTATTATCCGGCCAATGGTAACAATCATTCTGAAACAAATAAGAAGGAGACAATTCAGGACAAATCTGGACTTCGAGTTTAGAAGGCAACAAAACAAAAACCCAAGAAAGCAGATTCTTCTTGTATTCCACATATTTTACCTATCGTCACCAGGCTTTGATAGCTAAACCGAGCTTAAATTAAAAATGTATTATAAAGCTTCAAATGTTTCAGCTTTCTGCTTATTTTCAATTTAACATCAGAGTCTTGGAATTACAGTGATACTAAACAAGTCCAATCTCTGGCACCCACTGCGTAACCGCAAAGCAAGGCTTCAGTTAGTAAACGCAGAACTTTTTCTATAGTGGCCATGACTTTTTTTCCAGTTCTTTAAAGAATTTTGTTTTGAAATTAAAGAGATGAGAAATCTGAAAACATTTTAGTGTTTAAATTCTTCGAGATAACTTATTAAACGGATTTGAGTCTCGCGAGTCCTTTGAGTCATTAAAGATTCGGACTGCTTTGCTATATTTAACGAATCCAGCCAAAAAACCTGGGACTGTTTTACTACGCACTACGAGTCGGACGGAGCCGCTAAATCCAACGGTTTAGTTAAATCTTGTGATCTGACCATGCAGGAAGTTTCCAAAACAACTTAGCTACCAGCAATCAACAACTCAGCAGTCAGCTACCTGTTCCTAGGGTTACTAGCAAACAACTAGCTAGAACAACTGAATGGTGTCATTTTTAGTGTTTGGGGTGTAATATTGAGTATTTATCTCTGTTGTTGTTAGAAACAAGACAACTGAGGCTTTAACGGGTCTGAGTAAATGAATAGAAGGAGTCGTAAATTCAGAGTCATATAAAGAATCAGACTATTTAACCTAAATGAATCCAGATTCACTCATCATGTCTATTTAAAATACAAACTTGTTCATAAACATGGTGAACCAACAGTTAGCAACAACTGTAGTTCCCTCACAGTTTTTACAGTCTATCACTTCTTCACCCACTTACATTTACAGCATTTAGCAGAAGCCCTTATCCAGAGCTTCATACATTTATCTCCCAATACAACTGAGCAATATTGGGTTAAGGGCCTTGCTTGGGGGCCCACAGTGGCTTCTTGCTGAAACTGCGAATTAAACCCCAAATCTTCTAATTAGCAATCCAACACCTAAACCACTGCACTACCACTTCCCACTTGCTGAAGTTTTCTTGAAAAGTAATCTATGATCAGAAAGGTCTCAGTATTATAATCTTAAAAGTCTGGTTTCATGGACCAGCAGAAAAATACTCAGCATCTCCAAATTCTCACTAGAGTCTGAGTACCCGAAAGCAGACTACTTATAATGAATGTTAAGACAACGTTTTGATAGCAAGCAGAGCATTATTTTGCAACTTTTATGCTACATGATCACATCTAGCCACACAGACTTTATAGAAAACATATACTGACCACATACAGTACCACACTATAACATCCCAGTTATTTAAAATAGTCCACCCTAACACAGCATTTAAAACAATTATATCTTGCTGGCAAACCTGAATCTAGAACACACGTTTAACACAATGGTTAAATCTACAGGAGAACAATACATATCTAACCATTTTAAATTGATAATCAATCCACAGTTATTGAAAACAACTTTGTAGTGGGTCAAAAAAAATCATGTCAAAGAAAGACTTTTATCCGAAATGTCTGGTTTCTCTGGAAAATGTGTGCGTGTCACTCTTTTTCTAGTGGAGGTTGTGGTGGAAACAGGCTGGAAAAGTCGGTTCAGACTTGTCTATCCATTGCACCAGTTCCTAATGGGGGATCCCTAGCAGTTGCCAAACCAACTGGGGGATGTGAGTCTCCAGTGAGTCTGGAGTATGCCAAGGGGTCCTTGTTTAGTGTCACATGATGGGACACAGAGGGCAATTATTGCATGGTGCATAAACTTACCTTGGTCAAATTCGGCTATTGACTCCGCTTCCAGTTTCCACAGGCTTGTTTTTTTGGCCACTACAATTAAGCCCCACCTCTATCAAGTCCTCACTGTAAGACCCTTGATCAAGGCCTTTAATCTTCTCTGCTCTAGGGGTACCATATCATGACTTTGAACGCATTGTCCTAGGATAAGATATTTGAAAAGCCGAATTTCGCTATGCAGTAATGTATATAAGACAAATAAAAACATGCCGTGATTAACGCAAACTTCTGTGTTTATATTTATACTGAATGCCTCAATACAGGTATACATTTAACAGAATGAAAAGTGACTCCGAAGCAGGACGAGTCTTAACAACAGCTGAAAACTGGGTCGTATTCGCTGTTGAAAGTATTTATGGCACTTATTAAACAAATGATTATTTACTAGAGCTGAGAGGATTACATAGCCGATCTTTCCAAGAACAATGTTAAAGCCTGCCATTTGGACTATTTTGGGGTTTGCGTCACTTTTATTCTTCTTTTTTTTCATTTTCTAATGGATCCAATCTGAATGGTGCTTATTATTTTTTCTTATTTATTGCACTTTTATTATTAGGTTTAGTCTAAACACAGCATCTGCGGTGCATATGCTAGGGCTTGGTGGTATATTAAGGCCCTTATCTCTCAACTGCTCAGCTGTAAAAATGAAATTATATAAATTATGTAAGTCACTCTGGATAAATAAATAACTCGCATGCAGCATGCATAAGCCTGAGTAAAATCGCTAGCCTGACGTCCTTGGGCTATTGTGTCTTCCAGTCAGGCTATCAAACTGTATCGCTGCTCTGCCTTTCTTATAGAAAGAAAACATATATATTTCAATGCTTATGCATTTTCTTGCAAATATAGTTGGGTAATTATGCTATCTGTAATATTTAGGCATGGGGGGGGGGCATCATCAA
The DNA here is from genome assembly GCA_005784505.1 of Bagarius yarrelli. Lineage (NCBI taxonomy): Eukaryota > Metazoa > Chordata > Actinopteri > Siluriformes > Sisoridae > Bagarius > Bagarius yarrelli. Next base: position 73,769 of record VCAZ01000187.1, read on the forward strand.
TATGTGGGGCATTAAAATCACATTTAAATGTGCGCTCGCATTTTACATTCAATCTGCAATTGCACAAAGTGTGTACAGGAAGCGGTGGTACTTATTTATTATATTAATACTATACTAAATACTATACTATATATAATACTTATAATACACGTATTACGTATATACGTAATATACGTAATATACGTATATACGTAAATTGATCAATTCCTCAGAATTTTAAAACAGACAGATGTGAATTTATATATATATATATATATATATATAGATATATATACTATATATATATATATATATATTATATAGATTTTTTTATTGTTTATTTAAAGTGGTATTTCTGATATACCTGTGAAAAAATTTAGGGAAGTTGTATGTGACATACAGTCGAATTTGTTGTTACAGTAAGATTAAATCCTGGTTCATATTTTATTTACTATATTTTTAACACCCAAATAAAAGTAAAAAAATAAGTATTTGTGATTATATGTAATTATTTTAGTTTATTTATTATATAAGACCCAAAAAATAGGTGGTGCTCATTAGTTGTATATAGCGTTAAAGCACTAGCTTACCTATATATATAGATAATGTATAATAATAATAATGTAATGCACACTGACATCAACTTTATGAGGATAATGAGCGTCTCAGGTTCTCAGCCGGACAACAGAAAAAAAGCATTTACACCTTAAACCTTATCAGGTTTCAATTTTAGAAACCTCTAGAACACATCTGACATCTTAATGAAATCGATTTTGTCTCCACATGCCCAGCGCTGGTTATCCCATCTCACTACAGATCCTTCGCCTGAGGAAGCTCCGTTAGTGTTATTAACTCGACATCATCACCTGACAAGCTTAATAAACACGAACCCATGTGTCGCCGAGCGAACATTCCTGTAGCGCTGCACACAACTGAGTGAGTGTGATCATCTGGAGTAATTAAACAATCGGCTAGGATGGAAGTAATTTTAGCTAAATGTGGATAGATTTGGTTTTCATGACTGATGCCTAAGTAAAGCTTAGGTTTTAATATTATCTGATTAATAAAAATACTAACGTTTACTAACAAAAAGACTAAAATAAGTTAATACACTCAGTAAGTAAATTATAAACCAAGTTACATATATTTATATTACCTTGTTTTTGGTTTGTCTAACAAAATAATCGTGTTTATTATTTGAACAATTATTTAAGCTAACATTTACATTTCTGCCTTTTGTCACTATTATATATATATATATTTTTATGTACACACACACACACACACACACACACATCAAAATGAGCATATTTCAATATTTAATATTATAGCTTTAAATAACTTCTCACACCTCAAATAAAATTGGTGAAAATACTACTTAAAAAAAATAATAATTTTAATAATAATACACATGAAATATAAAATGTATCGTATCTGGACATCTATACAAAAGTGGAGGAAAAGTGACAGCGCATTGGTTAAAGTGTTGGCCTGCTAATTGGAAGAATAAGGTTCGTTTCCCAGCACCACTAAGTTACCCCTGTTGGGCCCCCTGAGCAAGGCCCTTAACCCTCAATTGCTCAGTAAGTAAATGTAAGGCAGAAAAACACCCCTCCTATCTCCTGTCGCCACATATAAAAGGGTTAAAGTTCGATGTCTAATTTACAGCTTACTGTATCCTGAATAAAGTGAGAGTCTGAGTGACTGCACGTGATCTGAATGGACAAAAAGTAAAGGTGGCATCCTGTGCAACTCTGCGCTCTAGTGGAGGAAAATGAGACGAGCACCAGCTCTCGAAACGTACTGTACCGCTGCGTTTAACCAGCATGGTTAGAGTCACTGTTGGTATCAACCCAAAGGTAAAAGTTGTGGTTCTTGCTTGCTTAAGCTTGTGGTCTCCTTTGCCTGCTGTACAACCCCTGAGTCTGTAGCACAACTAAAATATCAATCCAAAAGCAATAGAAAACAGTTTTTATACCGTATGTTATACAGCTTAGTCTGCATTCTACAGCCTTCAGAATAAAAAAACTCTAAGTTATTTTATCCTAAATGCACTGGAAAGAAGTAAACTGCTATCAATAAATAAACCAATAATTACACTGGTTAATAACTAGGGACTTTTTTACTTAATATTTTAAATAAACCAGTTATAAAATCTATGTTATGTTAGTGATTACATATTATAATAAGGAACATAATAATAATAACAAAAGAAGAAACAGAGGTCTAGGTGGAGGCAGAGGATTTACTGTGACGGGATTAGTTATACTATATGCAGTAATAATGTTTAACTTATTTAATTCATTTATTTAATGTTATTTAATAAGAGGAAGAAGAAGAAGAAAAAGAAAAAGAGGTCTAGGTGGAGGTGGAAGATTTACTGTGGTGACACCTACAGTAAACAGCCGAAAGGAGCAGTAATAATAATAAATAATAATAATATAATAATAATAATAATAATAAAAAATCGACCACCGGGTAACCTTGGCAAATTAAAGGTTTAATTGTACTTAATAAATTAACTTATTTTCCTTTTTTTATTTATCTTTTTATATTTCCTTTTTTTCGTTCTGTACATACATACGTACACATGCATATTTATTAGCATATTTATCATATATTTATGTTTTTCTTTGTTTATATGTGTTGCACAGAGAAGAACGAAGCAGAAAGAAATATAAATGCAAAAAAAGCCTTAAAATACAAACACAGACCCAATCGGCATATCAGCCAAATTAATATGCGCATCACGACATCATGGATTAGTTCATCAGTCAAAGAGCGCCACTTCAGGCCAGACTGAGTTACTGCATGTGTGAACTAGAAGAGGGAGAGCTTCACTACACCACACACTGCCAGGCTCCTGTTTATAGGTAGGAGCTGTCGGATGTTGGATAAGATCAGAGCAGATTAGACCTCACCGTAAGTCACTGCATCGTCATGACTCCTGATCGTGGACCAATCACAACGCTTACAAATATAAGAAATTCCACATTCTATGGGGAAAATATTTATGAAAGCAATAGGCTTAACCTCAAATACTCCAGCTGGAGAAAAGCTTGATGACCGCCGTCTTCATGTCTCTGTATGCAAAACTCAATGGTATTTTTTAAGCAAAACTCACAACATGGCTGGTCATTTGTGACTTCAATAAAATAGCCTTCTCTCCTAATAGGGACCATGTTTGTCAAAGAAAAAATACCAAAGTCTTTACGCCCTCTCCATCTATCCCGCCAGTAATCATTTACATTTACAGCATATGGCAGACGTCCTTATCTAAAGCGACTTACATTTATCTCATTTATACAACTAAGCAATTAGGGGTTAAGGGCCTTGCTCAGGGGCCCAACAGTGGTAGCTGGGAATCAAACCAGCAATCTTCAGATTGGCAGTCCAACACCTTAACTACCTTAACCATGAGCCACAACTGTTACATCACTCAAATTATATTAAACACTTGAAGATCCTTTCCCTCAATACTTATGGCACTTTATGCCACTGTGTAGTATTAATGTTAAGCACAGGCAGTTAAGGGCATTTTTTGGATCGAAAAGTAACCCGTCAAATAATCGGTTTATTCATTGCTATTATTGTGTTTGGTTTAACTATTTTTTTTCTCTAATAGCAAAAACAAACATCAAAGAAAGCATGTATGTATGTATGTATATGTGTATATATATATATATATATATATATTATAGGGTATTTCCTTTAAAAGCAGGAAAAATTTTTCTTTTGGATCAGTGACGTTTTATCTCATTTCATCTCTCATGTCATTTTATCTCATTTTATGTCATGTTTTCCATCCCTTTTTGTCTTATCTTATCTTCTCATCTTATTTCATCTTTTCATCTCATTTGTATTATTTCATCTTATATCATCTCATTTTATCTCATCTAAAATGAGACTGCTTTCGTTCTTTATTTTATGAAATTTTAGCTTAGCCTCACTAAGTTTTGGTGAACCTGTGACGAACGCTTCTTGCACTCGCAGACTCGCACCGCCGTGACCTTATTTGAAATTAGAATTCGATTCTGGAATTTTGAGAATCATTTCAGGAATCGTTAAAATAAAAAAATCGTGATGCATCGATGCATTGAATTTTTTTCCCTTCTCTACTATAAAGTAAGAGTAACACAGTAACAGTTCTATCACACCTCTGGTGCCTCTGGTAGAGATAAGGAATGAAGCAAGAACAGAGAGGAAGTGGAAAAAGTCAGGAAGGGACATGCCCTTAAGTGCAGGTTTCGAGTTAAAGTCGGTTCAGTGCACAGGCTAAACGTCTTGTGATTTATGGTTCAGAAAAATGCAGGTTTTTTTTAACCAAATCTGATATTTGCTTTGTGGAGGTTGAAGAGATCTTCTGGAAAGAATCATGTGATGTGTAACTGGAGGAAGATGTATGTTGTGCAGAGCATAGTGAAGCATTTCTCTTTTCTTCTGCTATGACCTGTACACACACACACACACACACACACCAGAAACACAGTACTGCTGAAAATATGCAGGAGATGATGACACACACCCTCAGGGTACCACTAGGTCTGTCTATGTGCACGCACACACACGCGTTTATGGCAACTCGGGTTGCGGAGGCATGCCAACCAGAATAATGGAGCGTTTATACTCATCTAATCCTCACTTGGTTAAAATACTTTGGAGCTTAATAGTTTTTGATGTCAGAGAATCCTTGTTGTAAAAAAAAAAAAAAGTATCTGCTTTCAATCAATCTTACAAATCCATGTCCAAAAACCCTTTTAACTTTGCTTCAAAATGCTCCTCGACTAGAGATCCATCAAAGGCAAAGACTCGTCACTGAACAAGGACACAATGAACCAGGAAACGTCTCACTTCGTAAACTTATAATAAGTCGACATTAATAGTGTACAATGAGAGTAAGGAAAACAAACACATAGACAATGGTCCTGTCTATTAACGGACAGCTGGAGGAAGGGAGGGACGGAGCTTCGGGAGACGTCCTCGTGGCAAAATGAGCCACTCTCGTTCCGCAAGACGAGACAAACACAAAGACACTGATACGGCTTCGCCTCCTGCTTCAAAGTGACAGAGATAGAAGGGAAAGACGAGACGGGAACGAAAACTGCCTGTAGTAACAGCGCATACCAAAACCTGCTGAGACTTTAATAAATGTCTGGCTAATAGTTCTGCCGCAGCAGCGTGTCCACCAGCAGCTCGCGTTAATGTAATGGCTGCTCTGAGACAATGCAAGGAGCTTAAGACCAATACAATACACTGTACCAGAGTTTCTGCTCCGATTGGTGCGAATAAAAGAGAAAAGAATCGCTGATGAATAAAGGCTAGAATGTCAGGCTTGAACTGAAAACAAAAATGTCAAGGCCACACATACTAAACAATACAATCTGTAATCCGAGTGGGCCGAGAATTTTTGTTGAAATATCATTGGAAGGCGTTGCAGAGATTCACATTTATCTGAGCAGTTAGGGGGTTAGAGGGCCTTGCTTAAGGGTTGAGCGATGGCAGTTTGGTCATCTGGGTATTGAAATCTGTAAATCGGTAGGCTAACATCTTAACCACTGAGCTACCAGTGCCCCATTGCCAATCCTCTTGTTTTGTTGTCTTTTAAACAATATTGTCCATTCTTCCGTCAACATCTGACTTATCCGATTTTTTTTCTCATACAGTCTCAGGTAGGGCTGTCACGATTATATGATTGGTTTGACGATTAATTAGTCAAAGAAATAAATGCAAATATGATGACTTATTGCCTGTTTGGGGGCTTTAACAATAAATTGTTTGTTTTAAGGCTTTGACAATTACCTGTTTGTGAAAAACTAACTAACCCCGAATTTTCTATTTCGGGGTCACAGTTGATCCCAGCCTTATCTAAAATTTGCATGCTATATTTCCTATAATGTGTAGCAATACGGTGTAAAGATTGGGGTTCGATTCCCAGAAGGCCCAACATCCATTGCTAAATTATATAAAAAATATATATCTAGATTTAAGTGGGGGCTCTAAGCGAAAAAAAATTATATATGTATATATATATATATATATATATATATATATATATATATATATATAATAAATACCAGTTCCGCCCAGTTCTGGGAATCAAACCCTAATCTTTCAATTATCAGTCCAGCACCTTAAATCACTGCGCCACCACTTCCCCTCCAAGTGAAACCCTAGTGAGAACCTGTTTCCCAGTAGCCCTTTTAGTACTTGGATTATTACAAAGTGATTTATTTAGCTAATAATTCACCGTGGC
>VCAZ01000187.1:85000-312500 GCA_005784505.1 Bagarius yarrelli
TTGAGGTGTGTTAAGAGTGGTTGAACATCTGGCACGCCCCGATCACAAAACAGTCAACATGTAGGGACATCCGAGGACAAACGCACGGACAATCTGGAGATCTTCACATGAGACAAAACAATATTCAATCGGAAAGCGAGCTGACGGAGCACGGAAGCATAACAGATGCATCCCTTGACCACACCCCCTGAGAACACTGCTACCTGATGCCCACTCCCCCTGAGAATGCTTCTAATGACCACGCCCCCTGAGAACACTGCTACCTGATGCCCACTCCCCCTGAGAATGCTTCTAACTAATGACCACGCCCCCTGAGAACACTGCAAACTGATTACTACGACCCCTGAGAACACTACCTACTGACCACGCACCTTAGGAATGCTGCTACCTAATGACCACGATGACTGAGAACACTGAGAACACCTGACGACAAAGCTCCCTGAGAATATTGCTACCTGATGATCACACCTCCTGACAACATGGCCACCTGGTGACCACACCCCCTAAGAACACTGTTACCTGATAACCATGCCCCATGAAAACAATGATACCTAAAAAACCACACCCCCCTGAGAACACTGCTACCTGACCTGATGACCACACCTCCTGAGAACATGGCTATCTGTTGACCACGCCACATGATAGCACTGCTACCTGAATACCACGCTCCGAGAACACTGCTACCTGAATACCACCACGCCCCCGAGAACACTGTTACCTACCCAACCTGATGACCAAGCCTCCTGATAGTACTGCTACCTGATAATCATGCCTCCTGACAGCAGTGCTACCTGATGACCACAAACCTGATGACCACACCCCCTACACTGCTACCCCCCGATGACCACACTTCTGAGAACACTGCTACCTGATAACCACCCTACTGTTAAAGCTGCTACCTTATGACCACACCCACCCCCTCCTGAGAACACACACTACCTGATGACCACCCCCCTGTTAAAGCTGCTACCTTATGACCACACCCCCCCTAAGAATACTGCTACCTAATGACCACACCCCACGAAATTACTGCTACCTGATGACCACCCCCCCCCCTGAGAATACTGCTACCTGATGACCACCCCCCCCCCTGAGAATACTGCTACCTGATGACCACCCCCCTGACCACCCCCCCTGAGAATACTGCTACCTGATGACCACACCCCCCCTGAGAATACTGCTACCTGATGACCACACCCCCTGACAATACGGTTACCTGATGACCACACCCCCCCTGACCAATACGGTTTACCTGATGACCACACCCCCTGACAATACTGCTACCTGATGACCACGCCCCCGACAACAGCACGCTTGGGGTCCACACCCCCTGGCAACAACCTAGAATTGTCAATAAAAAAAAGCCCCAGATCAGTGGTAATAAGAAATTCCCCGACATTCTCGCGCCACACAATAAACAAAATGGTTGACAAAATACGGTTCTGGAGTGGATGCGGCCTCATTTTCTCTCTCTCACACACACACACACACACACACACACACACACGACGAAGCTTCAGTGAAAACACACCCAGTGATGCATTATTTGTAAAAGAACAGCGCCGCCCGAATACAGGTGCACGCGGTGTTTATTTGTTTATTACCGAGGTATTTGATGTCGAAGCCGCGCGGCGCTTTCAGCGATCTCCGTGTCCAGGCCTCGCGCAGCGCCTCCAGGTGCTCCTCTTTGCCCTGAATAAGCAGCACGTGCTCGTCCAGCCAGCCGAGAAAAAACGTCTCCGCGATGGCGTCGGCTACCATCTTGTTCCAGAAGTGTTCGGTGTTGAGCGCTTTGAACTCGGCGAACACCTCGTAACCGGTGTGGTGGCGCGGTGGATCCGCGCTCTCTGTCACGCCGCGCGAGTCCGCAGCTGTGCGCCGCGACAGCACGATGGCCAGCGAGTGCGGCGCGAGCTGCAGAAACGGCTCCATTCTCCGGGCTGTTGCGCTGATCACAGCACATGCATGACTCGGATGTTAATCTTAATCTTCTGTTTAATCCTTAAACGATAAGAAATATTATTCAAATATCACTATATCTTATTTACGCCGTTACTAAACAAAGAGCGCGAGAAATAACGCTTAGTTCATCATATTCGCTGTGCACGCGCTGCGACATGTTTCCTGAACGGCTGCGTTTTTAAAGCGACTGTCACCGAATCAGTGCGGAAAACGGGCTCCGGAAAGCGTCGTGTCGTGCTCTCGTTATTACCGCTCCGGTTCTGTCGATAGCGTTTGATCTCATCCGCTTTCTCACCTTCAGCAGCATCATCCGCACGAACCCCGTCAGCATATCAAAACATGAATCACCGATTCAAGCACGAACTACGCAGCCATCCGGACGGACATCTTCTTCCAAAGACATAAATAAACACCAGACAGTCGTATGGAAAGGATTATTGCGTACAGATATATTTGTGTTGTCGTTTTGACTAGGACACGGACGCTGGTGCGTGCCTCTGCCTCCCTGTCGGTGAGTCACTTTCTCACCTAGGCGCGTGCGCTGTGCCAGCTGTTCGGTTCCACGCGCCCCCTGTCTCCGGCGCAATGTCTCTGCAATTCATGCAGTCTACTGTGCGTTTGAAAGAGTGACACGAGCTCAATTACCTTGGTGGCGCGAACAGTACCTTTAATATGTATATAAATTTTTTATATAAATTTTTTTTTACGAATTATTGGACTGAGGACAATTGTCCAACTCTTCGTGTGTGGTGCTGGGAAGCAGAAATACAGTGTGTGAGGTTAGACCGAATCGACTGTTATTCCGAATCGACTGCTATTCCTAATTGACTGTTATAATCGACTGTTAATCCGAATCGACTGTTATTTCAATCGACTGTTATCCGGAATCGTCTGTTATTCCGAATTGATTGTTATTGACTGTTCTCCCGAATCGAATGACTGTTATTCCGAATCGACTGTTATTTCAATCGACTGTTATCCGGAATCGTCTGTTATTCCGAATTGATTGTTATTGACTGTTCTCCCGAATCGACTGTTATTGCGAATCGACTGTTATTTCACTCGACTGTTATCCCGAATCATCTGTTATTTCAAATCAACTTTTATTCCGAATCGACTGTTATCCTGAATTGACTGCTATCCCAAATTGACTGTTATTCCGAATCGATTGTTATTGACTTTTATTCCGAATCGACTGTTATCTTGAATCAACTATTATACCAAATCAGCTGGTATTCCGAATTGACTGGTATTCCAAATCAAACGTTAATCCGAATCAACTGTTATTCCGAATCGACTGGTATTCCAAATCAAACATTAATCCGAATCAACTGTTATTCCGAATCGACTGGTATTCCAAATCAAACGTTAATCCGAATCAACTGTTATTCCGAATCGACTGGTATTCCGAATCAAACGTTAATCCGAATCGACTGTTATTCCTAATTGACTGTTATTTCTAATTGACTGTTATTCCTATTCAACTTTTACGCCGAATAGACTGTTATCCTGAATCAGCTGTTATCCCGAATCAACTGTTATCCCAAATTGACTTTTATTCCTAACTGACTGTTATTCCATATCCACTGTTTTCCGAAATAGACTGTTATTCCAAATCGACTGTTATTTCTAATCAACTGTTATCCAGACTAGACTGTTGTTCAGAAACTACTGTTATTCCAAATCAACTGTTATCCTGAATTGACTTATTTAGAATTACCTGTTATTTAGACTCTTCTGAACTGACTGTTATTCTGAATCAACTGTTATCCACTGTTATCCGGAATAACAGTCGATTCCGGATACCAGTCGACTGTTGTTCCAATTGACTGTTATTCCAATCGATAGTTATCCGGAATAGACTGTTATTCCAATTAGACTGTTATCCGGAATAGACTATTTTTCCGAATCGACTGTTATTCCGAATTGACTTATTTAGAATGAAACTGTTATTCAAAATCAACTGTTATCCTGAATTGACTGTTATTTAGAACGCCGTTATTTAAACTCTCCTGAATTGACTATTATTGCAGATTGACTGTTATTCCGAATTGACTGTTATTAATAATCGACTGTTATTCATAATCAACTGTTATACCAAATTTAGTGGTGATTTCGAGTGAATGATCAGAGTGATTTTATATAATGAATGTTGAAAGTGGAAGAATAAAGCAGACAGGAACACTGAGGTCCTAATCCTACCATGGCAACCTGGAGAAAGAGAGAGAGAAAGAAAGAAAGAAAGAAAGAAAGAAAGAAAGAGGCCTTCACTTCTCAGCTGCTCATTTGTTTAAAATATAAATGTCTCTGAATGAAAAGCTCTGCCAACTATCAGAAATGGAAATATAAGAAAAAGAAAAAATAAAAGAGAAAGAATAAAAACGCTGCTGGATACACAGTTTTTAAAGTCCAGGAAATGTGTAAAAAATAACCGATTGACAATTTTTATTGATTGATATCAGTGCATCTCTTATAGTAGCTCTAATATTATTACATTCAAAAATAAAGTTTAGTTCATCTTCAAGTCTTTAATTAAAACACAAATTCAAGTCAGCGCTTCTGAAGTAAAGAACAATAGATCATATTCAACGGAAAAGAATGTACTGAATGTATATACGGTGGCCCAGAGCGCTCCTCGAGATCAGGAAAGCACGGGCAACTAGATAAAAACACGCATCTACTTTTGTTAATGTCCTAAAGTTTGAAAACCGACCAATGGAAATGTTTTAGAAACTGCTGGGATCTGTTTCAGTGTTCATTGTGTAATTGTTCCGATTATTGAGGTCAACAATGTCTGAAGTCCAAAGATTTGGCCGGTGTCTTTCGGCTGCAGCAACAGGTGCATCTGGACCAATGATTAAAGCTGCACTGCTTGGACATTTACTCGTCCTGTCTTTATTATGTTTGCTTTGTTAGCTAATTTAAATAAATTCTGACGTAGCAGAATGACTAAATCGTCTGTTTCTACCGTTACGCTTGCCTTGTTTTGTTTTGTTTTTCAATTAATATTTTTATACCACTATTAGCTGCCTGAACAACTTGATAGAAATTCGCAATTGGGTTTTTTGGTAACACTTTTAAATAAAGTTCGGTACTTTAATTAATATTATATTAAATTTGTTATTCGATAATTACTAAAAACATATTGTCATTGAGAACTACTTGCAAACAATGATTAATAACCAATAAATTACCCCTCCCCCAGCTTAAACATATAATAATAATTATTCCCAGCTTCACCAAGCTTTACCAAGCCACCACTGTTGGGCCCCTGAGCAAGGCCCTTATCCTCCAATTGCTCCGTTGTATAAAGGAGATAAATGCAATCAGCCCTGAATAAGGACGTCTACCAAATGCTGTAAATGTAAATATAATAATAATTTGTATAAAATGTAAATATTTAGGAAGTGATGCCGATGAGCTCATAATTAGATTAGTTCATCAGCTCCATTCAGTCGGATGACAATAATGATCTCATGTCACAAAAATTTGTTTGTAAGGTGTTAATAAAGGTATTATTAAGAACAGTTATTAGAGTTAAGAACAAAATCTTTTCATTGGTTATTAATCGGTCATAACTCGCAAGTTGTTCTCAATGACAAGATTCTTTTAGTAATTATCCAATAACTAATAAGGACCAGCCTTTGTCCTAAATTAGCTAGTACTTACTGCTTAGTTACTCTCGCTTCTATATTAATCAGCATCTAAAATATTACTGGGGTTTTTTTTGTGCGAAAGATTATCGTGTGTTCCAAACTGATGATATTTACTAAATTTGTTGGGTTCTACTTGCATGTGTTGCAGCTAGCAGCATTTATATATATATATATATATACACTAAAACAATAACTGTATAGTTCTTATTAATAAATGTATAGTTTATAGTTATTGTTATAGTATATATATATATATATATATATATTTTTTTTTTTTTTACATGACATTAGCACAATAAAAATATAAAAACATTTAAAAAATCCTAATCATACTTTTAGAAACATCTGCATCGTTTTACATGAATATGCGCAAATCTGTGAATTCAGCTGACAAATCATACTGCGATCTGACGATAAAAAAAAAAAAAAAAAAAAAATCCAGAATGTGATCAGCGGATAATCGACGGTAGTGTAAACCTACTCAGTTCTACATAAAACGACATTTTGTATGAAGGTCAAGTATCACAAAGTGCACGCGACTCCACCGGGAGTCTCGGATCACAGCCTCGTTACCAGATGCTTGTGTTTCTTTTCTGTTTCCTGACGATTTCCACACCAGCCACAGCACCTGGGTGAAAATAAAGCAGGTGGATATCACAAACACTCACACATCAATCAGGTTTGGAATGAATATAGTGCCCCTAACACATGCAGGTTACTATAGCAACAGCTTAATCGCTGGCATTGTGCGGCTGATGCTTCATACAGACCGCTAAGGAAACCTTCCGATTAGCTGAATACTGTTTTTTTGAGGGAATTTACTTTTGTCCAATTTTTTTAAATCTATTTGAACAGTTGAGGGTTGAGGGCCTTACTCAGGGGCCCAATAGTGGCAGCTTGGTGGTGCTGGGAATTAAAGCTACAGTCTTCTGATTAGCAGAACCATACAGACTGTTCTATCTTAAAAGTAAATGGTGATATTAAAACCCATTTCTGCTTCCCAGGATGCACCAGGTGCTCTCGATCATAAGCAGCTAAAATTCTGTATGAATAGGGACCAGAGTGGGACTCGAGTTCTCCTGATCTCATTTGTCCTTTGGCTCCTTTGATATTTTTGTGTAAAGTTTAAAGCTCTTTTTCTATTACAAAAGTAAGAAAGACTTATAAAGCAATGAATGAATAGATGGATGAATGAATGACTTAATAGATGGATGGATGACTGAATCAATAAATGGATTAATAATTTAATGGATTAATGAATGACTGGATAGATGGGTGTATGAATGGATGGACAGATGGATGAATGACTGGATGGATTGATGGATGGATGGATGGACAGATGGATGAATAAATGAAAGAGTGGATGAATGGGTGGATGGATAGATGGATGGATGGATGGATAGACGAATGAATGAATACAATCTACAGTAATTGTAAGTATAGTGTACCATAAAGGGAAGTGGGAAAAGTGGTGGCTCATGGTTAAGGTGTTGGATTGCCAACCCGAAGGTTGTGGGTTTGATTCCCAGCTCCACCAAGCCACCACTGCTGGGCCCCCTGAGCAAGACCCTTAACCCCCGATTGCTCAGTTGTATAACAAGGAATATTGTAAGTCGCTCTGGATAAGGGCGTCTGCCAAATGCTGTAAATGTAAAGTGAGAGAAACAGAGCCATAAAATCATCTATTTGTCTACACCGACTGAAAATGTCCGATAAGACAATAATAATATTGTATAATTTTTAGTATATATTATATAATAACAATATAATCTTGATATATTGAAAATGGTTTATTTTATTTATATCATCCTCATTCTCTTAAAAAAACTGTAACTAAGGCAGACAATCTGTTTAGAGGGGAAGAGATTCTTCACCCTAAAATGCTAATTATAGAGGTACACACAGTATATAAAAACAAGGACCAGAGTGGGACCAGTTCTGATCTTGTCTGTTTGTCATTTGGCTCCTTTGATATTTTCCTGTGAAGTTTAAATTGGACTTTAATTGGAGGTCTGATTCAGATGTAGTCTGTTACAGAACATTTTATTTTCCTCTCCAGGTAATAATTACGGTGGAAGCTGCTGTAGCGGGTGGAGACCTACCAGTTTAGACCCTGTACTTGTGATAGGGTTTCAGGGAGGGGAATGCCTCGGGTTTCTGGCATTAGAATACTCAGCAGCCCGCAGAGCAGCGTCAGCACTCCCATCAGGATGTAGGGCAGAGTGTAATCATAATAACCTGCAAAATATGTTAGAATTAAACACTCGTACTGCGGTTTGGGTTCGACTGCAGACGGTTTTAGCTTTATAAGGCTTCAACATATGACACTAAAGTCAGCTAGATTAGATGACAGGGATTCAAATCAAAGAGTTTCTACCAACACACACACACACACACACACACACACAAAAGAAGCAACCACAACCACACAGAATGTTGAGAATAATTAGTAGCGCTAAGACAAGCTACAAAATTGTGAACCCTTTAAAATTTTCTTTATTTTTAGAGAAATAAGAAAATAATAAATGGGAAAGAAAAAAAAAAGGAAAAACATTATAAAGAAAGAAAAAAAAAAGGAATAAAAGAAAGAAAGAAAGAAAGTCAGGAAGAAGAAAAGAAAAAAATTAGAAAAAAAGGAAAGAAAAGAAAGGAAAATTTATAAAGAAAGAAAGAGACAATGAAGGAAAGAAAGGAAAAAAGGGAAAGTTGAATAAGAAATTTGAAAAGAAAGAAACAAACAAAAAAAGGAAAAAAAAAAAAAAAAATTAGAATGTAAAACCAAAAAAGAAAGAAAAAAGGACCAAGGGAAAAAAAAAGAAAAATTAAAAAAGAAAGAAAAGACGAAAAAGCAAAAATGAGAAAGAAAAGAAATTCAAAGAAAGAAAGAAAGAAAGATAGAAGAAAATTAAAAATGGATAAAAAAAAGTAAACATAGAACACATAACCATGCGTAAACTCTCCAACGTTCAAAAGTAATTTAACGTCAGTTTCAGTCGTATGTCTTATCTAAGCGACTGGTATTAAAATGATTTAATTGCTAACGCTATGGTGGCTTAACAGCCAGGACGTTGTGAGCTCAGGACAGCGTACAGGGATGTAAGCGATCTGCACTCTGCACGCATTACCTCATGATCTCTGGACCTCACAGTGAGTGCGCTGAATGGGAAATGTGCTTCCTTCTGTTGGACAAAAGACGTCTCAAATAACTGCTAAGTGCCCTGGGTGTCAGGTGAACTGAAATTTTACACTTCCGTGTGTTTAAATACCAAGGAGATAGAAAGCTCTTTGTAGTGTCAACCCTACGCTGGGGTATAATTATAAATGTACTACAGATACTATCTGCTCTTGGTGCGAACAAGGATGCTGTTGAGGTGTAAGTCATGGTATGTACACAGCCATGGCTTTTCAAACAGAGCAAAATCTGAACTGTCACATGACGTCGATAATGAATCCTTACTGAAAAGCTCTTTGTGTCTGGTACAAGATTTAATCTGATAATCAGAGGGTTTTAGATTCAGATTAGAATTCGATTTAACCAGAAAAGCTTACTCGACAGATAGTCAGACATGCGCAGGTGAAGTCGTCTGATCACAAAGGTAAATGCTGTACTTTTATTGCAGTATTAACCAGTTTATTGCAGTACATCCTATTCCACTGTTTTATTGTATTGTATTGTTTGTTATTTATAAGTACATTTGTTTCCGGTGGGGTTTTTTTTTGGAACCCGGAACAAATTAACGGCATTTCAACTTATTTCAGTGGCAATTAAGTTGAGTTACGAGCTCCATCACGGAACAAATTAAACTCGTATGTCAAGGCGATCCTGTATATCGATTTGCAGACAACAAAAGTGGGAAGGGGAGGAATTTTTAAAACACACATTTGTCCAGCGCTACACACACACACAAAACAAAATGCAGTTTTGTTTTACAGCACAATGTTAAATATACTTTTTTTCTATTCCTGGACAATGCATCCAATCTTCTAAAAGTGATTTATAAAGAGACATTAAGCCATCGGTTTGTGGGCGTGGCATCTGAGACTGAAACTAAACTATATTTTAATTAAGGAAATTGGCGTATGTCTGTCATTCAGTGGAGGAAATTAGGATCTCATTGAAAATGCATGTACACGTAGGCTACTTACTGAAATAGGGGAAAAACGGTGAGATGGTGCTGCCAATCTTGGAGAACATACTGCAGATTCCCATCCCCATCCCGCGCATCACCGTGGGAAACTGCTCCGCCGTCGAGATGTAGAGGACGGCGAAAGCTGCCGCGACGCCGAGCTTCCCCACCATGGCCAAGGCTACCGTCACTCCGCCATAATCTAGATTGTGGAGACAGACGAATTTCACCTCCAGTGTTCACACAGAAAGATTTACAGCACAACCTATACAATGATGGTACAACAGAAACATTGCAGCTAGTACACAATAAGGGATTTTTTTTACATATTGTGACATTTGCACACTTAATTTTGTTATTTCAACTGTACATGCGAACAGAGGTACACAGTCACAATGCCCATAAGGTGCAACATGCAGGTTTTTTTTACACACATCTGTGCCATAGAACTATCTTCAGTTTGCAGAATGCCTGTTGGTCATGTGATAAGAGCCAACCAACCAGCTTTCTTACCTTAATCACTCAAGGCCACCATGCATCAGAAGAATAATAGTACAATAACCATATTAACAATTTCAAAATACAAAAAATTCTATTCTAAAGGTGAGGAGTCACAGCTAAAGGCTCCATGGTCCATGGTTTTTAAACTTGCAGAGGGTGTATGAAGTTGACCCAGTGACGAGGAGCGGCGAGTTTGATAAGGGGTTGTGGTCTGGCCGGTAAGGTGGAACGAGGTTATGAAGAATTGTGTAGGTGAGAAGAAGAATTTTGATGGGACACCAATGAAGCTGTTAAAGAGGTGGTGTAACGTGTTGTCTAGATAGCATGCGGGCAGCAGAATTCTGGATTAACTGGAGTTTATGGAGAAGCTTGTGTGGTAAACTAAAAAAAGAGTTACAGTAATCAATGCTAAAGGGCAACAAGCGAGTGAACAAGAATAGCAGTACTGTGAGGGAGGTAAGGAATAGACAGAAGATAATATTAGATAGAAGTAGCAAGAAAGTTATGCTATTGATGTGGGCTTCAAATGAACGATTGCTGTCATAGATGACCCCCATGATCCTAACCTGGTGAGAGGGAAGAGAAGAAGAACCATCAATGTTCGAGGAAAAACCACAGGACCTGGAGAGAATAGAGTTAGTGGCTATAAGAAGTACTTCAGTCTTGCTGTTATTAAGTTTAAGAAAATTGCCAAAAAAAATTAAAGTTAATAAGACAGACAGGTGGAAAAATGGAGTGAGGTTTAGAAGATACATACAGGTTGTGTATCATTAGTGTAACAATGAAATTTAATACCAAATTTAGAAAAGATTTGGCCAAATTAGGAACAATACAGGACCTATGACGGTACCTTGTGGGACACCACAACTAACAGAGGAAGGTTGGGAATTAAAGTTACTTAGTTGAAAGAACTTAATGCGGTTGAATGGATATGAAGTAAACCAGGCAAGACATGCCAATAACAGTTCAACCAAATATTGTGTTGGATGGTGTCAAAAGCTGCACTTAAATCAGGCAAAACTAAATCGATTACGGACCTGCCATCAGCAGCGATTAACGGATTATTATTTTCTTACCGAGGCGGTTTTCATACTATGTTTAGAGCGAAATTCTGACTAAAAGCAGATTAAGGTGAGCAGAGATGGGTGCTTCAACTATTTTTTCGAGGATTTGGGAAATTTAGAATAGGATCGAAGTTATCTAGATTGTTAGCGTCTGCACCAGGTAAGTACCAGGGTTATAGCAGCTGTTTTAAAAGCTGATAAAACAATGCTGGAACTAGTGAAGCTATAAATAATATGAGTTATAAGAGGGAAAAGAGAAGGAAGACAGGCTTTTACCAGCTTAGTTGGCATGGGATCAAGTAGACACGTTGAAGTTAGATTTGTAGATTTCTAATTCAAAAGAAAAGGTAAGAAAGTAAGAAAGTAAGAGGAGAGTCAGTTGAGATGCTGTAAAATGAATTTCAGTATAGGGTTAGCGGTTAATAGATAGCGCTTGTTTGCGTTTATTGCACTGAACAGTGCAATACAGATGGACAAGAAGACGGTCGGGGGGTTTGAGTAAATGATATACAGTGGAGAACAAAATCTTTAGTATGACTGCCTATAGACTCAATCAGAAGTGTATCAAACTTAGATTCAGCAAAAGAAAGCGCATCTTTATTAAAGATGAACGTGGTTATTATACAGCTCCCTATCAGTCATGTGTAACTCACACCGGTACACAGAAACCTCAGCAGGGAAATGGAGGAGCAGCTCATCATTATCATTTTTTTTTTTTCTTTGTAAATACATTTTGTAGCAGAGTTACAATAAGGGTGGAAATCCATTGCTGAAATTTTTTTGGTGTAATAATGGTCGCTTAATAACAACACACACGGCTGGAGCTCAAGCTAGAGTTTTCCACACCTCTTTATGTGTGAATTGTGAACAAAAGAGTCAGTTCAGTTTATTGATCCTAAAAATTTGTCACGTCGTCAAGTTTCACACTGTGCGATTTTTTTTTTTAATTCTTTGCAATTGTTGCTTGTCAGACTGTACGAACGGACGCACACAAGAAAGACTCGTCCGGAGTTTTACGTCATCAATCCGGGACACATTCAGTTACCCGCACTCTCTCGCCAAACGGTAGCTACCCGAAAACAAACAGCAGTGATGATGTCATACAAACAACTTCTTTTTACTACGAAACGCAGTAAGTTGTACATGAAAGAAAGATTTGCTGTTCTGTCCACCAGACTCGCTTCCACAGTTTTACGAAGTGATTTGAAGTTGTCGCTCTAATCTAAGGTTCGGCTATCCTTCTGGTTATGGTTTGTTGGTTGTCGTAAAAAAATCCCACTGCAGAAAAGTGTCTGAAATCTTGTGAAACTGCCAGGAAGAAACTGATCCGCTAATCGTATGTCGGTTTAAATGTCAAATCAACAATAGGATTTTAGTCTGGGATCAAATAAAAATAATTTAGGATTGCAAAATTTGTCTCAGACGACAAAACTGTGGCTAAAACCGCACTTTAGTTGTGCTATATATTAAGGCCACCGGTTGTGTGTTGTTTATCTCAGGAAGGTTTTCATGTCTACAATCTACCATTTTAAAATGAAATCAGTGCGTGTTAATGTTATTTATTTAGTTACCCCAGTTTAACTGGAACGTCTACTGGTGTAAAACCGTGTACAATGTAACACAAATGAATAGTGCAGATGGAATCCGCTCTCACCTGAAGGCACAGCCGGGATAAGCAGCAGGACGAGGCCTCCGATCAGCAGCGGACCTGTAATGAGCACTCGTCTCGGCAACACCTTGATCAAGAGCCACGTCAGCACGTACGCCGCTATTTCGGTTAGAGCCGAGAACAGGCAGTTCAGATACGGGTCTCCGTTCATATTAGGAGTGCTGAGACACAGGCCAAAGTAGCTGATGGTGATGGTGAACCTGAAAATAAAAGAACCAAGTGTGATTTGGAGCAGCTTTTAAAAGTATGTAGAAATGATAGTATGTAAGCAGTAAAGCGAATGCGTGTCTTATTCGAATCATTTCAAAGGGTTAAAATAAGCATAAGCACACAAAGAAGCAAACGGTTTAATAAAAAATATTTCATTTGGAAAGAAAATAATTGACAAAAAAGTGTAAGAAAGTTAAAAAAACAAAAATCTAAAAATCCAACCCAAATAGTAATCGTGCATGTTTACTACGATTATTTCTAGTGCAAATACGAAAAAAATAATAAATTAGCATTAATTAATAAAATAATCAAACGTTTTCACAATAACAATTTTTTATAACAAAAAATAAAATGCAAAAAATCCACATAAACAACTGAACTAAAAAGTTGTTTAAAAAAAACCTTATTAAAATAGAAAAAAAAAAGCAAGAAGAATATAAGGTTTTTAATTAATTACCAAATGTGCAAAAGACAAGATAAAAAATCCGTAAGAAAAGAATGATTAAAAATCTGTGAAAAATGAATAAAAAAATAATTAAACGGTTACAGTAAAAAAGGAAAAAAATCAAATAAAATATTTGAAGTTGTATCTGTAGAATAAAGTAAAAAGATTAAGTAGTAATAATTATTTTCCTAATATTAAGTTTATAGATTTTTCGGCTTAACATTTTTGGGGACATGTTAAAGAAATAAATGATGATTTTACCACACGACGCTGTTCAGCAGAGTTAAACTCCTGATCTTCTGAGTCCTGATCAGATCCATGTATGTGTAACTGACCGATTTCGGAGACTTTGGACACACACACACACACACACACACACACACACACACATAGGAAACTCATAAGCATTCCCATGATGCGTAATCACAGCTGAAGGTTTGAGAGATGAGCTCATGATCCTGACCTGAGACATGATCAGTTCTGTATCCTTGAATATAACCTCAGGAGGAGTGATGCCATTTTTCCTCGCCGCTGCTCTAATGATGGCATCTGCTTCTGCGACACGTCCTTTAGACAGCAGCCAGCGTGGAGACTCTGGAATAAACCTTATGGTGAAAAGGAGAGATACAGAGGGAGAACTCGTTGGACAGGTGAGGTAAAGTCATGATGCTTCCATAAAACCTTTTTTTAAAATGTTACTGTATAAATGTAATAAACACAAGAATCCATAGAAGAAAAAAAGCTTGATTATGGAAATATTTAATATCTGTATAATAATATTTAATACTGCAGTCTGTCCAAAGGTTATTAAATTGAACTGAATTATAAACATACACTTAAGTACAGAGTCTGTTAATATCATGTTCAGAAATATTATACAACCGCTAACTGTCCCCGCAAGCACGAGAGAAGCGGTTGCACTTTCACGGTCTTACCACCAGAGGGGAATATAGAGTAGCGCAGGCAGCGACAGCGCGGTGAGTAAAATCCTCCAACTCCTCAAATAAAAGGCAAACAGGGGCAAAAGCGCGTAACCCACGGCATAAAACACGCACACGCCGAGCACAGAAAAGGACAGACGCAATTTTTTCCCCAGCAGCTCCGAGCCTGAGAGAAAGAAAGAGAAAAAGAAAAAGACTTGAAATCTTAAAAAAAAAAAAGGAAATAAAAAGAAAACTTTAAACTTTAATAATTAAAAATCGACCTCAGATTCGTCCACATGGCTATCAGAGATTATTCTCTCTCTCTCTCTCTCTCTCTCTCTCTCTCTCTCTCTCTCTCTGTCTTTATCTATCTATCTATCTATCTATCTATCTATCTATCTATCTATCTATCTATCTATCTCTGTCTATCTGTTGTTTGTCTGTCTCTATCTGTCTGTCTGTCTCTATCTATCTGTCTATCTGTCTGTGTGTCTATCTGTCTGTCTATCTGTCTGTCTTTGTCTGTCTTTGTCTATCTCTATCTATCTATGTATCTATCTATCTGTGTCTGTCGTATCTGTCTATCTGTCTGTCTTTGTCTGTCTTCTATCTATCTATCTATCTATCTTTGTCTATCTATCTATCTATCTATCTATCTATCTATCTATCTATCTATCTATCTATGTATCTATCTATCTATCTATCTATCTATCTATCTATCTATCTATCTGTCTATCTATCTATCTCTCTGTCTATCTATCTGTCTGTCTGTCTGTCTGTCTGTCTGTCTGTCCGTCCCCCTGTGCTGCCATCACTTTTTGTCTGCATGTTAGCAGATGGTTAATCCACAGGTTAGGGGTGGACAGTGTGAAACATTCGATTAAACACAGCCAGCATTAATAGTAAAGTAAGCAAGTACTGACAATTATGTGTGTCATTCTGTAATGTAGGACAGATTAATTTAATCAGAGGGACGTTATGCAAGCAGTAAGTCTTCAGCATGTTCCAGAACAAACATCTTAACACACACACACACACTGTAGCCCATATTTAAAATGATGTCACTCAGGAAAGGGAGGGTATCTAGTGCAAATAGAGATCACACTGAAACATGAAGTCCGGTAGTTCAACCTAATATTAATCAGCTCCACTGTAAAGTTTTGTTCATGTCCTAGATTACACCGTTCCGTCACACGGTGTCCTAAAATACCGCAGGCCAGTTTGATCTTTGAAAGACGTGGATGAGATTTAAGGCAGATGTTTTTAAAGGTAAAGCCGGTGGATGGGATATACTGGCATGACTGAGATCTTTTGTATGCGTTTTTGTTCTGTCTTTGTTACCCGTCAGTGATTCAAGATTTATTTCAGGAAGCGAGTGACATCGTTTAATACTTTGCTTTGGAGCCACATATATGAACAGAAGATCACCGAACCAATTGATCCCGAACAGAGACTGGCAGTATGTCTCTCTATATCTCAGACACAGAGACAACCGTCATACCGCAGTGGTTTTTATAATGGGTGAAAGATTTGGACATTTACACTGCATGTATCAAGTGACCCAATTCTGATTTTTTTTTTCCTCCGATGTGGCACGGATGGGATTTGACCCATGACAGTGTAAGCAGGAAATAAGCACACGGATTCCAATATTTTTAGATCGGATTCAGGCTTAATTCGCACGTGGTGATAAATACGTTATAAATGGGATACGATTTCAGATCAGACAGATCGGATTTTCACCTGTCAATGCGAGTCACTGAATAATGACGTCAACTCAGGTGGACAGCGACAGCGACAGGTTCTCTTTCTCTCTCAGCGGTTCTCCGCCTGAAGAGATCATTGTTTTGCCAACCTTTAAATAAGATGCGGAAGCAACATACCCAATAATCATTTCATCTTCGTCCATTGCATTTATTGATTTTACATTGATTGTTTTTACTTCCTGTTCCGGTCAGTACGTCTACGTTGGGTTGTTTTGCTGTGTATAGTGTAAACCCAGATATCGAATACAGGTCAGATTTAAAAGATGATGTCATCAAAAAAAACCATTGGATATAGTCACAAAATCGGAATTGGGCATCAAGATCTGCAGATCAGTGTAAATACAGCAACAGACTTGCAGCTGATTCTCAACCCAACCACGTTTTAACTCATAGACAAAGTAAGAATAATAATAAAATGAACATTTAGTAAGAGATGAAATGGACATTCTCTCCACCTGCCTAACACAAAGGCCGCCATGTAGTTGGAGTTCTGACCGAAGCCGGTTAGACAGAAGAAAATGAGGAACATCTCCCAGTTGACCGAGACGACCTGGAGAAGACTGCAGACCAGCTGAGTGGCCATGGTGGCAAACAGGACTGTTTTGCGTCCAAACCTGAAAGACGAAAAATGCTTTAAGTACATTATACAAAAATATGGTTCCTTCAGGCGTATTTAAAGATCTTAAAGACTTTTCATGCGTTCATTAAACTTAAACTGAAGTTTTTCAATAATGAGAAAATCCTTGTTCCTTGTTGCTCCTTCAAAGGCAAATAAACTAACACGTGTTTTACTATTCTTTCTCCATTGGTCAGAAAGAGTGGATTGACTTTCCATAATATTTACATTCATGGCATTTGGCAGATGCCCTTATTTATAGCGACTTATAGGGCCCAATAGTTGTAACTTGGTGGTGCTGGGATCACATGGTCCCATGATCCTCTAGTTAGCAGACCAACAACCCCTATAAGGAGCACAATAGCAAAGCAAACGAACATTTGCCCAGGCGCAGAAGCAGATATCAATGTGCTCTTTTTATAAAAGAAAATTAATTTATTAGACATTTTCAATCATATAATCTAATGAATTAATTTATAGTCGTTTTGTATGCTACATAAACATAAAAACATAAAATCGTGGCTACTGATTAAGCTAGTCTCGCGTAGCCAGATCTTTAGACTGATGTCGGAAGGTCTAGGATCTTTGTTCGCTTTGAATGGCGAAGGTCCACCCATAAGGATGTATGACTGACAGTTAACGCAGTGACATTTCATTTTGTGGCGCATCATGTTTAGGGGCATGGAAATGACCCCACATTAACTACCGGTAAAATATTTTAATCTGGTAAAACTGATTATTGCCACAGAAGTAAACACAACAGCTTACTTCTTTAATCAAACATTTGGCAGACGGTCTTATACAGAGCGACCTACATTTATACAACTGAGCAATCGGGGGTAAAGCGTTGGAGCTGGTAATCGAACCCACAATCTTCGGGTTTGTAGTTTAACACCTTAACCATGAGCCACCACTTCCCTAGACGAGTTTGAGTTGTTTATAGGTGAACCGTTAAAACACAGGTCTGGAAATCCTGTACACTTCAACCAATCAGAGGACGACCTTAAAACTCCTAAAGTTCAGCTAAGTGCGGCAAATATGCACCAGACGTTCTAAAGCCGGGACTATAATTCATCTGATTCAGCTGAACAGTGGGATTCAGCAGATCTGTCATATTTGTAGCGCGTAACAGCCGGATCCGAGGGAGATTCACAAGTCTACTGACTCGGTGGATTTCAAGATTAAATTGGAGACCTCTAGTGGAATATCATGGAAAAAGCAGGCAGAATCCCAACTCAGGTGACTCAAAGGTTCAGTGTCTAATATATATATAAGGAAGATGAGTGTCTAATATATATAATATATAAAGATAGATTTCGAAATAATTATGTATGACTGTGAATATTGAGATGGTTTTTGTCTGTGATGAAATTTGCTATGGATTTTTGGATGGATGGATGGATGGATGGATGGAAAAAAGGAAGAAAGGAAGGATTTTTTGATGGAAGGAAGAAAGGAAGAACTAGTCCAACAGATGCAGCAGTTTGCATTGTTTTCATAAGAAAGAAAGAAAGAAAGAAAGAAAGGGAAGGAAGAAAGAGAGTCTGAACAAAGTCCTAAATGTAAATGCTGGTCTTGCTGTTTTATTAACTTAAGGAAAGAGAGAATAAAAATGCTAGAGTAGTAATTATACTAATTATAAACTTTTGAATGATGCTGAAAACCGGTTTTTGCTTCTTTTATAGGCGGGCAGTTGGGCGCCTCAGCTGATGAGGCGGTACGGTGGCATTGCCTGGCAACGCTTTTGGGTGCGATGGACATGCCTGACTGGAAACTTAAGGAGTAGCTCTCCGCTTGTTTGCCTGCCCGGATGCCCAAACACGTTACAGCTAAAATTATTATGAAACAATCCTTAACCAAGTTATAAGCTAATCTCTAACCACTGCCTCACTGCAGGCGTGATTACAATAAACAGTGATTTCAAACTGCGTACTTCATCATTAATTATAACAGGTTAAAGTGCAGCTGTTCTGTACAGTGAGCAATTCTGCTGTATAAAATTTGGTTAATGTGTGAACAGGACAAAAATTATGCTGTACTTTGTCATCCAGTAGTTAAAAATATATCAAAGTAAAAGTTCAGGTGTAAATAAAGAGAATATTTGACTGTGCATTACTTAACCTGGTAATTAGTTACTTTTATAATGATAACTCAGTTGCTACTTTTTACATTTACAGCATTTGGCAGACTTCTTTACCCAATTATCTATTTTACACAACTGAGCAATTGGGGTTAAGGGCCGTGCTCAGGGGCCCAGCAGTGGCAGCCTGGAGGTGCTGGAAATTGAATCCCGTCCAACATCTTAACCACCGCACTACCCCTTCACCTGCTAGTCGCTAGTTGTGTGAATTAACCAGTAACATGCCCAACACTGGTTCAGACGCTTTCAGTAGCAATAATTTTGTGACGTGTGCACAGCTCATCTGTTATTCCATGGATTTTATTATTTACTGTGTTTTTAATTCTGTGAAATTGTTCAGTCACGCCAGTTATGGGAACTGTGTTCCTCTTGAGCATGTGAGTGTGTAAGTATGCGCTGTTCACGAAAGCTTTTAGGAAAAGGGGGAGCAATAGAAACTAAGCGATAATTCACTACAAGCCACCGATTTCCTGCCCCTCTCCTCTCTGAAGAGCAGAATGCTGTAAATGCAAATCCAAAAAATGGACTGGTGAGTGATTTGCAACGGAAATTTGGTAACCTGAAATGAAAACAAAACTTTTATTCTATTTCTAGAATAAAAATTCTATTAATTCTAAAAAAAATTCTATTATTTTATTTCTATTTTTGGCGGTTATTTTCCTGAGAAATTACATCATGACCAGGTATGTGGGAAAGGATGTATTTTTTAATGCCATGCCAGCATCGAGGCTATTTTCACTCGTACTTCACACACACTTAACCTAACATCATGTTTTTGGACTGTAGGAGGAAACCAGAGGACCTAGGGTAAACCCACACAAGCACAGAAAGGCCCCTGCCTGGAAATCGAACCAGGGACCTTCTTGCTGTGAGGCAACTTGGCTACCACTAGACCACTGTGCTGCCCGAAAAAGGCGTATAGATGGAGGAATTTTATATTTGATCAGGTTGAGAAAAGGTTCTCTATCTTTTATATTCAGATAAAGTTTCAATTGGTTTAAGCAGTTTTATCTGCTTGAGATGTTCAGGGAGCATTTTTGTTCGGATTGGACTTTTATTCTAATTGTCTTCTGTCACAGCATAAGGAAAGGATGGCACCTTGATTGAATCTTTTCCAGTTATCAATTCTTTCTTGTTTACTATGAATAATTACACACCTTTTGTATGTTTTATCAACAACTTTAAAAAAATCAGCATGATATATCTTTTTTTTTTTATCTCTTTCACGCTCTCTCTCTCTCTCTCTCTCTCTCTCTCTCTCTCTCTCTCTCTGTACCTGTCGGACAATTCTCCGGATATGAACGAGCCACACAGCACTCCCACGAAGAACATGGTTAAAGTGAAGGGAACCTTCCAGGCGTCTCCACAAACCAGGTCCCACTGTAGGTATAAACGCACAGAAACACAGAGTATTTAAAGACATATCTAATTCACATGCTTTTTCCCAGTAGATAAAAAAGGGTGTGTGGGACATAACTAAAAACTGTAAATCATCAGATTGGCACAAAAATGTAAACTGTTAAAATATAGTAATAAATCAACATTTCTGAGAGAATGATTAGATAATATTTGTCTCTTATAGTGTAACTGAAAAACAGCTTTGCTAACAGACACCTGCAAAACAATAGCTTTTTTCAGTTTTTACAATAATATGAGGGGTTAAATGACATCAAAAATGAGAAAAACTTCAACATTTTAGTCAGATGTGTTGGTGAATTAGTAAAATCAAGTTTCAGTTTGACAGAAATGACACTGTAATTACATTTAGCGATTAACTCGACCCACAAAAACAGTATTATCAACCAAAAGCTGTCAGAAAATTTGAATTATTTTTAATAAACATTTACATTTTTGCTATTTCTTTAATACAACTGAGGAATTGGGGGTTTAGGGCCTTGTTTAGGGGCCCAACGGTGGCGCCTTGGTGGTGTTGGGAATCGAAACCAGGTTTTCTAATTAGCAAGCCAACATTTTAACCACTGAGCTACCACTTCCCCACATATAAAGATGACACTACATTTAATATTTATTAAAATAATAATTAAAGAAGATTGGTCAAAGAAAACATTCTGCATTTTTTGGTGTTGTGTTTCCCGGTACCAGGACATCTTTTTTTTGAGACCACATTACTTTGGTCTATTTTGTCAAATGTAATAAAAAGGACTAGGGAAGGTGATCACACCGGAAACCGGAATTGGTATTGCATTGGAATTGCAGTTGGAATGTGTGTGTCTGATTCTGTGAACAGAGCGATAAGCCCTCCTGGTATGTCTTAAACAAAAGGACAGAATGTGAGGAAAGAGCAGCGCAGCAACAGAGGAAGTTTATTACAACGAGCCTTTGTGCAAGCTTTACTTTTTGGCGCTCTCTACAATCTACTTCCCAAAACACTGTCAGTCGAAAGCAAGTATAAATTTCACAAGTCAATTGGGAAATGATGTCTACAAGGTCAGTGCAATAAAAGGCCTCTTTTATTACAATACTACAGTCATAGCACAACCTTTACATTAAGGTTTGTTTAAATGTACTTTGAGTATATTTATTTTAAAGTTAATAATAATAATAATAATAATAATAATAATTTAGAAATATATAGTCTACTTTTTAACAGACAGATTAAAAATTCACTGAATAAACTTATATCCAAGTAAACATAGGCTTATACTGACAAATATAATAGACAAGATTCAGAGTGTCTGTAATCACATACTTCCATATTATATAAGTAGGTGTGAAACTGAGTATGCGAGGCGAGTAGTAGTACGTCCAAATGCAAACAAAAGCTTATTATTTTTACGATGACGTCGGAAATAAAACAAACTTCCTGACAAAAATTACACTGTGATTAAATTGAGCGATTAACTCCGACCCTCAAAAACGAACATCACTGGATTACAGAACTTTAAGTAATATCAACTATTTCTAAATGTTATTATTAGAAAATAGTTAATATTATTAAATGTACTTTTAGCATACTCATTTTAAATTAAATAATACTAATCATGCTAATAGTTTAAAGAATTAAAGAATTCATTCTCTTATTCCCTGAAGGGTCACCAGTCCATCACAGGGCTACATACATACACACACACACACTCACTCCTATGGGCAATTTAGAATCACCAATCAATCTAACATACATGTTCTTGGACTGTGGCAGGAAACCAGAAAACTCTGAGTAAACCTACGCAAGCACAGGGAGAACATGCAAACACCACACAGAACCCATACCCTGCCTGGGAATCGAACCCAGGCCTTCTTGCTGTGAGCCAACAGTGTTAACCACTAAGCCACTATGCTGCCTCCGATTAAAGAGTTACCGAATAAAATCATATCCAATTATACGTAGGGTTATAATGACAAATATAATCGACAAGTTTCAGGCCTCACCTGAAATCACATACTTTCATAATGTATAGGTAAAACCGAGTATGCAAGATAATTAGAATGTCCAAATGCTAGTATGTGAATTACAGTATGAGAAAAGTTCCTGGATGATCCACTTCTCCTACCTGGATTTTAAAGTATGAATATAATGTACACTTTACTGTTTATTTAGGCAATAGCTGGTACTTATACCTTTCTGTTGTCTTCGGTTCAAAATTTTTTTGTCTAAACAGTTCTTGTAAAAAAAAAAATCAATTAAGATGGAAAAAAAAATGCATTTTTTTGTAATTTTTTCATTTTGAAAAATGTAATTTAATTTTTCTTATTGAATGCTTTAAAAACAGTAAAGGACAAAAGTGAAGGGTTAGCTTTTATTGGCTTCTATTGACAAAAAAAAATCTAGGTCTATTTGACATACGATTCCCCTTTTGATTTGTACAAAATAAACAAATTAGTACAAAATAAAAGTCTTAAAGTCTACAACTTTTACACCTAACAGGGCAGTGATAGTGCAACTGGTCAGGGTGCTGATTTGCTGATTAAGTCCCACCACTGATTGACTGGACAATCAATGTTCCCTTCCCTGACATGTTGCTAACTTGACACGATTCTGCAGGTTTATCCTCCATAACATCGGGTAGATTCGACCGTTCTTATCTACTCAGTTACTCATGCAGTCTTTTGTAATTTCTAATCTAGTCTACTGCAACTTGGCAGGTTTTGTGCAATTCATCCTCTCTAGATGATTCAGAATGCAGCTGCACGTGTTGTTTTACCAAAGTTTTCACACTCCACTCCACTGCTGTGCTCCCTCCACTTGTTTCCAGTAGCTGCATGTATAAGATTTAAAACACTGATGCTTGCCAAAAATGGACCAGCCCCATCCTACATCCATGCACTCATCACTTCTTGCATAGCACCACGCTTTCTAAGATCCACAAGTACTCGCGCGGCTTGTTGCTTTATCCACTAAGACACAAGATAGGCCTGCCTTAAGACTTTTCCCTGTTCTGGCACTAAGATGGTGAAATCAACGTTCAAATAAATGTCAGAACAGCAGCAGAGCGACAGCCAGTCACCTACCGCTCTTAAAGACAGCCAGTCACCCACCGCTTTTTTTAAATACCAAGCACTTGTCCATGTTTTATTCAGCTATTTGGAATTTTTAGCACCCTGCATAAAAGTTATCTTTAGGGGAATGAATGGTTTTTGGCATATATATATATATATATATATATATATATATATATATATATATATATATATATATCGATATATATATTATATCCATTCATTCAAAACCATAACCATCCAAAACCATTCATTCCCCTAAAATTGGGAATTGGACCCGGGAACACAATGTTTCTTCACGCAGCAAGAAGTATGGCCAAAGACAGGAAAAATGGAGAGACTGCAGATTTAAGCTGACTCATTGTCAAATTTTAAAATAAACTAAACTCTGCTTTCCTAACAGCTTGGATGTGTAGCAATTCTAAAAGAATCTTAGGAAATGCAGCCTCTAATCTTCCTCAAACATCATTAGAGCTATTATATATATATATATATATATATATATATATATATATATATATATATATATATATATATATCCTTTTGAAGCTAGTTTTTTAGACCTGGACTTTTTTTTCTACCCAGTATTTATAATTCATAAATTAATTAACATTTACTAAAAAATCTATTACCTAAAAATTACTAACTTATTGAATTAAAGTTACTATTGATAAAAGTGATCTCTGGGGGCCCTCAGAATGTGTGGGCTCCTTAGAATCATCCTAACTGCCCTGCCTTATTGACGCCCCTAAACCCTACACCAATCTATTTTTGTTTTACCTGCGGTTCTGTCACACGAGACTTTGAAGCTAGAAAAGCTATATTATACATAATAGATGCCAATTATCCCGAAATGAACCCTGAACCCCGAAGCACTGAGGGAAAAAAAAAAAGCTAAAAAAAAAAAAAACTAACCTCAAAACCCCAAAAGTATGAAGCAAAACTGCTAATTACAAAGCCTGACAGTAAATGCCCCTGAGACTCGAAAACAAAAAGCTGCAATTATTTGTACATGTAGGGAATAATGTTAAATCAAGTGGAAAGTGGTAAAGGTTGCCACCGCTGTGCCCCTTTAAGCAAGGCCCTTAACCCCCCAATTGCTCAGGTGTATAAATTAAATAAATGTAAGTCGCTCTGGGTAAGGATTTCTAAAATATCATTTGTAAAATATTGCATTTTATTTTTTATATTTTTGATCATGGTGATCCTAAACATTATAATATGACCCATAATATTAAGAAAAAAGTAATAATAATAATAATAATAATAATAATACGTTTTAAAAAAACATTTGCAATTTCATGTAATTCCACTGTAATAAAAACCTTCCATGAGGAAAAAATCCAGACACACATAACCATATTTCATAACATCTTTTATAATGTGATGTTCATAACAGTAACCTCATTTTCTAACCGTTTCAGTCACAAATTATTTTGAAATGACTTTTAAATAATAATTTGTGACTGAAATAGTTAAAAACCCCCAGGAAAGCGAAAGATCTTCATGAATCGCTGTAGGAGGAAATAAAGGGCATATTGAAATGTCATGTCATTACGTAATAAGCATCACATTATGTTAAATGTCATAAAAATGGTTATAAAAAATGTTTAGAGCTCTTAAAAGGATTTAATACAGTGGGATTAGGATATTTAGGGATTTTTTTAACATATCATATGACATGCATTTTTTTACATTAGAAACCCGGATATGATAAACAATCATTAAAAAAAAAGAAAAGATTATTTTTATGATGAAAAATATTATATATCCTAATATTACGTTATGATATTAACTCATCGTCCAGCTTATACACACACATTCATTTAAAAAAATGCATTCCGTAAATACTAATAAATACAATGTGTTATTTATTAATGAAAAATAAAAAATAAAATCTAATAATAAATACAATGTGTGTGTTATTTATTAATGAAAATAAAATAAAAAAATAAAATAAAAATAAAAAATAAAATACTAATAATAAATACAATGTGTGTGTGTTGTTTATTAATGAAAAATAAAAAATAAAATCTAATAATAAATACAAAAAAACAACATGTGTGTGTTGTTTATTAATGAAAAATAAAAAAATAAAATCTAATAATAAATACAATGTGTGTGTTGTTTTATTAATGAAAAATAAAAAATAAAATCTAATAATAAATACAATGTGTTTGTGTATTTATTAATGAAAAATAAAAAATAAAATCTAATAATAAATACAATGTGTGTGTTGTTTATTAATGAAAAAAAAAAAAATAAAATCTAATAATAAATACAATGTGTGTGTTGTTTATTATTAATGAAAAATAAAAAAAATAAAATCTAATAATAAATACAATGTGTGTGTTATTTATTAATGAAAAATAAAAAATAAAATCTAATAATAATAAATACAATGTGTGGTGTTATTTATTAATGAAAAATAAAAAATAAAATCTAATAATAAATACAATGTGTGTGTTATTTATTAATGAAAAAAAATAAAAAAATAAAATCTAATAATAAAATACAATGTGTGTGTTATTTATTAATGAAAAATAAAAAATAAAATCTAATAATAAATACAATGTGTGTGTTATTTATTAATGAAAAATAAAAAAAAATAAAATCTAATAATAAATACAATGTGTGTGTGTTTATTTATTAATGAAAAAATAAAAAATAAAAAATCTAATAATAAATACAATGTGTGTGTTATTTATTAATGAAAAATAAAAAATAAAAAATCTAATAATAAATACAATGTGTGTGTTATTTATTAATGAAAAATAAAAAATAAAATCTAATAATAAATACAATGGGTGTTGTGTTATTTATTAATGAAAAATAAAAAAATAAAATCTAATAATAAATACAATGTGTGGTGTTATTTAATTAATGAAAAATAAAAATAAAAATCTAATAATAAATACAATGTGTGTGTTAATTAATGAAAAATAAAAAATAAAATCTAATAATAAATACAATGTGTGTGTTATTTATTAATGGTGTGTGTTAAAAATAAAAAAATAAAATCTAATAATAAATACATGTGTGTGTTACAATGTGGTGTGTTATTTTATTAATGAAAAATAAAAAATAAAATCTAATAATAAATACAATGTGTGTGTTGTTTATTAATGAAAAATAAAAAATAAAATCTAATAATAAATAAATACAATGTGTGTGTTGTTTACCAATAGCAATAATTAAATTCAAAAATTGTGTGCGTGTGTGTTATCAATATTAATAATAAATAAATAATTCTATAAATAATAATAAATACAGTGTGTGTATATAAGTGTATATGAGTGTGTGTGTGGTGTTATTTATCAATATTAATAATTAATTCTATAAATAATAAATACAGTGTGAGTTTATATGAGTGTGTGTGTGTGTGTTATTTATCAATATTAATAATAAATAATATAAATAATTCTATAAATATAATAAATACAGTGTGTGGTATATGAGTGTATATGAGTGTGTGTGTGTGTGTGTTATTTATCAATGTTAATAATTTAATTCTATAAATAATAAATACAGTGTGAGTTTATATGAGTGTGTGTGTGTGTTATTTATCAATATTAATAATAAATAAATAAATAATTCTATAAATAATAATAAATACAGTGTGTGTATATGAGTGTATATGAGTGTGTGTGTGTGTGTGTGTGTTATTTATCAATGTTAATAATTAATTCTATAAATAATAAATACAGTGTGAGTTTATATGAGTGTGTGTGTGTGTTATTTATCAATATTAATAATAAATAAATAAATAATTCTATAAATAATAATAAATACAGTGTGTGTATATGAGTGTATATGAGTGTGTGTGTGTGTGTGTGTGTGTTATTTATCAATGTTAATAATTAATTCTATAAATAATAAATACAGTGTGAGTTTATATGAGTGTGTGTGTGTGTTATTTATCAATATTAATAATAAATAAAATAAATAATTCTATAAATAATAATAAATACAGTGTGTGTATATGAGTGTATATGAGTGTGTGTGTGTGTGTGTGTGTGTATTTATCAATGTTAATAATTAATTCTATAAATAATAAATACAGTGTGAGTTTATATGTGTGTGTGTGTGTGTTATTTATCAATATTAATAATAAATAAATAATTCTATAAATAATAATAAATACAGTGTGTGTATATGAGTGTATATGAGTGTGTGTGTGTGTGGTGTGTGTGAGTTTATATGAGTGTGTGTGTGTGTGTGTTATCAATATTAATAATAAATAAATAATTCTATAAATAATAATAAATACAGTGTGTGTATATGAAGTGTATATGAGTGTGTGTGTGTGTGTGTGTGTGTGTTATTTATCAATGTTAATAATTAATTCTATAAATAATAAATACAGTGTGAGTTTATATGAGTGTGTGTGTGTGTGTGTGTTATCAATATTAATAATAAATAAATAATTCTATAAATAATAATAAATACAGTGTGAGTGTATATATGTGTGTGTGTGTGTGTGGTGTGTGTGTGTGTGTGTGTGTGTGTGTACCTCAGTGACTATAGTGTTACGGTAGCGCGCGGTGCTGTATTCCCATCCTGCTGTACACGCATTGCTGCAGCTGTTGTTGCTGTTGTTGCTGTTGTTGTTGTTTACGCGCTGCACGCAGCTGTCAGTAGAGTTGCACATCTGGTCATTATCCACCTGTTTCTGGCTCGCGTTCAGGTGCGGGAACCTACAGTAGAAATCCGGCGTGTCTGCGAGGAAGACCATGGCCATACCGGAGTATCCGTTCGGTACAATACTGAGGCTGAGCAGGAGGAAGATGGTGACCTGAAACGGACCCCATTCCCCTAAAAACGCCGTGACTTTCTCATAATCCGGAGGCGCCATGACTTTGCTGAGGAATACAAGTGTGTGTGTGTGTGGGGGGGCGGGGGGCGGGGGGGGGGGCGGTGGCGGTTTAATAAATAACTTACAGAGGGTTGGGCAGAATAATTACCTCTATAAACAAAAGCAATTATTTTGCCTCCTCTGCTACTTTATTATTATATTAAAAAAAAGTTACTTACTGTTATAATAAGAAAGAGTGAACGGAAACTTCCGTAAAGCACTACAACCGAATAGAGCGGCATCCTGTCATCCTACCCTCTGTAGTGGTTATTACCGTAAAGTATCGTGTATAGACACACACGTTACGCTGACACAAATAAATGCATTCTCATTCTCTCTCTCTCTCTCTCTCTCTCTCTCTCTCTCTCCTTTCTCTATAATAATATACGAAAATACATTATTGGAGATAAATAATAATCGGTTTTATTTTCTAAAAATAAATTATTTTGTTAGAGATTATAAAAAACGGTGCTTACATAAACCTTTAAATAACCTCCAATAGATAAGAGAGAGGCGCGCTAGATTACCACGAAACAGTGTATATACGCACCCTACTGTTTCTACCGGTATTATTCCATCAACTGTTCCCAAATTAGAGGTGTTTCTTTTAAAACAACCCCACCTCACTAAACAATCTATAGCTGTATTTTAAAGCAATAGTAAAGCTATTATTCTAAAAGTGTTGTTGGGCTACAGATACTTACAGTTTTATTTTAAAGCGGGCATCAGATGCCCATTTTTCATGAATCTATATGATTCTTTGGGGTCTTAACAAAAAGTATATAATATACTTAATACAAATTTATCGATCAATCATTTTAATTTGTCGAAAACAGCTCTGTTCACAGTGACTCGTTTCAGTGCATGTTGCTTTAAATGTTAATAAGCTTTGTTTACCCCACCCCTCTGTTCTGTGGGGTGTTTCCACTGCTCCAAAACCAAATTATGAATGAGGCACAATTATAAACCATCTATAAACCATCTAATGTAGCGTTACCATAACTCTACCGACAACAAATACAACTTGTAATAAGACAATCACTTTAATTCATTGTTTATTATAAACATGCAGTTATAAATTATGTTGAGAAGGTTGTACATAGAAAAGACAACATAATGTTTACACATGAGCCAGACATATTATGAAACTTGCTAAAATTCATAGAAAAAAAATGGGGTAGCGGTAGCTCAGTGGTTAAGGTGCTGGACTGCTAACTGGAAGATTGTGGGTTTGATTTCCCGCACCACCAAATTACCATCGCTGGGCCCTCTGAGCAAGGCCCTTAACCTCCAATTTCTCAGTTGTATAAACTAAGGTAAATGTAGATCGCTCTGGATAAGAGCGTCTGGCAAAATGCTGTAAATGTAAAATACACTTTCTCAAGATGAAGCATGAACAGGAAAAGTTGGTACCGATTTATTTTTCAGGAGTAGCTTTTTAGAAAAAACCTGCTTTTGTAATGGTAGTCCACTGAGGCGAGACAGAGTTAGAACCCAAGTGCCGATTTATTTACAGTGAGAACTATATACAATACACTATGGCAGGAATAGAACAGGACCATAAACTCACCAAAGTGGTACAGGGAACAACCATCCACAAAGACAAGACAGACAGAGCCATACATACACAAGGAGCTAATGAACTAAACAAGAAACACCTGAGACAACGAACAACACATGACTGAACAAACCAATGAGAACAAAACACAGAGACAAGGGGAATCACAAGACAGGAAGTAAACAAAACAACATTACTGAGGCTAGCTTAGCTGGCTAGCAAGCTAAGCTAACACAAACAAAACAAAACATGAAACAGGAACCTTACAGCTTTATACTGACCTTTGTTTATTGAGCAGTCAGGTGAAAAATTATTCACTTAAACATGAACACGTTTAGGTAGATCAGACGACATTCGGCAACTTGTAAAAGTAATTGTTACAATCAAGGACACCGCGTAAAGCTCTGGAATTGGTAACGCAGTGGTTAAGGTGTTGGGCTGCTAATCGGCAGATCAGGGTTCGATTACCAGCACTACCAAGTTGCCACCCGCTTATTCTCTAATTCAGGGTCAAAGGGATCTGC
This sequence comes from Bagarius yarrelli, assembly GCA_005784505.1. Classification (NCBI taxonomy): domain Eukaryota; kingdom Metazoa; phylum Chordata; class Actinopteri; order Siluriformes; family Sisoridae; genus Bagarius; species Bagarius yarrelli. Next base: position 115,475 of record VCAZ01000187.1, read on the forward strand.
TGGAGTTTATCCCAATCGTCTCTAAAAGGGCAAAAGGCAGGAGGGGGACAAGAGGCAGTCAAGGGTTCGTTTTCACTACATTGACAGCAGTCCCACAAGGAGCATATTTAGTCTTCGTCGCAGTTGTTCTCACACAAATTTTATGTACAGTCGGCTAAATATCTCTTTTGCGCAATATCATGTACACCTGGCTAACCGCTATATAGGTTTATTTTTTAAATATCTTTATATATCTATTATTGTGTTTATATTTATGTTTGATTTACCATGTAGCACTAGACACGATATTTCGTTCCACGCGTAGCAAAAGGACAATAAAACCAAAGATAACATGACTTGACTTCATGGTGGCGCATTTATTCTCAGCCAGGCTCCTCAGTTTCCTGAAAAAAAGACTTTATGCTCCAGGTGTGCAGACGATGATGATGATGAAGAAAAGTCCTAGAATGTCCGCTCAGTCTCACTGGATCCAATCTGGCTGTTTTTTGTGATTCGTGAGGTCATGCATCCTGTTTCGTTACTTTCCGTATTTAAATCCTGTGACAGCTTAAACATGCCCGTCACACCACTATTACCTGAGTGCTAAAAGGACAGCGCCATTTGGGAAAGGATTCTAAGGAAGAATCTCCTCCTACCCCACCTACCGTCATGGAACAGGGCCTGATGTAGCTGCTAGCACTGGGAAGAGATTCCAGGATCCATCCCAAAATAGCGCTATCCTTTCAGCACCCAGGTATCAGCGGTGGAAGGGGCATGTTACAAGTGTCACACGATTTGAATACGGAAGGTAACAAAAATGTTCTTTTAGCAATAATATAATTTAATTCTGATAACATTCTTCAAAGAAATTATTCTACACCTTGCAGAATTTTGCCTATTGTATTTACTATCAGAGATTTACTTTCTTTAATATCTGAAAATGCTATTCATGATTAGAGGAATTATAATATATATATATATATATATATATATATATATATATATGGGTCTATTTAGTGGTGGTAATATGACTTTTTAAGGACCTGCAGAAGATCCTTAAAAGTGGGATAACTTAAAATTGTCATGTGTCGTTTTTGTCACACCCCTACGAGAAACTGAGGTAGTTAATCCATCTTCTCGCCTTGTTTAACGTGGAATCGACTTATTACATATTTAAACAAGTTTGGAAGTCTTGCCAAAGCGTGGAATTGTGTCTGATGAACAATTAGTTTTTTGTTTAGTCCGGGATTGTCCTGTTAATTTTTATCCAGGAAACGTTGCGTTAAAACAGATACTGTCTTGTATCAGCTTTGGCTTTGCAACAAATTCTTTGCACTAATAATGATTTACTCAACAAAAAAAAAAAAACCTTTTACTGTATGAAATCATTGTTACACAACATACTTTCTATCGCATACGCACAATTTGTATTCTATGATCTTCAGTTAACAATCAAATCTCTGTACAAATACACTTTTTTTGTTTTTTTTGGTCTATTTTTGCTTTTATGAGTAAGTGATTGTGGTTAATAGCATTCATTTATCTTCTAAACCCGCTTATTCCCAATTTGGGGTCACAGGGATCTGCTGGAGTCTATCCCAGCCGTCTCTAAAAGGGCGAAAGGCAGAAGGGGTAACTGGTGTAACCTTGTCCATCACAGGGCCACACATACACTCACACTCACTCCTATGGGCAATTTAGAACCACCAATCAATCTATCATACATGTTTTTGGACTGTGGGAGGAAACCGGAGAAAGAACCCGGAGTAAAACCCACACAAGCACAGGGAGAACATGTAAACTCCACAAAGAAAGCCCCGTGCCCGGGAATCGAACCGTGCTAACCACTAAGCCACCATGCTGCCCTAATAGTAGACATTTAAGTGGAAATACACTACATGGACAAAAGGTTGTGACCACCTCAGGATCAGGTCAATATGTGGTTTCCTCTCCCAAATTTGGTGCACATACACACAGCACTATTCCAGTAAAACTGTTTACACCCCTTTCATGGGCTGTTGCCTAAAACTGTCAGTAAGTTGTTCCCACAACAACAGTCCAAAAAGAATGACCTAATTTAAAAAAAAAAAGGCAAATGAGTTAGGTTAACCACTACCGGTGAGTATACAATTTTTAATATATAACATTTTATAGTCTTCCTCGGTTTTAGCAAGCGCTTTGGGTTGACGCTGGACACTGGGAGTGAAATAAGAATGCACCCTGGATCCGTAAAAAAAAAATTAATCTGAGCATTTTGCAATATCTCATCTGAGATTGTTTTTCTATCTCAAGCTGCTGGTTTTCTATGCAGACATTCCTCTTTTCATAACCTCCATAACTGACGTCAGAATCAGCATCGGTTTCTTTGCCAAGTACAGTGTGTAGCGTTACATGTACAAGGAATTTGGCATTGTGTGCTTGGTGAGATAAAGAACACAGAGTTTGTGATAAAGTGCCAATATGGGGGGGCAGGGTGGCTGAGTTGTTAATCTGAAGACCAGAAACACCTGGGTTCAAGCCCCACCTCCGGCAAGTCAACCACTGTTGGGTCCTTGAGCAAGACCCTTAACCCCTCCTGCTCCAGGGGCGCTGTATCATAGCTGACCCTGCGCTCTGACCCCAACTTACTAAGATGGGATATGCGAAAAATGCATTTCATTGGCTCTGTACATGTACCTTGCACAATGAATTGAATATACTTATACTTATATAGTTTCAGGACATGGCGTGGGTGTGTCTGGGCCCTGGTTGAAATGGGTAGAGGTATAAATTTGCATAGGTTACCCCAGTTCTGATAGGTCATACTAAAAACATTCTAATAACCAATCAGAACATTAACAGGAAGAGTTCATATTATACTATACTATTTTTTTTTTTTGCTTAACATGTTTCCATATTCGGTGGGAAACTAGAATCTGCTCTATGTTAGCATCAGTATGGAGCGTGTTATTCATTCTTTAAGGTACTGTTTAAGTCCCTGGACCACCAACCTTCCACTACTGGATCCTTATATTTACTACCATCTGATGTAGTAGCTAATCGATACACAAACTACATACACACCAAATATACGCAGAAATTGATTGAATCACATCATATTCCTGCCTGTCCAAAAGAAATACTGTAACTATGACATCATCGTTCAAACCACTTGACCCCTGTAGTCGACTCCAGCATGGAAACGCAACACCGATATTAATTTGGGCTTTTCCTCCGTTTCTAATCTTTTTTTTTTTGTTGCAATAAATGAACACGCTAAAGACAGGGTTGCCAGATTATTAAATTCGGCCATTCTTTACACCTTAAAAGGAGCATCAATCCTATTTTATTTCTTTTATTTTAATTAAATAATTACCCTATAAAATTTACATTTCCAAATTTTGGTCTTAGAGTCTAATTCAAAACCACCCAATTAGGCAGGAAAACGTACCAATCTGGCAACCCTGGCTAATGACGTATGCTATCTGCATGAACAGAGATAAGCAAGTTGATATGATGACAGGCAGGTAGGAAAATCTATCATTTTAATTGAACAAACATTTCTCTGTCCTACGTCTTCCACAGAATATATAAATACGTTTAGACCATGTGACTTTTCAGGATGTCAAACTTTTTAGAGAGCAGAACGTAAGACAAAATGTTTCTGAAGACAATCACTTATTGTAGTTTTAAGCTAGTTGGCAGCTGATGCAGTGTTTGTGCAGTGTTTTAATCACTTTATATCGACTTTGTGTATATTTTTGTCTTTAGGTTGTGTAATTGTGCTACAATGTCCTGATGGAATAGGAAACAAAGCAGAGAACATTAAATATAGCCAGATTGTAATAAAGATGGAATTTATCTGAAGTTTATATTTTATATAATAAAAAAAAAAATGCCATTTTTTCCTACATTTTTACACAGTAGTTTTATATTCTACATTTTCATATTTCATATTTTAATCAACTATGTTAATTATTTTTCTTTTGTTTATTCAAATGACAGTTTAACCTTTCACTGTCTCAGCTTTGGACCTGTTTTATATCACAAATATGGTCTTACGTTTTTTCCCGCTTATTCCCTAATTCAGGGTCACAGGGATCTGCTGGAGTCTATCCCAGCTGTCTCTGAAAGGGCAAAAGGCAGGGGGGGGGTACACCGTGGACAGGCCACCAGTCCATGGCAGGGCCACACACACTCACTCCTATGGGCAATTTAGACTCACCAATCAATCTAACATACATGTTTTTGGACTGTGGGAGGAAACCGGAGAACCCGGAGTAAACCCACGCAAATACAGGAAGAACATGCAAACTCCACACAGAAAGGCAGCAGTGATCATCACTAAGCCACCATGCTGCCCTCGAAGATGCTTATACTTGGCTAAAAAAATGAATAAGATCATTCCCTAGAAAACATTTGGAAACCTTCCCAGTGGATGAGGTTAATGAACCGTCCCTACTGAATCAGTCAGGCATGACCATTACAGACTTTGTACCTACATTTCAGCATGTAGATTACAACAACAACAAAAAAAATAAATCCATTCAACAATCAGTTTTAGTGTTGGATTGCGTGATTTACTGCGGATTTAGCAGTAACAGTTTAAAGGTTTTTTTTCCTTCTTGTCACTGCATGTTTTAGAGTTGCACACAGTTTTCCAAAGTGTGTATATCTGTATCCCAATCTAAGATGCTAGGAAGTGTAATTACTACATATCACTACATCCAAGAATAGAGTCGTGTTAATTTTTGTAGTATTCTTGTACAGTAGGTCCTGTCCGGGTGTGAAGATTTAGAACACTAGTTATAATGTCTCATTATACGATACATTACATTTACTGCATTTGGTAGACGTCCTTATCCAGAGCGATTTACATTTATCTCTTTTATACAACTAAGCAATTGGGGGTTAAGGTCCTTGCTCAGGGGTCCAGCAGTGGTGGCTTGGTGGAGCTGGGAATCAAACCCACAATCTTCAAACCTTAACCATAAGCCACCACTTACAATAAATAAACGGGAATAAATGGGTATAGAAAATAAATAAATGAATAAATTTAAAGGAAGAATTTAATGTAGTCTTTGATAGACTATTCAGACAACCATTTAAAAATGTGCACTGGTTTTAATTTAGTTAAATTGTAGGCTGTTTCTATGATATACTAAAAGGAGGTAACATTTTGCAACACAAAGCAACAACATAAGTAGTGTTATCAGTAACAGGAGCGAGGGATAACCCCCCTGCACCAGGAATAAAATGGTAGAGCCGCCCCTGCCTGCCATATTTAACAGTAACAAACGGTCTGTGCAGTAGAATATGGTAAAGGAGCTCATGGTGTGACTGAGATAAACAGAGCTCAGCAAATGACTAACTTATTCTGTTATCAGGAAAAAATGATTGGGCGTGTTTTCCCACACACACACACACACCCACACCCTTAGACTTGTCATTAACATGTTCGTGTGTAGATGTTCATTACATAGGACTGGGCCGATAACCGATATCATATGGAATCGCAATAAACTTTATATCAATAACCATAATACTCTGGAGATTTTTTTACTCGATATGGATTAAAACCCGTTCAGGTTTTACCCTTCAATGAGTGGAACCTTTGTGCCGAACAGCAATCAGAAAGAAAAAAGATAAACGCATTACATATCTCTGAAAAGCTGAGATTCTCATGATTAAATAATGCATAAACTATTTCATGACAATAAACGCCAGGTACATTTACATTATTTGGCAGACACCCTTATCCAGAGCGACTTACATACAGTTGATACAGCTGAGCAATTGAGGGTTAAGGGCCATGCTCAGGGCAGTGGTGGCATGGTGGAGCTGGGAATCGGACCCACAATCTTCAGGTTGGTAGTCCAACCACCTTAACCATGAGCCACCACTTCCCATACAATAAGTATCTTTGACAAACCTCCAACAACCAAACATACATTCACAAAACTGTAAAAACCCCCACCTATAAATACATTAGCCCGGAAATAAATATGTGAAATATGAAGTTCAGAAATGTTTGTACACTATATTGCCAAATGTTTGTGGTCACCTGACCATCAGATCTATATCCATATGTGGTTTCTCTCCAAACTGTTGCTAAGAATATGGAAGCACACAGTTGTCTGGGTTTTTTGTAGCATTACAGTATTCCTTCATTTGAACTAAGAGACTTCGACATGTCTTATCTTATATCTTTTAACTTTTTGTAGAAAGTCTTACTAAAAGAGTGGAGCTTAATCGAATAGCAAAATGAAAATAAATGTGTGTGATGTGGTGCCCAGGTGACCAAAAACTTTTGGCAATATAGTGTAAGTCGATAAACATCCTTAGATGTATCAGGAGCTGAGCGCAGAATGCAATTGGTGACGTCTGTGCTAACACGAGGTAAACGCTACACAAACCAAACAAAATGGCCGCTGCGTCGGACTTGTGTGACACATTTCCTTTTGAATATGGCGTTGCACCAAAAGCACAGATTTTATCACAGGGGGTAATATTGTGTTGTGTTTATCGTTATCGATCAATAACAGTCTGTATTATTGAGTCCACCAACCACTATAATGGTAGCTTAAAAAATATATTGGCACCCATGGAAAGGATGAGTTCAGGTAGTTATGAAACAATGTCCAAAACACAAAGTTTTTCAAGAACAGAATCTCTCCAGTGGTAGGATTTAATTTATTGTTATTATTATTATTATTATTATCATACAACCAAATATTTAATTTACATTAGTTGACGTTTAATCGCAGGATCCATTAGCAACAGCAGCATACGTTTTAAATAAAACAAACAAACAAAAAAAAGAAAAAGCGCGACGTACACCATCGATAGCGAGGGAACGTCAGTCGTCCTACCGTAGTGTGAAAATTCTCAGGGTGGATAAAAGTAACTGATCTGTCTACAATTCTACCCATCATATCTACTGTAATCTTAACAGATTTAAGCCTCAGTTTTTTTTCGCTATGATGTTGGACCAGTTCCCGCCACCCTTCACCCAAAGTGTAGCTTTTAGCATTATAAAACAACAAAGCTGAACTGATCTGAAATCAGGTTTCTCAGGCAGCTGCAATAGAGGCGTCTCCGTTTCGTCCTTGAGGCTGCGAACAAAAAAAAAAAAGACAAATAAATAAATAAATCATTTCACATTTTGCAACCGTTCAGCTGTTCTTTCAGAGCGAAATGCTTTTAACAAGGTGGGATGATGCAACAGCAATGCTAAGCACCTCGAAGATAAGTCCCCAGAAAAATCCTGAAGCGTTTTATTCCGCTTATGCAACAGCAATTTGACAGTAATGATTTAGAGTTTCCTAATCAACACATTTTTAAACATTAATAATACAATGACAGCCGTATAACAATTATTACTTGATGTTATTAAACTTTACGTCATGTTAGCTGTAAAACTGAAATAACACATTCTTTTTTACATTCTGTCACCTTACAACCACAAACCTAAATGTTATTGAGATTTTATGTAACAGACCAACACAAAGTAGCACATAATTGTAAAGTGGAGCGTAAATGATATACGTTTTTTTTTTTAATTTCAAGAAAATAAAAATCTGAAAAAGTGTGGGTGTGCATTTGGTGGCATAATTTTTCCATTTTTGGATTATGGATTCAACAGTGCTCCTGTGGAGTGTGTGCTCTGGAGAGGAGAGGATTGAAAGTCAGTCGTAGCAAGACAGAGTACATGTGTTTGAATAAAAGAGAGGGAAGTGGAACAGTGAGATAACAGGGTGAAGAGGTAAAGAAGATACAGGAGTTTTTAAGTACTTGGGGTCAACAGTCCAGAGCAATGGAGAGTGTATAAAAGAGGTAAAGAAGCGAGAGTACAGGCAGGTTGGAATGAGGTAGGAGAAATGTGTGACAGAAGAATATCAGCTAGAATCAAGGGGAAGGTGTACAAGACAGTGGGGGGACCAGCTATGATGTATGGTTTAGAGACAGTGGTGGGACCAGCCATGATGTATGGTTTAGAGACAGTGGTGGGACCAGCCATGATGTATGGTTTAGAGACAGTGGTGGGACCAGCCATGATGTAGGTTTAGAGACAGTGGTGGGACCAGCCATGATGTTTGGTTTAGAGACAGTGGTGGGACAGTGGTGGGACAGCTGTGATGTGGGTTTAGAGACAGTGGGGGAACCAGCTGTGATGTATGGTTTAGAGACAGTGGTGGGACAGCTGTGTGTAGGATGTATGGTTTAGAGACAGTGGTGGGACCAGCCATGATGTTTGGTTTAGAGACAGTGGTGAGACCAGCTGTGATGTATGGTTTAGAGACAGTGGTGAGACCAGCTATGATGTATGGTTTAGAGACAGTGGTGGGACCAGCCATGATGTATGGTTTACAGACAGTGGTTTGAGTATGGTTTAGGGTGAGACCAGCTGAGGAAAAAGACAGGTAGCAGAGCTGGAAGTAGCAGAGCCGAAGATGTTGAATTTTTCTTTAGGAGGGACGAGGTTTGGTCAGGATTAGGAACAAATTCATCAGGGGGACGGTGGAGGATGTTAGATGTTTGGGGGAGAAAGTCAGGGAAGTCAGATTGAGGTGTTTTGGACATGTACAGGGGAGGGATAGTGAATATATTGGTAGGAGGATGTTGGAAATAAAGCTACCAGGCAGAAGGCAAAAAGGAGGAATATGGATGTGATAAACGAGGACATGAAGTTAGTGGGTGTAAATGAAGAGGATGTAGAGAATAGGGTTAGATGGAGACAGATGATTCACTGTGGCGACCCCTAAAAGGGAACAGCCGAAAGGAGAAGAAGAAAAAGAAGGATTCAACAGTGCTCCTTAAGATGTTCAAGGGAGCAGTTCCTTGGTCTTTAGAATGCTTTTTGTTCACTAGTGTTCTTTAAGAAACCACTTAGGCTTCCACAGGCCCAATGAGACTAAATTACACACAGGTGTAATTAGGTGACTTTTGAAGGCAATGGATTGCAGTGGAATTTATTTAGAGGTATCAGAGTACAGGGGGGCTGAATACAAATGCCACACACCGCCCTTTTCAGATTTTTATTTGCTTAAAATTTTGGAAAAACCGTGCATCATTTTTCATTCCCTTTTCCACTTTTGTGTTGGTTTCTCACATAAAATATTAATAAAATACATTAAGGTTTGTGGTTGTAAGGGGACAAAATGTGAGAAAGTTTAAGGAGTAAAAATACTTTTTCAAAGCACCCTATGCTTCTAGCCGGCGTAACACCGCATGGATTTGTTAGAATAACACAAATCTATATAATAAAATTTCTATAATCCTATGCTAAAATCTGTCTTTGATGGCTAGTTTGACATGTTATTTGAAAGACAATTAATAGCCGTTGCGATCAGTTTTTAGATGATTTCAGACACAAACCAAGAACCAATAGGAGCCCAGAACCTGATGATGCAATTAGCGTGACAATTTACTAAACGTGTCACAGACTGAAGCTGTAAAACTCTGTGTGTACAGCCTGATATTACGAGATCCTACATGTTCGTTCAGTACAGCAACAATCACAAAAGATTACTTGAAATCGCAAACCCGGCTATAATTTTCCTTTATTTTTTATATCAACAATTAAGCATATATGCAGTATTTTCCCTGTGTTTACTAACAATGGGAAAAAAAAAAAACAGAAAGCTTATTTTCAGCATCTGCCACCTACAGGTCTTTGCACGCTTTTTTTTCGTATTTTTTTAGCCTTCAAGCCATCCTTCAACAGGCTACAGCAGTGGTTCGCCATTCTGGATTTTAGCTTTCGCTTTTGTACGGTGGCTCTGAGATACTTAAAACGCTTCTCAAAACGCTTGTTACGAATGCGAAAAAAGAAATGAATCAAACCTATAACGTACAAAAGTTTTGGAGTCAGTGTGTAAACATGATCGAAACAACATGATTTATATATATTTTTTAATCTTTTTTTCAAACTATGAAAATTTAGGACTTAATGTGCAAAGACTTTTAGTTTTTTTTTTTTTAAATGAGAACAATATTGTGCATAATGAAAGCCTGTAATTAAAATAAGAGTTAATTGATTGTTAACGAATATTAGAGACTTTCTGAGGAATGGGATTAGGGAATTTAAAAGTTGTTACTGCACTACACACCTTGATGAAAATGCGGGTGGGGAGGAAACGCCGCAGCAGCTGGTTGGAGATGTTTGGGACGCGCAACAGGTTAATGTTCAGCACAGGCAGGTTCTGATAACCGGCCATCAGAGGGTAGAAATTGTACATCATTTCCTGCTTGGCACCAGGCAAAATCCTCATCCGCACCTACACAGACACACACATTTTATTTAAATTTCTGGTACTTGACAGATGTCTTTCATTTATGTTTCGGGCAGTCGAGTTATTGATACTAGAAGTTTAAAACCCATAATCTTAACACCTTGACCACTGAGCTACCACTTACCTGTGCATCCACATGTATACAGAGACACAGAGAATTTCACAGTGAATTAGTGTGTATGGGTGCAAGACATCCTTTAAATGAGGATCAACAGCCTGCTTCAAGACTCAACGACGAGAAGCAGGATCGTTTAGCAGATAAAGAAATATTTATAATGATCTGATGATGGATTTACATTCACTGGGACTGGGTTTTGTTGTTCCTCTGTACATGGCCAAAAGTATGTGGTCTCCTAATTATGATGTTCATATGGAATTCTACAAAGTCTGAATCACACCGTTATATAAATCAGCAGTCAACAGACTCGTTTCCAACTGTCACAATACCCGCACTTGCACCCTTGTGGCCCTCATTTGCACGTTTCCGCTGAGGGGTGCAAGTGCGTAGGGTGGCCCAATTCGCTGGTGAGCTTCTCTACTCTGCCTACTTGAATCAAAGTGAAAATTTCCCCGACGATCCAGTACTTCCTACCTGGATTTTGACTTTACTATCCTATGAGGCCGCAGGAGAGACGACCGGTCACATGCAAAAGTGATGGAAAGCTTTGAAATGGCACTTTTTAAAATATTGTTTCTTGTAGTTAAATTGCACTCGTTTAACATCATTCAAAAAATGATCCGACTTTAAATTCACGCTCTTGTGACGCCGAATGTCAGGTGACGCTTTCAAAATGGCAGATGTAGTATGTAGCTGATTTTTTTTTTTAAACGATTGTATGCGATTTCAGACTAAGTCTACGGTAAGGTTTTGTGTTTTTTCTTCCAGTTGCTGACCTGTTTAAGTCCCGAGAACATGAAGGCATCACTGGGCTCCACAGACAGTTCCACATCCTGCACCAGCCCGGTTCGGTTCTCGATGTGGTACTGCACCGGAAGAGACTCGCGCACACGACCAAACGAGGGCAGGTCTGAACACGCAAAACAACATGACACACTTTAATACTGTCATGCTGACTGAAGTGCTGCACAGTAAATCCAATACGACACAATATCATTATTCTAATCATTATTATATGCTACATAAAGTCAGACATGTAATTATTGGCACCCTTGATAAAAATAGATCAAACGTTATTGAAAATGGCTTTTTTCTGCATTGCATATTGTTTAACAGAATATTTCTAGTATAATTCTTTTCATTGTTGTTTGTTAAAATTGGACTTACCGGCGTGGACGTAGACAGGAATAGTCTCTACCATTACATGAGGCAGGATCATACTTGTTTTGACAACTGGTGTATCAGCACATGCAGATTTCCTGTTAAACAATTTGAGACATATTAGATAATTAGGCGATTTACAGAAAAGAGTGTGGAAAAGTGTTGGCATGCAGGGTTGTATATGGTTTACAATGCTGTGCGAAAGGATTTTAAATAACAGACTAAGTGTTGTAAAATAACCCCACCAGGAAGTAAAAGCATTTTGCCACTGGTCAGACCAGCTTTTTTTCTTTTCTTATCAGTGCAAAAGACGCAAAGTACTCAGTTGATTTGGGTCACATGGAGAAGTGTTATACATCAAAGTCACTTTTGTTTCTTGGAAAAAATGTTATGCTTTTTGCAAAAAGTAAAAATAAATAAATAAATATTTGGAAAATGATTACTGAAAAAAATATTTGATTATTTTATTTCATTATAAAAATTGACTGAGATAATTTTTTTATCCGATAAAAAAACTGAATATGATGTAAAAACACATTTCCTGAATAAATTCCAGCAAGTGTCATGTGATTTTGGCGTTAAGGGACTAACCAGCAAATCAATCTTCAACACCCGACCTGTTGTTTTAATCATTTTAAAATGCCTTAGTCTTCACCTGCTGCGTTCCCTCGTCCGAAAGCAAGATGACACACCTGCCAATACTGCGTTACATCTACGCTTTCAAGTCATTTATTACACACAAAAAAATGGCTTTCACCTACCGCAACTTCTGGTTAAATTGCACTTTTGTTTAACATCATTTAATTTAAACATTATCCAACTTTAAATTTTGCGCTGCTGTGACGCCGTATGTCATGTGACAATCAAAGCGGCAGATGTACTACCACTGAATTTCATTTATACTCCATGCGACCATACTACATAGAATGTCCTTGTTCAACAGTCAGGAAGTACGTACTTACTAAAATCTAGTACGCACTTAAGTAGTATGCGAATTTGGACGGAGCCTGTTACTGATATAATTACTGATATTTTCCCACCTCTTCCAGGAGATGATGTAGTGTCCAGCTGCTACAGTGCTGGTGCCATTCTGAACAGGAGGACACCTGAGACTGAAGCACTCACTCGCACACTCGCCTGTCTGAAGCACCACTGCAAAACACACAATAACACAGAAAATACCACAATTACACATTGGTTTACATCACATTTACACTTTCAAAGTGATAGCTCAGTGGTGAAAGAGTGGTTTACGACATTTTGCAGACACCCTTATCCAAAGCGTCTTATTTCTTTTATACAAATGAGCGATTGGGGGTTAAGGGGCCCTGCTCAAAGGCCCAACAGTGGCAACTTTGTGGTGCTGGGAATTGAACCCCTAATCTTCCATTTAGAAGTCCAACAACTTAACCACTGTGCTACCACTTCCTCTATAGTTGGACTATGGATCGAAAGATTGTGGGTTCAATTCCCAGCATCATAACCCCCAATTAAATAGAAAAAAAAAAAAAAACGCAGATTAATTTAAGCCGCTTTGATTAATGGTAGAAATGTAAATGTGATTTAGTGCTGTTTTCTTACCTCCTTCCACCTGGCTCTGAGGCTCGTCCACAGCAACCATGTTGGAAGCCAGCTGTAGCTCACTGCTAACTAAATGCACAGGCCGCGGCGCTGCGCTCAGAATGTCTGTCATCAGCAGAAAGGGCACGTCCACGTACACACGCTCCAGATGCTCAAACTGACACACAGAAACCTTATTGTGACACCTTATATACATGTAAAGTATTTGTTCCTAAATAAAATATCACAGTGGACCTCTAGTCTTACTAGGAGCCTAAATAAAATATCACCTTAGTGGAAAGCCACGTCAAACTGTGTCCACGATGGAACGACTCATGGTCGGTTTCGTCCTAAACATCGGCGATAGAGTTGATAAACGCAATCCAATTTAGATATTAAATGTAGTTAAGAAAACCATGGTTAAAATAATGCATTTTGGTGAGACGGGGGATTGGAACTCACCTTGTGGCACCTGCATGTGATGTCTTTACCCTCCACAGTGGTGCTCACTGCATACGACACGTGAAACAGAAAGATTCGGGATCCAGTGCTAACACAGCGAATGTACAGCTTCTTCTCAATCTGAAGGCCAGAAAGTGGCACACACACACACACACATTCGTATTCTGTTAAAGTTTTCATGCACCATCAATTAAAGACCATCCGAAATTTTCTGATATATTTATTTATTTATTTATTTGATCCCGGCTGTTATACTTGGTAGTTGTAGTCTACTGTGTGATTTAAGTCTCCCAGCTGGATTTAGTCCAACACCATTACCCACAATTTCTAAGAAGCACGCCTATAATTTACATGCAGCCGTTGGCAGAAGTGGTAGTGCAGTGTTTAAATATGGGTTTGATTCCCAGCTCCACCAAGTTACCATTAATGAGCAACTCTTAACCCCTAATTGCTCAGTTGTATAAAAGTCACTCGGGTTAAGGGGCGTCTGCCAAGTGCTGTAAATGTAAATGTAATTGAGCGAATTAACATAAAAATTAAGCAGTATTTTTTCAAGTAATTCAAAAGAAACCCCAACAAACCTGTGAGGAAAAAAAGTTACTTTACCAAATACAGGAATTTATACTTGCGCTACAACTGTTTGGCCTGTGCTCCAACATGCAGCCCAGTATAGTAGGCAGAACCGAGTATGTAAGGCGTAAATCCTATGTCTGTATGTAAAAAAACAATACCTTCTACTTCAGCCCGGATTCTGAGATATGCATATGATGAGTCGTCTCTTATGCAGGCTTATGGAATAGTAAAGTGCACATCGTAGGCATATTTTAAAATCCGGGCGGGATTAGTAGGTCATCCGGGAACATTTTCAATTACTATAATTCGCATACCAAGGACTCAGACATACTACTCGCCTCGCATACTCAGTTTCACCTTCTATACAGTAGGGGCTGCTATAGAGGACAGAAAGTACTTGTTAAAATGCAGAACCTACTCAAGTCGTATTTGGAATTGTACAGAGCATTTGTTTGATGTTACTGAGGCATTGCTAGCTGTTTTATTTAATATTGTTTTAAAGTTATTAAATTCCCATTAAATTTATTATTACCATATTAAATCAGCATAATGTATTTAGGGTTTGTGTGTGTGTGTTGGTTGTACCTTTTGCCCTGGCTGCAGCTCTCCAATAGAAATGTCAGTCAGCAACGCTGGATGTGCTTCATCACACACTTCCATGCTATTCAGTGTGACGAAAGTCATTTGTGTTAGATTTGCATCTTGACCTACAAAACAGATGTGTGCATTGTAGTAAATGACAAGATAACGAGTGTGTAAACATGCTGGATACGTAAGTGCTTGTCTGTGTGTGTGTGTACCTGGTTTGAGCCCGGCAGTGAGACTAACATCTTTTACCACAGTGTCTTCCTCTGATTGGATGGTGACAGTTATGCAGTACATCTCATTGGTCAGTGCTGGGGGATCATGATGCAGCTGTACAGAGATTCGAGGCACTCGGGATATAATCCTAAACAAAACACACACCCATACACACTTAACGAAATAAAAAAAAGCAGGCTGCAGAAAAAAAAAAACGTCTCGTGTGCATCCCATTTGTCTTGTATTAAGTGTCCTCGTGCCCAGTATTATCAATAATTAACCCACATGGTGTTAGCTTGGATTGAAATGGCGTCCCAGTCGACTTGCTGCTCTGGGACACGGGTTCTCCTCTTAAAGGAGCGGGATGCCTGCAAAGCCTCATGGGTAGATGCAGCGTCACCACCTCCTCCCCTCCAGTTCAAATACACGCATCGGCCACTCTCACTGCCCAGCATCAGGTCCACATTCGTGATCTGAACAAGGGGAGTTATTATTTACGACATTTTTTAATAATTGTGTCCTTTAAAATCCAACCTCAAATTTGCGTACCTCAATTTTTCTTCCAACGTCCTCAATCTTGGCCACGAATTTGAAGCAGTACCTCCGGGCCTTGCCAGGAATGAGACACATACTCTGCTGGGAGGATGTGTCCAAGATGTCCTTTTCTCGGCAGGATTCTTCCACTAGGCAGAACTGGTTATACTCCTGAAAACGGTAAAATAAAAAAGTTAAAACACAATGATAGAGACACAGACATACCGAGATGTGTGTGTGTGCGCGTGTGTGTGTGCGGTCATACTGTACCTGGTTGCTGAGGCTGACGCACAGCTTGGCAAAGCGTACAGGATGAGGGCAGTCAGCTCTCAGGTACACATACAGTTGGACAGGTTCGTCTATGTGAAAGCTGGGGGACAGGAACTTGGCCTTGCATTGGACTGAGACAGATGTAAGAAATGTTATTACTTTGATATCCGCGTGGTGGCCATGTTTCTTACAAATGCCTTAAGACCCCAGTAAGTGTATAAGGACATGCTGATTGCTAATTAATTAGGAATGCCTAAAACCTGAAAAACTGCATGGCTATAAATAAAATATTTATTATAATTACTATAATTTATATATTATCATATAGTGTAATGTTAAATTATACTGTAGCGGTGTGTGTAAAGTCTAGCCCGCGGGTCAAATATAGCACGTGGATGAATTTTTAACGGCCCGCAGCTAATCTACTAAACGGTGTTATACGAGGCTTACAGATCACGCAGTTTCTCAACGTCAGCACAAGTGACAGCACTGAATTACAGTAACATGTGAGTGAGTGACAAGTCATATGCCCTGTTGGTGATTAACGCACAAGAATTCATAAACCACCAAAAGCATAACAGCGCGAAAACAACACAATGCAAGCTTGGAACTCGCATGGTACTGTGGCAGAAATGTAGGATATTTTTATGGGATTTTATATTATTGATGTCATAAAATATAGGAGAAATTACAAATGTTTTTGTGGTGCATTTCTATATTAAATTACATACATATACGCATATAATATATTATATATACATACATATTTGAATATGGAATAACTTCCAGCGGATGATACTTAGTGGACACTCCGTAGTGATCATACAGTATATATTGGGACAGGTGCAGTTAGTCACACAGATTAGTACTCACTGAAGGGCACGTAGTCCTGCACCTCGACGGTGAACTCATTATTGCTGGCCAGCGAGATGCGGTCACTCCACAGCACCTGAGCTGCTTTCACAGATCCTGGGTCACACTCCGGCTCCGGATCAGGAACCTCGTTCTGATTAGAGAGAAACACTGTTACTTTAACCACAACGCACTCAGTGTCCCGCGGGCGACCCAGTCGAACGTTAGGAGGAGGTTGTGCACAATTCGTTAGTCTTTAGTAGTAAAGGACTAAGAATTAACACAAATACAGAGGACAGATTTTAGTTTTAAATTTTTTGATCAGGCTCTTTTTATAGACTAACGAATTTAAAATAAACATGATTTAAAGTAAAGTGGGCGGAGCTAACACTGCAGAAGATAAATTTAGACAAATCACAAGCTGAATATTGTTTTTTACAGTCCTTTCCATTTAGGTTTCATCTTAAATTTTGAGAAAGAATGTCTAGGGCACTTGATAAAATATTAGGCCAGGCCTACCCAGACAGTCTACACTAATGGTTTTTCTCCCCCTATTTTAACTTTGCTGGAAGTTTTCCGTTATTCTTTGACCATTTCACCTTTTCATTTTCCAATAAATTGTATTAAATTCAACATTTTATCAGGACGGTTTAATAGAACATGGTTAATTTAAATTTAGCAAAAGAGAAAAATGCAGGAAGTACATCATTGTTATGTTATATAATGTTATATCTGTTATGTCATACCTTATGTTATATGCTATATATTATGTTGTTACATGTTATGTTTTGCTTTAACAAGATTATTAAAATATTTATATAAAATATTAGGCCACGCCCACCCAGACAGACGGCACTAATGGTATTTTTTTTTTCTCTTTTAACTTTGCTGGATGTTTAACATTAATCGTTTACCGTTTCACCCTTTCACTTTCCAGGAAATTATATTAAATTTAACATTTTATAAGCTACTTTAAGTGTACACAATTTGCTTCATAACGAGAAGCTAATTACAATCACTCACCATAAGAACTCTGATTAAGTTCTTCTCGATCCTGGACTTTTGATCCTCACGCAGAGTGGAAGCTAAGCATGAACACAGCAGAGGTGATAGTGTTTTCTTAAAAATATACACACACACACACACACACTAGGTTTCCTCTGTCTTGCTCTCTTTCTTTTCTCTCTCACAGACGCACACAAACTGCATGCACTGGACATAATGTGTGTAGAACAGGAGAGACGGTGAAGGAAAGTAAAAGCTACCTCTGCCCACCAGCTCCATCGAGTAGGTGATGTAATCTTTAACGTGGCCCATCAGGTAGGAGCACTTCAGCGCTGTACCCAGGATGGAGGTGAGCAGAGTCCACCAGCGTTCAGTGCGATAGTCACACATCACGTAGTCCAGCAGTCTGCACATCAAAAACGCGTTATTAAAAATAAAAAATTCCTACGTCCTCATCTGTCTTGACCGAAACTAAACATAAAAAACCGACTCACTTTAAAGCTTTAGTGTAATCCTTGGCGTTGTAATACTCCTCACCCATCTGGACCACTGCAAACACACACACCCATGGCATCACATCGAAAACACAACGTGTACTGTTCAATACATTTATACCCAAGGTCATAAAATCATTTTATTTATTTATTTTTGAATATTTTCCTATTCATAAAAGGAATTTTAAATAAAGAAAGATAAATGGTTTTTGTTTTCTGAAAGTGGAAGCTTGGTGGCAGCTCCAGTGGTAATGGACTTAATTTCTTATCAGCACCAAGCTGCCACTATTTGGTCCCTGACCAATGCCCTTAAGCCCTTAACTACATGTAAATGTAAAAAAAGGAATCGTCCATTATTATTATTATTATTATTACTGCTACTATTATCATAATTATGATTAGATGCAGCTACAAAAAGGTTCAGAGGATTTAGTCATCCAAAAAAAATGACTTTTTAAGAATAAAATGTTTAGATTAATAGTCAAACAGTACGTTCAAAAATGTGTTCACGTCCAGCGTTACGGCTACAGCAGACAGTGATGTGTGCATCTCGGTGAAAATAATACTACAGGCGTGACACCAAAATAAAAATGAAAATGCAGAAGTGGTGCTAAGGTTGAGTTGTGAGTGTATAAAAATAGTTTTATGAGCAGGAAGGGAAGAGTTTACTGATGAGGTGAAGTGAATTTCCAGAGGTTGTGATGCTGAGAAACACACTGTACACTCACTCAGATGGCTCTTCATACGAGGACACTTATACTTCTTAAACTGTGCAACGGCATTACTGAGTAATGCGATGATCAGCTCCTGTGGACAAAAAAAAAACCATTACGTTCGGTAAGCTGATACCAAAGAATACTAATGTATACTAATGAATATTAATGAATACTAATACTAAAGTACTAATAAACGGTTTAATAGAACATGAATAAATTAAATTTAGCAAAACAGGAAAATGCAGGAAGTACATTACTGTTATGTTATATAATGTTTATACTATATTATATGTTATGTCATAGTCATACGCTATGTTGTTGGTATACGTTATGTTCTTATGTGTTACACGTCATGTTATGCTGTACATCATGTTATGTTGTTATGTTATGGTATGTCGTGTTACATTATCTTATTTTGTTATGGTATGTTGTGTTACGTTATGTTATTATGTTATGTTTTAATGTTGTTATGGTATGTTGGTGCTATGTTAATGTTGTTATGTTTATGTGTATGAAAGCTTATGTTATGTTTTTAATGTTTTAAATGTTTTTTATGGTTGTAAGTGGTGTTAAGTTTACGTTGTGTTTTACATGTATGTTTTATGTTTTATGCGTTAATGTTTATTTAGTTTGCTACATTTGTTTAATGTTGTTATAGTATGTTTAATGTTGTTAAAGTTGTGTTCTGTGATGTTTTTTTGATGTTATGTTTTTTTAATGTTGTTATATTAGTTGTGCTACATTATGTTTTAATGTTATAGTATGTTTATGTTGTTATGATATGCTGTGTTCTGTGATGTTTTTATGTTATGTTATGTTTTAATGTTGTTTGTTATATTAGTTGTGTATATGTTGTGTACATTATGTTTTAATGTTGTTATGGTATCTTGTGTCACATGATGTTTTGTATGTTTAATGTTATGGTATGTTGTGTTGGTATTGCGTTACTTCATTGCGTTACTGTTATTTAAGATTATGCAGAGAACTGAGCATCATCTAATCCAGATTCTGAGAAAATATTTATGAAGGAAATTTTCACTCATTTTTTAAAAAAATACTGAACCTGACCACCTTTACAATTCATTATTCTTTTAAACGTAACACTTCCGTATATAACATTTAACTATTTAAGCATCCAGAATACCGGTTCTGTTGTGTCTTATTGCAGAATTGAGGAAATAAATGTGAGATGGTGAGCATAATAAGTGCAAAAATGCTCTCAGCTCTTATTTACAGGCTTTTAAAAGCAGGACAGTAAAAACGTCTCAACATTTAAAGAGCCCTACCGAATGCACCACGTCTTTCTCCCTCAGCTGAAGCGCGAGGATGCCATGTTTTTCCTTCTCTGCATCAGGTGGCTCAATGCCTACAAAAAAGACATCACACTGGATTACAGAAAGAACTTAAACCTCCAGATGTGGCACAAATGTGCAACTCTATCAATATGTTTTCTACTCGAGAGCCGAACCACCTAAATGTCAATCATTTGAAAATCTGATTTGTACTCTGTGGGTACCTGGACATAAGGTGTTATTTGTGCAGAAATCTGTGCTGGTATAACGTCATGTGACTCTTTATACACAAATGAATATACAATCTAATACAGGATCTCAAATTGCATACTTATATAATGTTCCAGACTAAAACAGACAAACCCCTTACAATAAAGGTTCATATGTAAAAAGAACAAATTTACAACATCAGATTTACAAGCAGACTGGGACATTTTTTTTATGCGTCCATCTAATGGTCCTCAAAGCAGACAAAAGATATGCAAGTATGTAAACAATTTTAAACAAACAGTATATTTATGTCCTAACTCACTCTGATGTCCCTGTCTCCATGGTCTCTGTCCATAAAAATCTAGCGCTCCGGTGGTCGTCTCTAACGGGTCCGGTGTTGGGAAACTCACACTGGCCTACAAACAGATCAACATTATAACTACAGCAACACTGACTAGTTATGTACTAATAAACAGAGACAATGTCCAAAGTGACTGAAAGGCAGTTAACAGATTTTGGAATGTTCTAATTTATGATGTAATAGTGTGAATAAGGACAGCCCACAGAGTCACACATGCACGTGATTGGTTAATTTTTTATGCAAAACCGTTAGCCATTTATAGCAGCGGCAGCTTATTCCAACAGGGCGTTCTGATAATAGGGATGAAAAGCTGCACAGAAAATAGACTATGACTTTTAATTATAATGTTTTATTATGTAAAAAAAATATTAACATTAATATTAAATATTATAAGAGGGCCTCAGAGAAAAAAAAATAAAAAAACTGAGGTATTTCATAAAACCTTTTGACATTACATCAGCAACTATTAAAAAAAAATAAATATATTTAGGGCTCGCATAAAATAAAACCTTTGGCAGCACACTTAAGTTTTTGGAAGCCTGAAAAAAAAGACATTATTATAAATGTAAAATATTGTAAAGGGGACAAAACAATCGTATAAAAGAATCAAATTAATCATTAATACAAATATCTGGTTCTAAATAAAGATTTTGTTTCAGATGTCAGCGATTGTCCCAGTTCTCTCCACTGGGCATGCGTGTACCTCAACCACACTTTTAAATGTGCTGCCCAAAAATTTCCTTGTCACGTGACGTTAGTAATATAGGACGACGTCGGAGGAATTAAACAACCAGCTGGGTTGCCCGTGGGACAGTGAGGGAATTGTGGGTAAACTTTTTGATGTAGTGATTCACCAAGTGAATTTAAATGAGCGATTCGCAAAATCTTCCGGAAACGAATTAGGTAGACTGTCGAGGGTTTAGAGAATCAAGTTTATTTTTATATTTAGTCTTTATATTTTGTTTTTAAAACTCTATACACAGTTTGCACTATTGATTTTCAATTTTCATCTTGGTGGCTCTCTGGTAATAATGTCTCAATTCTGGGCATCAAACTCAAAAGCCTTAAAATATTAATTTATCCTTCCTATGAGACAGCCTGATGGGCAGGGCAGAGATACAGTTTAATAACCTGATTGAAAGACACAATAGCTCCAGGACGCTGGACTAGCGATTCTGCAAGCCCTAACGATGGTGACAGCGATATTTCTTATCATGAGCCAAATAAATTTCCGATTTAACTATGATAATGGATTTATTCCCAAATTCTATTAGAAATATTTACTGTATATCTGCATAAAAAGAAAGTCTTAGGGGGCTTTCAAATATTGCGCCTAAAAGTGCATGTAAAATGCTATGTGCACCGTTACCCCTTGGGCTTTGGAGCCGTTTGTCGTTACAAGGCAACCATCAGCTGCTTAATCTGCTAAAACAAAAGGAAATTAAGCGATGGATTTCCAACATAAAAAAACAAAAATGACCAAAAAAAGAAATAAATTTAAAGACGAGCTAATCCTCCATTTTAGGATGCTGATTAGTTGGTTCCTGTCACATTACCCACAGTGCACTTGCAACATTACAAAAAGTCCCACTGAGGTCTCAGAGTCCTTGATCCAATAAATCTTGAGTTTAAAGTTGTCTCCTAAAGTCTTAAAGATCAGCATCATGATATTAAAGTGATCATCTCGCTCAACCGGAAAGTACAGAAGAAGAAGAATGCATCGTCACAGTGAGTGTGGGGAGAGACAGAGAGACAGACAGAGAGAGAGAGACAGAAAGCGTGTAGTACGAGTGAGTAGCAGTACCTCATAGTTACAGAGCTGCATTGCTAGCTGCTTGCGCTCCTGGGCATAATACGCAGCCTGCTGGTAGTAAAAGCCAGGATTCTGCGTCTGTATTGCTGTGAGACCGAGTTTAATCGCCTCATCGAAAAGATCACCGAAAGACTGGAACCTGCAGAGAGACAGAAAGAGAGAGAGAGCGAGAAAGAGAGAGAGGCAGACACAGATAGAAGGATAGACGCAGAGAGAAAGACAGGCAGACAGAGAAAGATGGACGGATAAAGAGAAAGAGGCGAACAAAGAGAAAGAGAGAGAGAGAGAGAGACACAGAGAGAGAGAGAGAGAGAGAGAGAGAGAGAGAGAGAGAGAGAGAGAGAAAGAGAGAGAGAGAGAGAGACACAGAG
The DNA here is from genome assembly GCA_005784505.1 of Bagarius yarrelli. Taxonomy (NCBI): domain Eukaryota; kingdom Metazoa; phylum Chordata; class Actinopteri; order Siluriformes; family Sisoridae; genus Bagarius; species Bagarius yarrelli. Next base: position 138,321 of record VCAZ01000187.1, read on the forward strand.
AGAGAAAAGGGAGAGGTTGTTAGTAAATGATGAAACTTTTGATTGTTGGGCAATGAAATATGAGCAGTTTGTTTAAATAATGACAATAAAACCTTCCTATGACTGATGCGACACCATTACAGCTGTTAGACACATCAGACTAAAACCCCTATTGAGAAATAAGATTTAGAAACACGTTCTCCTACTGCTTGGACATCCAGGCGGTGTGTTCGAAGGCCAGCTCGGCGCTCCCGATCTTCTTCTTGCACAAATCGATGTGTTTGCGGAACTGTGCGATGGCATCCAGTGGGGTGTTGTGCTGAAAACACAGTCTGCAGATCTGAGGACAGAAAAAGCAGTGAGACGAAAGATAAATCAACACGTCACAACAGTTTTTTTTAAGGAAGAGGAAACAAGGCCAGGTCATGTGTGACTTTTAATAACAACACCAACTATGACTTAACTCCAGCAGCAGCAGTTATTGCAGCCATGACGAAGTAAAAACCTTTCACAAAGCTTGTGGGATGATTTTGGTTCTTCAATTCTTGTGCTGGTCACCCCCCCCCCCTTAAAGCTGCAGTTTGTAACATTTAGTTGTTTTTATACTGCCTAATTATACTGTAGGTAACAAGCTGGGTACTCACATATTTCCGTAACAGAAGTTTGGGAAATATATGAGGATTATAACAGGACGAGATATTACTGTAATTCCCACAATATTACTATTTTACTAGTTACAACTAATATTAGACTTTCTAAACTATAACGTAAAATTAAAATTACTTTACTGAGCCTTTAAAATACACATTTTTTTACAAATAAAAATTATATATATTTCAGATCCCGTCCAAAATTGCACACTACTTGAGTATGTACTAGATTTCAGTAAGTATGTACTTTCTTACTATTAAATAAATAAGTATGTTCTATATAGTATGGTTACAAAATCAGCCATTTTGATTATCGTATTGACACATGACATCACAGCAGTGTGAATCCAAATATGGACAATGTTTAACTTGAATGATAAACAAGTGCAATTTAACTACAAGGAAGAATGTTTTTATTTCTAACTTGGGCCTCTTAACGCTATTTAAAGCACTTAAAAAGTGTCGCGTCACCACTTTCCATTCCACCTCTTCTGCATATGTCGGGATCGTTTCATCTGCAGCCTCGTGGGATAGTAAAGTGTCTGTCGTAGGCATACTTCCAAATCCGGGCAGGACTAGTAGTTTATCCGGGAACTTTTCATATATTGTATTTGGCATATTTGGACATACTACTCGACTTGCATACTCGCTTTTGCCTACTATTTAGCAGGGAAGTATACCATCTCGAAAAGAGCCTCATCACACCGAAAACAGAACTTTCTTTGAAGACAATTTTATTTTGTTTGCGATTTGTCCCAGTCTACATAAAGTCATGGGGAAGAGGCAGCTGAGCGCAGGGCACGCCATCCTGGGGCTATTGATTCGTCCAGTTGGGCTTACAAAATGTACAAGATATTACACACAGCTCCTGTTGAAATGTCGTGGTATGGGAGTGGATTTGTTGTCTAGAGAAGCCGTAATTATTCTTTAATTGAAGTAAAATATTTCAGTTATCAACAAAAGTTACAGGTAAATTAGTTGTTTAAGTCGATTATAGTACAACCACTGACCTAAATAAGCATTTGAGACACGTCAACAGGATGCAGCACGAGGCTACAACAAGCAATTTATTGTTCAACATTTTATAAAAATGCACCTTATAATTAATGAAGCCAGCCAAAGTCTTGATCTCCAGCATGTTGGTCTCGTGGGCTCGAAGCTCGTGGATGAGACTGTAGGCTGGTCTTATAGTATCTGTGGAGGAGAAGAAAGAGCATCGGTGGTAGGTGTAGTGACGTGGGAAAGAAATGAAACGAAACTGGTAACGTACTTGTGAGCGTTCTGAGTGTCCTGTTTGAGCTCGCTGAAGAAACCCGTTTTAAACTGGTGCCTCACAAACAGCAGCTGAAGAAGACGAAGAAAATAAACAAACATGTTGCTCGCCGATAGAAAAAGTTCAGTAAAATTTTGCACACAATTTCGTCTGATTCATTTTAGTTCCAAATCACCAAATACTTAAAAAAAAAAATGTTTAAAATAACAGATTCACTTCAATTAATCTTCATGATAAGTATTTAAATGAACTGAATCGGAAGTGTTGGCGCCCCCTAGTGCCACACAGTAGGTAAATCCCTGCTACTAAAATGTACAATAAATGTTTGTTTCTCTTTAACCAACAGTATATCATCTACAGGAACTCCGTCCAGGCAGGGGTCCTGCTAAGGGGCAATTAAAGTAGCTAGGTCATTAGTTTTGTCTTAACGCCATGCGAGCTGCCGCAGCTATATTCATGGCTAGAGCTAAATTTTATTTGTTTGTAAAAAGGTTAATTAATAATGAAATAGGATTTAAACATTTGATCTTGGTTCTAAAGCTAAATATGACCCATACGGCATTAAAATATGTTTCAGTGACTATAGATTTTGGCACAAGGAACATGAAGGAGGAAACCTATGGGTGAGTCTGGAGTGCTCTAACCACAACAAGTGCACAAAAAAAATCATAGCAATTAAATAAAAACAAACAAATAAAAATATTCAAACAGTTTGATAAACGGTGTGCGCATAAGATATTGGGTTCTTCAGCGCCACCCTCTGGTTACATGAATGCGTCACATCGGCGTCAGCACACGCCGCCTTTTTATTATTGGATGATTAAATTAACTAATTAGGCCACATAATAAGTGACCAGAGCGCTGGTGGAGAAAAGGCGGAATGAATTTCAGAAGATTTGTAACATAAATTAAAACTATTTGACTTAAATAAAAAATGTCTCTATATTTTATGTAGTGAGACAATAGTTCCTGCCTCTAAAGCCCTATTTGGACAGAACTAGTTGTCCAAACCATGTTTGAGTTCCAATTCTTCTCAGCCGATAAGTGATAAGTCTGTGATTTGTACGGATTCGGACGGGACAAATATCTCCATGTTTCTTACTGAGGTATGAGTGTCTGTGTTTACATGTGGGTGGTGTGGGAAATTGTATTAAAATTGATGTTAAATGAATAAACGTGACACATAACATACAATAACACACAATCTGACATACACTGATGACGGTAATCTTGCCTTACGGTGATGTTACAGGAGCCAGTCTTAGCAGTTTTATGTGATTTCGTTTTACATGTTAAATTAGAAAAAAAAACATTTTCGGCAATCAGACATTCGCATTCGGACGGGATTAGATTCTCTGAGGACCACAGAGTTTGCCAGAAAAAAAAGTAGGTAACTTGCCCGTAGGTAATTTGCCCTGGTATATTTATGCAGAGGTGGCCGTTTCGTCCGGGATTTAAATACCAAAGTGAACTGTGAAAAACTAGTTTTGTCCAAAACCAGACAATGTCCTCATCATCATTAAACCGATTAACAATTCACACACACACACATGAACCCTGAAAAGATGAACCAGGCGTTACGTCTGTGTGAAAAGGAATTCGGGTTAAAGGTCACAGTGGGTGAGATTTCTCTCCTACCCGTCAGCGTTACCTGATGAGTGGTTTTATTGAGGAACTCTTTGTGAGACTTCACTCGCCGGATCTCGTTATAGTAGTAGGTTTGAGCGTGCTCGTAAAACGCGTTCTCCAACCTACACCGGAGCGGAAACAAAAATCAACATGCAGACAATGCACAACGACACGACACAATTCAACGATAGGACGCACAGCAAAACGTGAACTCAGACCTGATGATGTAGCCCACCAGGTGATCGGTGTGAGGGAGGACAAACAGGGACTTTGCCGAGAGGTCGCAAGCGGTACACAGAGCCGCAGCTCTCTCAGACGCCACCACGTCCTCACCTGACAGGAGGCAACAACCAACAAAAAGTCTTTTGTCAATAGCAAACCACAACCACACACAACAACATACTTTTTAATTACGCCCTTTAATCATAAAGCAACTAACATTTATTTTTTTTCAAACTGAGCAGTCAAGGGTTTAGGGGCCTTGCTTTGGGGCCCATCATAGGCAGCATGGTGGTGCTCGGAATTGAAACCCACAACCTTCTGATAAGCAGTTCAACACATTATACACTGAGCTACCGCTACCCTTACACATAATGAATTGTGTGTGGCATAGACAGATAGACAGACAGTCACTGATTAGACAGACAAAAAATTTTACAGTTAGCAGACGTTTAGCTTCTGATGGACAGATACTAAAAAGCAGATAGACAGATATCTACTGAGACAGATAGATAGACAGACAGACAGATGAATAGACACTGATGAATAAAACAGACAGACAGACAGACACTGAATAAACTGATGATAAACAGACATACAGACAGACACTGATGAATAAAAGGACAGACAGACAGGACACTGACGAATAAACAGACAGACAGACAGACACTGACGAATAAACAGACAGACAGTCAGTCACTGACGAATAAACAGACAGACAGTCAGTCACTGACGAATAAACAGACAGACAGTCAGTCACTGATGAAAATAACAAACCAGACCAGACAGAACATACAGACAGACTGATGAATGAACAGACAGACACTGAGAATAAACAGACACAGACAGAACAGACACTGACAGGAAAATAGACAGACCCGAAGAAGACAGACAGACAGACAGACAGTCAGTCACTGACGAATAAATGGACAGACAGACAGAGTCACTAATAGACAGAAATTTACATTTAGCAGACATTAGGTACTGATAGACAGATACTAATAAGGAAATAGACAGATAGCTACTGTCTATCTGATAAACAGACAGATACAGATAGATAAATAGATAGACAGACAGACAGACGTTCCTAAACTGTTTAGGCTGTTTGCTCACAGTTGATAGATAGAAGGTGGTGAACTGCCCCCAATCTTTGCTGCTAAAAGACTGAGCCTTTTAGGGACCCTCATTTTATAGCCAATCATCATGACGCTTACCCGTTTCCAATTAACCTGTGGAATGTTCCAAACGGGTGATTCTGGAGAATTCCATAAATTTCCCAGTCCTTTGCTACCCCTGCCCCACCTCTTACCCCTGGAGGAAGTTTTGCAAGCATCAAAATGAATGAACATTTGCAACACACAATAATGTTTTAGTTCCTCCACTCCTCCATAATGATATTAGAGGGGTGCACTTACATTTGTGACATATGTAACTATATATACACATATACACCCCCATTAGGAAAAAGACCTTTCATTCTATAATTAGGTTCGATGTGGCAGAGGTTTGGTTCTTTAGTGTGCTGATGTGATAGGTATGTGTTTTGTTAGTGTGTGTGATGTGATGTGATGTGATGGGTGTTTTGCATCACCAGGTGGAAGTGGAGTCTTCTTTTGGATTAAAACAACTGCAACTTTAGTGTTCCGGCCCTGCAGACTTGTCCTACCGGGAAAAAAATATATATAATATATAATTCAATCAGAATGTGTTCTGGCCATGCTTACAGCTGAAGGGTGCGGTCTGTAAAAAACCCCACAAGTGTGTATAGAGCTTTATAATCACTTAAGAACTAAAAGGTACATAAAGACAGGTTTTGTAATCTTGCAATTTCAAGCCATTGGCCTTTTTTTGTCTTTTATTTATTCTGGTCCAGAAACCAGACTCAGTTTTAATTTTATTGCCATCATCAGATCGTCAGATGTTTATCTGTTTAAATAAAAACACTCGGGTTCTACATATCTTGAACTCTATTCCGTATCACAGAAACAGCTTTAGATATTACGTATATTACGGTAATAGTAGAGTTCATTGAATGAAGGGGAAAGGAAACATCAGGCAGCTGAAAACCCTTAAAATGATCCGCAACCATCTACCTGACGATCTCTACTTTAGTGGCGCACTCCGACTGCTTCTCCTTCCACTGAGCGTCGTCCCAGTCCAGCTCGTAAAAGAGCACCACCAGTGCAGGGACGAGATTCAGGTGCTTATTCATCCATCCTGTCTTGAGGATCCCTTTGGGGATGTACCACTCGTAGGAGGTCCTCTGTTTAAAACATCATCAGAACATCAACTCACCCACAGGTCCTTGATATAGAAGTCACAGATCCAGGATCTGTTGTTCTTTACCTTGGTTCTGCACTTTGGGTACTCGTGGTCTCCCTGCAGCACTTTAAAGGAAATAGGGACCCTGTCAGCTCGTCGATTGGCACAGAAGGCGTCCCAGATGGCGCGATGGATGGCGTTGTAGACCACGTCAAGGCCCGTCAGAGCTACGAAGGCCATGGGCCTGCAGCACAACTCCGGCGGGAGCTCCCACTGCGTCGGGCTCATTGTTCCCCAGCAGCTGTTCGAACAGCCTACAACTAGAACATCTCATGTCATTCATACTGCCAGAGACACTAAATTACACTAGGTAACAAAAAATATAACGTTTACAGCATTTTGCAGAAACCCTTTTCCTTAAAATGAGCAATTAAGGGCCTTGCTGAGGGGCCCAGCAGTAATAACTTGATAATGTTGGAATCAAACCTACAATCTTTCAGTCGGGAGTCTAACAACTTAACCACTGCACCACCACCTACCAGTTTCATTTTTTTTAACCCATATCACAGACTCAACACAATAAAGCCAAGTTAGTTTACAAACTTCACATAACCCAAATCAGGAAACGTAATAGATAAAATAAAATAAATACATAATAATGATATTGTTGATAATAGAATTATAGTCGTAGTTATAACAGATTGTATAATACAAATGAAACAGGTTTTTTTATTTTGCTCCGAAAAAGTGAGAAATTATTTTTTAATACAATAAACAAAGGAGGGAATAATAAATATCTGCATTTATTCATTTTTAAACTCGACTTTGCTAATAAAACATTAGTACTAATCAGATCGTACAGAGCAATTCAGCTTATTCCGTACATCTTGTAGGAGAGAGTGAAACCAACAGCAACCACAGCTAAATATTATTATTATTATTATTATTATTAGATTTCACTTCTTTCATCTTATATCCAATACCAACTGGAAAAAAAGAGCTTTTGCTTATAAGTTATTATAATAATTTTAAGCTTGCATTACATGCATAATGCTGTAAAGGTGGTATTGCGTGCAATTCTCAAAACAGACACAAGGGGGCAGCACATACCAATATGGTCTAATATCACGGTCAGATTTTTAGAAAATCAATAACAGATCATTAAAAAAAGGTTAACAATTGGAAAATATAGAGCTAAAACTTATTATCAGTCGATCTCTCTAATTAATTAATTAATTAATTAATTAATAACTATAAACTAGTGGGGCTAAACTGGCAGGACAGATGTGGGCTTTATTTGTCTTGGAATGTCAATCAGCTGGATTGGTAGTTCAGTGGTTAAGATGTTAGATTGCTGATCAAACGACCACTAAAATGCCACTGCTGGGCCCCTGAGTGAGGCCCTTAACTATTAACTGCTCGGTTAAATAAAAATAATAATAAAAAGAGAAATTAGTTGTAAATTATCTCTTTAAAGGGAAGTCTAATAGTGTCTGGCAAATGCCATCAATGTAAATAACTCCAAATTAATAGTTATAAAGGAAAAAATTAATTTAAAAAATAAAAGCATCAGCGTTAGTAGTCTGTTATTTGCTATAAAATAATTACATTTAAAGTCTGTTTACTTATATTTCTTTATTTTATTTTTAGAAATTATGTCCTAAATTAAAGAACGAAATTTGATATTTATTTATTTATTTAGTAATAATTAAATAAAGGGTCATTTGAGACAATGAATTTAAAAAAAGTTTGCATTTTTATCCATTTCAGTTCTGTTAGTTTTTTTTCACTATGCTAACAACTAGTTAATACCTAGTTACATTTACTAGCTAAACCAGCTGTATAAGGATAAATGTAGTATTTAAAATTAAACAATAAAACGACAGAAAGGTGTATAAAAACCTCAGAAACGCCTCACGTTACACTGATGTTAATAAAATGTTACTCCAGTGACGTTAGCATTAGCAGTATTTCTTTCTTTCTTACTTTCTGTTTAAGAGTCCAGTGCCGCAATGCTAACAGCTAGCTAATTTCCGTAACATTTCTCTACTAGCAACTTTTTTTTAGCAGTTCCACACAGACGAGCTGTTCATAAACAGGTTATTACCTCTCCGGGTGAATCCGCGCTCTGGTCACAGAAACCGCGCTACAGTTAGAGGGTTTATTCGCCGTGTTTATGTCCGTGTAGCTTCAAGCTAACCGACGTCCCGTGACACACCAGCTCTTCTTCGGTGATTTCCAGTGCATACGGGGCATTACTGCCATCTGTCGGATTAATCGGGAAACATTTATTCATTTATTATTAAATACATTTAATAAAAGATTTAGGAAAGCATTAAATTATTTAGTATCTTTTTATTATCTCGTTTTTAAATCAATTTGCGTCATTAAAGAACATTTAAAAACATTTAAACTCATTTTTATCTCACAAGATTTTTCAGTTTCTAAAAAATACCAACAGGCATAAACACTGTTTATCGTTTTATCAGTGGTTTAACTGTTTTTTCTTAAATATGTTCCCTAAATTCCAAAGAAATCATATCAAGAACATGCAACAGGGACACCATCCCAAAAAAAGGTGAGGGACCACCAAAAGTGCAGAGAGAAATAATCTCAGGGAACATTTTTAGCAATCTAAAAAATATAATAATAATAATAATAATAATAGTAAATTTAATGAGGGTCAATAACGTTATTATTAATAAAATATTCATAAGGTAAAGACCATAATAATAATAACAACAACAATTATATTTATATATATATTGGGACTAAGTTTTTATTTTTTTCCAATACAACATTTTATTTGTTGAGATTAGATTCAGGATTACATTCAGGATATTTACATTTTAGAATAAAAAAATTAATAGAATAAAACAATTTAAGAGGTATTAACAAAATTAGAGAGAATAATAATAACAATAATAATAAAATACTTTTCACTTCGTTTAGCTATGTGACGTCTATTTTCCGCGACCAAAGAGCGCCTGCGTGAATGATTGAGTGCGCATGCGCAGGCGGATGTACTGGAAGGGACGCATACCGGTGAATTAAAAAGCACTATGGCCGACAAAGCGCAAATACAGGAGGCGATTAAAGTACAAGGGGAGATTGTGCGAAAACTAAAAGCAGAAAAAGCCGGCAAGGAACAGGTGTGTGTATGAAACGACATTATACTTGTTTTTCATTGAAATGGCGAGACGTTCATTTCCCCGCATGATGTAATCGGTTGCTGACATGTGCTTTTAGCTTCGTCACTATAAACTGCATGTAGTTCTATTATTTTTCTTCCTAAAGCTTCATTCTGTCAGGATGTTTTCCAGTGATGGTCCAGATTATAGTGTCCTAGCATGTTGCTACACAGTGTTTAGCATAAAGATGATGCAACATCAGGAGTGAGAAGGAAAGATAGATTTATCACAATATGGCAACCCGTACTGTCTGCTGTGAGCTTTGGCTTTTCATCATCATGTCTCTCCGGTGACAAATGACAGTTTACTATAGTCCTATTAATAGATTAATTAATCATTGGGTAATTAGAGATGTGACTGTAAACATGGATGTCCTCATCTGCACTGTTGACAATCCTATCCTGAGGTTTAAACTTATAAAATAGAAATAAATGATCCACAGATTTCATTCTGGATCCTACGTGTCCCACAGTGCGAGTGATGCAGCGGGGCTTTAATCCATCTCATCTGCCAATTAGGGCTGTCACAATTATTAAATAACCCTATGATCGCAGTCGTGCTGAGTTGTTCATCTGCAGACCAGCAGGATCTGGGTTCAAGCCCCACCACTACTGCCACTGTTGGGTCCTTAAGAAAGACCCTAAACCCTTCCTGCTCCAGGGGGCGCTGTATCATAGCTGACCCTGCGCTCTGACCCCCAACTTACTAAGACGGAATATGCAAAGAAAGAATTTCACTGTGCTGTAAAGACATTTTATTTTAATTAATTAATTAACTGTAGTCGTTGCATCCAACCAGAATTATTGCCCACTTCTATTATCCAAAACTGTAGTAACTGCAACACCACTGACGGAACACAATAAAATACGGATCTCCTTTAATAATATATTTCTATTTATCTATAAGAAAGAATTCACAGTGACGTGTTAAAAAAGGCACAAATTTGTCCACGGAGTGAATATAGAGTGAGCGAAGAGACAGGAAATGAAAATCCGGAGCTTTAAGCAGAAATTCTTGCCCCCTTCACTCCGCTCACTATTTGTGAAAGATACAATTAAAATTGTTTATAATTTTCTAAACAAATAAATTTGTGTGGCGTGTGTTAACTGCTAACAGGCGATAAGTCGTCATAATCGCAATTATTTATTTGACAATTAATCGTCCAGCAAATTTCATAATCGTGATGCCTAAATCCGAACAAACTCGCTTCGGTTTCTATGTACAATAACATGGTAAATAAGAGAGGAGGTGTGTTTCTGTGTGATTATTCTCTTGATGCAGACGACGTCTAGACTCATGCGCCTGATTTTGACACCTTGCTCTCATGTTTTGCTTCCTTGATGCTGTGATGCCCCTAGTGCTAAGGGTCGCTCACCACTTTTCTCCTGTTCTTCCTGCTTCCTCCTGCTGCTGCTTTGGTACCTCCATATTTCCTCTCAACTCCTCCTCCTCAATCATCATCATCATCATCGGATTTCACGTTTCTCTGGACCTGACCTGCGGATCATGTCTGGCCTGTGAACTCTGGTGCGGCTGTGTGTGTGTGTGGTGTGTGTGTGTGTGTGTGTGTGTGTTTGTGGTGTGTGTGTGTGTGTGTGTGTGTGTGTGTGTGTGTGTGTGTGTGTGGTGTGGTGTGTTGTTTTAAAAAAAAAATGGCAACTCTCGGCTTGACGTGCCTTCGTCTCTGTTCCGGAATAATGGGACGCCGGACTGCACCGTGGCTCCGCCCCCTGCGCTGCTTTTCTGGCATGACTGTATCTCAGGTAGGAGAAAAAAACCGGATACAAACTTATTACCGCTTTAATTTTCAACAAGTTGTGTTGTTTTTTTTAATTACCATTTTTAATATTTAAATAACCAATTACACATTATAATAGTTCTTCTATTTAATCTGGACTGTACGCTGTCGTCTCTGGATTTTAGGACGGTGGATTCGGAGATGTTTTCTTCTCTTTTAGCAGATGCTGATTGGCTGTAAAACAGAGTTTGGGTTTAGTTTTCTGCCCCGTGAGCCTTGGTGCTGTTTGGTTTCTCTGTAATAAACTGATTTGCTATTTTATTGGTTTGGTCTTATTCATTTGAGCAAACAGAAACGAGACCGTTGTAATGTAAGCGATGGAACATTAACAGAAAACTTCATACGGCGTGACCTAAAAGCGACAAGGTCAAGTTTTATGCATAAATAAAAATAGATTAACGGAAATACGCTACAGGATGTGCTGTAACTAAAAATAATAATCAGATTATAACCAATAACAGTAACTCGCCTTAAAATCAGCACACAAAACCTTTCCATTTTACATGAAGATCTAAAATTCCCTCTCGCACATATTTTAGCCGGGTTTATCCGACGACTTTACACACTGAATATAGGACTAAAGTTGAGGCGGAATATTAGGCTATAACAGCAGACCTGTGGTAACAACAGACGACCGGACCGTATCTTCGTTTCACTCGCCTGCGGATACTAGTGATTAGTGCAGAACTACGATATCTACATTTCCTACTTAAAAAAAGAGCATGAGCGTGTTTACAGAGGAAAAGGTCATTTTTGTCGTTTTTACTGGCGGTTGTTTGCACTAGAGAAAATATATTCATAAATATATATAAATAAAGATGACTAAAAACACTGAAATAATTTTATATCTTTTAAGTTCTTTTTTTAACTGCATTTAGGCAGCATTAACTGCATGATAGCAGCAAGAAGCTAACTGTCTATTTGGTAGAAAGGCACACTGCATCTGCTGGACTATACGGAATTAAGGAATGTATAAAGTGTGTGCTGGACACTATCAGAAAGACTAAATCGCAATATCGGTCAGAAAAATCGCAATTAGATATTTTCCCTAAATCGCATCATTCTCTAGCGTTGAACCCGTCCCTGAAAGTCTAACAGTAGAAAAGTGTGTTAATACAAGGACAATACTGAACACTTAACAAAAACCCCCTGTGCAGTTTAACTTCCTATTTGTAAATTAACACGGCGGCAGGCGGCGGGCGGCGGCCAATAAGCTGGAAAAAAAAACTTTGGGAGAAACCATTTGCATCAGCTATCTTCAACACAAAACTTTTCCCGAACTTTTGTGAACGTGTTTAAAGATATGTTGGTTATGTCATTTTTTATTTTTTTTCTAATATTGTATTACATATCAAGTATCGCATTATTCAGCATGTTATCGCATATATTTTCTACAATATCGTAAAGCCCTGCTGCCCAAAAACACCCAGACAAAAATGTAATTTTAAGTTTGTAAGTGATAGTTTAAGTATTTCTGGAAGATGTAGGTCTTCAGCCAGCGACTCTGGGGGACGGTCCATTCCAGCACCGGGTGCTAGATGGAAATCAGGGATTGGCTCTTAGAATTAGCCAGAGATAATTCTGTGGGCATGTGACTGGCTGCTGACTCACTGCTTTTTTTCCTGAAAAATAATCGATTGTATGTTGAACTTATATTCAGGAGTGTGCTAAGAAGCGCGTCGAGGATGTAGTCATGTGCTACAGGCCTCCGTCTGAAATCACATACTACCGTACTATATTAGTAGGCGAGATACAGTACGTCGGAGTGCAACTGTTAAGGCAAATTTATCCAATCCCCTGTGTATCTGCGGGGCACCGGTGCTACTTCATCCAATCACAATTTGACCGTTAATTTTGACACCAATGTCTCTCCTCACTTACTATCAAACTTTAACGCAAAGCGATCAACAATTCGTGCTAAGCTAATTTCACACAGCCTGCATTCGAGCTGCTGCTGCTGTATTTTCAAAGGCAAAATTTGTTTGTCAACATACAAACATATAGTACACACAGTACAAACATATAGTAAAAGTTTTTCTTTTTGGACATCCCACTGTTAAAGGTTGGGGTCCGAGCATAGGGTTAGCTATGATACAGGTCCCTGAAGCAGAAAGAATTAGGGGTCTTGCTAAAACGACCCAACAGTGGCGGATTCAGTGGGGCCCTAACCCAGGTTCTCCAATCAACAACTTAACCATTTGAGCCACCACTTCCCCCATTTGCACTTAATAGCATAATTTTATTGTAACAAAACACCTTAAACATTGCCATATGCAATAATTTGTGGGGCATTGGTGGCTCAAAGTGGTGGTGCTGAGTTGCTGATCTGAAGACCAGGGTTCAAGCTCCACCACTGCCAGCCTGAGTTGCTGATCTAAAAACCAAGAAGACCCGGGTTCAAGCCCCACCACCGGCAAACCAACCACTCTAGGGTTCAACCACTGTTGAGCGAGACCCTTAACCCCTCCTGCTCCAGGGGCGCTGTATCCTAGCTGACCCTGCGCTCTGACCCGCAGCTTACTAAGATGGGATATGCGAAAAAAGAATTTCACCGTGCTGGAAAAAGTATATGTGACAAAATAAAGACATTTACATAATTGATCATAGATTTTCTGGATTATTGATTAAAGAGATCTGTGGCCATCACTGATTTCGAGTGTATATGGTTTTTGTAGTACACGGTGAACTGAAGGGAATATTTAGGAGACCTCTGTAGTATGTAGGTACTGAACATGTCCCGATCTCCTGATCCTGTCCGGATCTCCTGATTTCCTGATCCTGTCCCCATCTCCTGATCCTGTCCCAATTTCCTGATCCTGTCTCCTGATCCTGTCCCCGTCTCCTGATCCTGTCCGGATCTCCTGTCCTGATTTCCTGATCCTGTCCCAATTTCCTGATCCTGTCTCCTGATCCTGTCCCCGTCTCCTGATCCTGATCCTGATCCTGCTCAGAAGGTTTTGGTTTACTGAGAAACATTGAAAGTTTTTTTTTTGTATGTTTGTAACAGATTGAGGAAGAAGTCGCCAAACTTTTAGAACTGAAGGCTCGACTTGGAGGAGACGATGGCAAACAAACATTCGTTCTTAAAACAGCAAAGGTAGGAGAGCTGTGTGTGTTTATGTTAGTGTGTAAACATGCATGTATGTGTGTGTGTTTGTGTGTACGCGCATGTGTATTTTTACACGCATCCATATAAACGTGTGTACATTTACGTGTATACATGCATGCATGCTTGTGTGTGTTTTTATATGAATGTGTGTACATTTGTGTGTATACATGTGTGTACACATATATTTGTGTTTGTGTAGGGAACCAGGGACTACAACCCCAAACAGATGGCCATTAGAGAAAAGGTCTTTAACATCATCATCAGCTGCTTTAAACGCCATGGAGCTGAAACCATCGACACCCCGGTCTTTGAGCTTAAGGTACACACACACACACACACACACACACACACACAGACAAGTGAATTTATTCTCTGAATCAAAAAACTTGTTTGTGTTAAGGTTAATATAATATAATATAATAAAGTTTATAATGGAGTGTGTGCTCGGCTCCTTGTTGTGTCCAGGAAACGCTGACAGGAAAATACGGCGAAGACTCCAAACTCATCTACGACCTAAAGGATCAGGGAGGAGAACTGCTGTCCCTCAGATACGACCTTACTGTATCCTGACTTAAACATTCACCCTGACCGCCGCCCACATTACTGTAAATGTGTTCGGTTTTTTTTCTAGTTGGAGTTGAATGGGGGTCGAGTTGGGATCGAGTAATAGTCGAGTTGGGGGTCGAGTAAGAGATCGAGTAATAGTCGAGTTAGTGATCGGGTAATAGTCGAGTTAGGGATCGGGTAATAGTCGAGTTGGGATCGGGTAAATAGTCGAGTTGGGATCGAGTAATAGTCGAGTTAGTGATCGGGTAATAGTCGAGTTGGGATCGAGTAATAGTCGAGTTGGGATCAGGTAGGGGTCGATTTGGGGGTCAATGTGGGGGTCGAGTAATAGTTGATTTGGGGATCGGGTAATAGTCGAGTTGGGATCAAGTTCATTCCTACCTCTTTTCCACTGGGGTCGGAGCCGGAGCTGGTGACTGACAGCAAAAGGTCTAAACTCTTTAGCAACTTTTATTATTCACTGACATGTAAAGCAACCAATCACAGTTTATTTATTATGAGTCCTGTTTCCGGGCGTTTGGAAAGCAGTGTTTGTTGGTTTTCACTCTTGTATGTTGTTCTTTCTTAACTGCTTCCTGTTCAGGTACCTTTTGCTCGCTACTTGGCCATGAACAAGATCACTAACATCAAACGCTATCACATCGCCAAAGTGTATCGCAGAGACAACCCCGCCATGACCCGGGGGCGCTACCGAGAGTTCTACCAGTGTGTGAGTGTTTCCTTCCACACAGCTGCTGTCTAATACACACAATCAGTCACTTTCTAATATATAGTATACACTATCCTGTGCAAAAGAATTTACCCCCTCTTTGAGTTTTGCTGTTTTCTTGTGTTACTACCAACACAAGGTTTGGATTTTACTGTTCAATTTATACAACACACACCACTTTAAATGTGCTAAAGGATGTCACACCAACAATTTGTAGGACAGAAATCTTTGTCTATAAATCTTTGCAGGACACAAAACTTTGTCCATCGCTTTTTCTCCTTCTCTCTTTTTTTCCATGCTGCAGGATTTCGACATCGCAGGCCAGTATGACCCGATGATCCCTGACGCAGAGTGTTTGAAAATCGTTTATGAGATCCTGAGCGAGCTGGAACTGGGTGACTTCCGCATTAAGGTCAGAAGCCTGATACAGCCTGATTATACGGCTAATATACAGAAACCAATTAAACGGAAATCATATACATACAGCAAACAACACAAATGATCAGTTTATCCTCAAATCTGTTCCACAAGCAAGCATTTCCTGTTTTGGATGGATGGATAGACAAAGACAATTGGACAGCAGACAGATGGATAAAAAGACAGACAGACAGATAGCTGGATAGACAGATAGCTAGACGGACAGATGTATAGATAGATAGATAGATAGATAGATAGACGGACAAATAAACAGACAGATAGATAGATAGCTATGAGGATGGATAGATAGACGGATAGATAGACAGACAGACAGACAGACAGATAGATAGATAGATATATAGATAGCTATGAGGATGGTCAGATGGATGGATTTGCCTTTTTTGTCTGTACATGTTGTAAGTACACATATATTGTATAGATGTTGTTGATAAAGAAAAACAAAACAAAAACGCGCGTGTTGTCTTTCAGGTGAACGATCGGCGCATTTTGGACGGTATGTTTGCGGTGTGCGGCGTTCCGGACGAGAAATTCCGCACCATCTGCTCGACCGTGGACAAACTGGACAAGGTGAGAATCTGATCCACAGCATGGTATATAGACCTGCACTGGAAACCGCATTCATCTGATTCAGCTGTTATTGACGGAAACGAGAGTCTCTATAGTCCCGGTGTGGCAACAACGTGTTTCGGGTTGTATGACATGTTAGTATGTCTGAATACTCTCAAGTATGTACTACATTTTAGTAGGTACGTATTTCCTGACCACTTAATCATGTTATGTGTAGTATAAATGTAATTCGGACGTACTACATCCACCATGTTGATATCTTTACGTGACATACGGCGTTACAGCAGCACAAATTTGAAGTTGGATAATGTTTAACTTGAATGATGTTAAATGATATATAAGGAACAACGTTATTTCTTTAGCACTCCAGAAACTGCCGTGTCTCTGCTTTCTGCCGCTTCTGCATATGATTGGTCGTCTCTCCTGCGAACTCGTGTCCATCATGCATACTTTAAAATCCAGACAGAATTAGTGGGTCGTCCGGAAGCTTTCCACATACTAACATTGAGACATTGTATTAATAGGAGAATTAGACACAGTATATGATAAACGGATCAGGTAAGTGAAGTTAGAGGTGGGACTCTCGCGCTCAGTTCAGATCTACAGTGATGTCCGATGTCCCAGCACACCTGATCGTCCTTCACAAATTAGCGGATGAGGAAGGGGGGGGGGGGGGTCAACTGTGCAGGCTCGGCAGGAGCAGCGCTTTATTTATAAAATTAGATTTTGGTTCAGACATATTTAGAACATTGTTAACTGTGTGTGTGTGTGTGTGTGTGTGTGTGTGTGTGTGTAGATGCCTTGGGAGGAAGTAAAGAATGAAATGGTGAATGAAAAAGGCCTTTCTGAGGATGTGGCGGATCAGATTGGGCAGTATGTCAGCCTGCAGGGTGAGTCTGTCTGTCTCTCTCCCCCGTCTTCTCCTAGTCTCTTCTCCCTCCTATCACTGTGTGTCTCTCTCTCCCTCTCCTCTCTTCTCCCTGTCTCTCTCTCTCCCCTCCTTTCACTGTGTCTCTCTCTCTCCCTCCCTCTCTCTCTCTCCCCTACTTTCATTGTGTCTCTCTCTTTCTCCCCTTCTTTCACTGTGTGTCTCTCTCTATTTCCTCCCTTTTCTCTCTGTGTCGTTCTCCTCCCTCTTCCCTCTCACTCTCTTTCTCCTCCCTCTCTCCCCGTCTCTCTCTCTCTCTCTCTCTCTCTCTCTCTCTCCTATCTTCTCCCTGTCTCACTCCCCCCTCTTTACCGTGTGTGTGTGTGTGTGTCTCTCTCTCTCTCTCATGGTATGTCACATCCCTTCCACACTACCTGAAAACACCTTTTGAACGCTAGCCCTGCCCCTTCTGGTGCTTTACTCACTTGCAATTCACTGGAGCCAGGTTGTGACCTTTGACCCTTTGTGTGCTGCAGGCGGACAGGATCTGGCAGAAAGGCTGCTGCAGGACCCAAAGCTTTCCCAGAACAAGCAGGCGTGTGCCGGCCTCACCGACATGAAACAGCTGTTCGGGTTCCTGCAGCTGTTCCAGGTCACAGATAAGGTAAAGTCTGAGACGGACCTGGATCACATCATCCTTTCCTAACACACTAAAACTACATCCCAAGTCAAATACTACTAAAATGTGTGTACTATATTTCAGTAAGTGCGCACTTCCTGACCGTTAAAAAAAGTATGCTCTATATTGTATGATTACAGGTATTATATGACATCGGACATACTATAGCCGCCATTTTGATATTGTCACATGATATACGATGTTACAGCAAAGCGATTTTAAAGTTGGATAATGTTTAACTTTATCATACTCATATAGTGTGTGTGTGTAACTGGCATACTCCGTTACACACACTATATAGACGGGGGTGTGTAGTAACGAATTACATTAACTTGTTAGTTTAATTGAGTAAATGTTTTTCGTGGTAACTTTTAGAGTCTATTTAATGATGTGTACTTTTACTGTTACTTTTGTAGAAAAAAACATTACTTTTACTTCGCTTTATTTGGCATCGTCCCTCCGTTACTATCAAACGGTAGTAATTATGATATTTAAAATTTTTAGATTGCTACCAATTTCCCGCTTAAGTTTAGACCGCATTTAGCTGGAAGATAATGGCTGAGGTAGAGAAAGACGTGTGTGTGTTTGTGTGTTATTACAGGCAGATCACCAGTGGCTTAAGTTCAGTCTATGTTTTCACTCCAAGATGTTAAAAAGAATAGTTTTATAATGCGATACACGCCGTGGGAAACAAAACCAAACTGACATCACAGCGTACAAGAATTCCAGCTCCAACCAGAAAAAAAACATGTAGCGGGAAAGTGTCAAAATGACGCCTATTTGAACTCTTTTAATAATCATCTGATATCTATGGCCAGTTTAACCTTATTGTAAAACACATTTCACGCACTGTCTGAATATGTTTTTCACTCTTGTTCAAGAAATAACAAAAAAACCTGTGAACACTAAAAACACACATTTAGAATGTAGAAACGTTCATTCTAAACGGCTGCACATTTTTATATCCATTTAACACAAAACCGAACAGCAAACCGGGACGTCCTGCATTTATACAACAATCCGGACACGTCAGTAAAGTGTAGAACATCCACACAAAATCAACACGTAAAGTATATTTTTAAAGGCACTGATCATAAAAGGTGGAAAATAAAGACAGAAATAAACGGTTAGAAAAACATCTGTGTGTGTTTGAGATTTGATTGTAAAATGACAGGTCATGTGATGTTAATGTGTCCAATCACAGGCCTGAGATTGGCTTTACTTCACTTTATTCTGTTTTCTATAATCAGAACAGAGAGACTTTGGAGGAGACGGGATGTAAAACCTCGCCAAGTAGTTTGAAGTTCAGGATTTTTGCTTCTTGTCAATCAGATCAGAAGTAACTAATTACTGGAGTAGTTTTTTTTTATCTGATTCTTTTCATACTCTTACTTGACTAACTATTTCCATAAGTACTTGTACTTTTACTTGAGTACGGATTTGGGATACTCGACCCACCCCCTGTATATAGTATGGAAGTATGTGATTTCTGTGTCTCTGATAGCATCACTTATTTGTAGTGTTGGACACTTCCAGACCTTCATTGGGCTTTTACACCTTTTTTTTCTTGTCCTTTTTCTTTCTTTGCTAATTGACATCAAAAGAGAAACAATTGCAGACTAATGGAGGGAGTTCTTATATCCCTGCTGTGCAAACATTGAGTATTAAATACTAGAACGATCTCTAATAGTGAGGAGAAGTAAATAAGAGGCGTGTGTAATTACCGCTCTGATGTTTAATATGTTTGAGTGCTGGGTGAATAATATTTTACACGTCACTTACTGCTTATTAAAATTAATTCCTGGAAAATTACACACACACACACACACACACATTTCTCTGAAAATCCTTATTTAAAATGCACGAGTAAAATCTGCTTTCTAATATGTGCCCTCTAATACACACTGCAGGGTTTTTAGCACAGATTTTTCCTCAGAAATCGCCAACAAATCGCCCGAAATTGGCGGCAAATCGTCGCTTGTTCACGCGACTGACAGTTATGCAGGGTCAATTCTCGACGTCGCGGCCTGAGGGAATCGCTGACGTGTCGCAGACAACCGTGCTAAATAGGGGTGGGGAAGAAAATCGATTCGGTGATGCATCGAGATTCTTTCTCTGACGATTCCTGAATCGATTCTCAAAAGTCCCGAATCGATTCTAAATTCAAATAAGGTTGCGACAGTGCAAGTCTGCGTGTGCAAGAAAACGTTTGGCGCAGGTGCAGGTTGGCCTAAACACTTGAATTCAATCAAAACAAGAATCTGAACAGTCCAAAATGTACTGAACTGGTTTATTAGATACAATATTTGCAACTTTTTCTTTCATCATACACCCCTGTGCTCATGCACTCTCACCAAACTACGGCAAGCCCGGAGGGGAAAAATGCATTTACCCCCACACACAGAATGAGCACTGACACAAAATGACCACATCTAAACTTAATAAACAGTTTAGTCTGTTCTATAAGCACTGACTGACGCATGTACGGATGCTGGAGAATTTACTTCATTTGAACAAAAAATGGACATCAAATCAACATCAAATTTAAAATCCAATGTGTGGCAACACTTTGTAAAGCTTCCACCGGATTCTAAATAAAAGCGAAGTGAGTTTCTTGGTCAGTGGCGTTTTTATAGCCTGGGATTTGTGTTCTCCGTTGTGGATAACACACAGGGTTTCGAGTCCAGGTACAGTGTGTCCTTACGCCGTTATTAAAGTATTCTTTATAATTGTTCTAATAATCTGATGTTTCAATGTTTCATTTAGAGCTTCTTCATCCTGAACACGGCTTTGTTAATTAAAAGAAAAATGTATTTATCCAAATCATCTTCTTTAAAATAGATGATATTGTTATACAGAAATTTTAACTATACACAAAAAGCATAGAAACTCCAATTCTGGTGAAAATGTAAAGATGTAAACATGTATTTAAGTGTAGATTAAGAATCGTTTTGGAATCGGATGGTGACTCCCAGAATCGGAATCAGATCGTAAAAAACCTGAAGATTCCCATCTCTAGTGCTAAATATCAGGACCTGCAGTGTGAAATGAGTTCTGACTGATAATACCTCGTTGATGACCTACAGCCAATGAGAGACCAAGATACAGGACAGCAGGAAGTTCAAGGAGGAGTAACAGACCATAATATTTTTTTAATCTTTGAAACGTCTGCGAACCATTTTTAGTCTCACATTAGAAAACCTATTTCTCATGTTATTTCTCGATCGCTTCTCTTGAGCATTTGATTGTGTAACCTAGTTTGTAAGGAGACAGTTACTGTTTACCTTTTATTCCCCGGCATTTAAACTAATAAACATTTTTAATTTACTAATTAGATTCTTTCTGTTGTATGTTTGTGTGTGTGTGTGTGTGTGTGTGGTGTGTGTGTGCAGGTAGTATTTGATCTAAGTCTAGCACGTGGCTTAGACTACTACACCGGTGTGATCTACGAGGCGGTGCTGTGTCAGGCGCTCCAGCCCAACACACCTGCAGTCGCAGAGCAGGACGGAGCCGTACCAGGGGAGGAGGCGGGGGTGAGCGTGGGCAGCGTGGCAGGTGGAGGGCGCTATGACGGGCTGGTGGGCATGTTTGACCCCAAGGGCCGGAAAGTTCCCTGCGTTGGCGTCAGCATCGGCATCGAGAGGATCTTCTCTATAATGGAGCAGAAAGTTCGGCTTAAAACTGAGAAAATGTTCGGCTACACAGTCATTTCATTCAGTTTTTAACATGGCGCAAGAAAATGATGCATATCCAGTCATTCAGTTTTTTATCGATTCTGCATTCTAGTTGTCTGCAGAGAAAATCCGCACCACAGAGACGCAGGTTCTGTTTTTATCGTGGCCTCCGCCCATCTCAAAGTTGTCTGCAACCTTCTGGAAGAGAGATCCGCACCACAGAGACGCAGGTTCTGGTGGCCTCCGCCCAAAAGAACCTTCTGGAAGAGAGACTCAGACTGACAGCTGAGCTGTGGAAAGCAGGAATTAAGGTGTGAGAACCGCCTGCAATCACGCAGACGTCTATATTCACTCTTTCTGGTTGTTGTGTTTAATTTCCTCTCATGATGACCTGCAGGCTGAGGTGTTGTATAAGAAGAACCCCAAGCTGCTGACTCAGCTGCAGCACTGTGAGGAAACCGGTATCCCTCTGGTAGCCATTTTGGGGGAACAGGAGCTGAAAGACGGAGTAGTCAAATTGCGCAACGTGGCCAACCGGGAAGAGGTACGAGCTTTAAAGTTATTTCCTTCCACTCACGTAGAGTTTATTCTGCTTCAGTGAACGTCAGAAACAAAATAAAAGACTATTGATTTTCCATCAGTTTAAGAGCCGAAGCGTTTAGTAATCAGATGTCGGCGGGTATCAGCGCAAGACCTAAAGATAATTACAATCAGGAGCAGGAGGAAACTTCTAACCCCTTTCCGGAAAAATAAAATAACTGAGTAAAAGTTTAGATTTTGTATTTTTGTTTCGACTTTTTAGAAAAGAGATTTTGATCACAGTAAAAATGACATCACCCGACAAACAAATGCATAAAGGAAAATATCTGGCTAAGATCTTTGTAGCCCAGACTGTAGATACCCAGCGTGTCATTGACCCTTGTGTTAAAGTTATCCCATATGTGGTAGCCATGTTAATTTTTACGGGTCTGGTGGACGCAACACATTAATATTGGAATTTTTTTTAACAACACAGCCAAAATAATTTATGGAAAAAAACTCAAAAAGTTGTTGATTTTAAGTCACTTACAAGTCAAGTCACTTTTATTTCTGTAGCGCTTTTAACAATAGATATTGTGTCGAAGCAGCCATAAAAAAATCACATGACATCAAATAAGACAACAGTAAACGCTCACTAGTTTAGTTTAATATCTGTAAATTGAGAGTCCCAAACTAAGCAAGTCAGAGGCGACAATGGCTAGAAACCAAAACGGATGGCCATCTAGAAGACAGGATTATCGCTTGAAAACTGCCTCTGGGGCTTATTGTCCCTGTACTGATCCACCAAATGGGCTGGATACAGACTGGATCTGGTGGCGATGTTGAGCTCAAAATACGAAAAAAACAGACGTATGTTAGTGTAGATGCCATTTTACTTACGATATACGATTACATTGTGTTATTGGTGGGGTTATCGATTCCGGTTGTCCGGATAACTTATTCGGATAACGAAAGTGTGTGTGTGTGTTATGCAATATAGACATCAGTAATGGTTAATATTTGACTTTTATCCCGTTAGATTATATTTGAAAATATAAGTGTTGTGGAAAACATGTTCTATTTTAGGTTCTACAATGAGTCTGAGGTTAAACAAAAGAATTATTGCCATATCATCATCACTTTAAACAAACTTTAAAATCGGATCCCACAGACTAAAAAACATCCCACACACACACACGGGTTAAATTTGTGGTTCAGTGGTTAAGGTGTTTAGATTAGATTAATTCCCAGCACCAATCGACCGCTTAGACAGAAAAAAATGAGATAAATGTTGGTCACATTGGACTAAATGGCAGAAATGTAAAAGTTAGAACACTAAAAACAGACAGCCCTAAACTGTAAAAATACTCGAGCCGTCATCACAGACAAAATCGACTAAAACATAAAACGCGTCTCGATTGAGACGGTGTAAGTAAAACAGCAGAGGCTTTACTGAAGCTGATGCTCCCACCACCATGCTTTACTGTACGTTAAATGGAGCACTGTTAAATGGAGCACTGATTACTCAGCTCAAGGTTATTAAACCAAACCGAAGAACTCGATTCCATATTCACTTGGAATTCATTGGCTTACAAAAATACTTTAAACAAAGTAATTTTAAACTGTGTATTAGCTGTTAAACTCTGTGCAAACCATGTTTCTCCTTCACAGATGGACGTCTCCAGGGCAGAACTGGTGGACGAAATCAAAAAGCGAACATCCCCGTCACAGTAAACAGCCACCGTAGAGATGCACATCATATATCGTACTAATAAACCTTCAGAGGGACCGAGAGTCTAATCTTGATTTTTTTACATGTACCCACTATGCTCTGATCTAGAAATTATGTTTAATGAATTCCCTGCCTGTTCTGTAATAAAAAAAAACCTCCAATGGCTTCACACATGCTGAAATAAACGTGCTGTTATGGTACCAGTGTCTGTTTTATGCTTTCATGGAGTTTGACACATGCTTTAATGTGTTTTGTCAGAATTAGTCAGTAGTTATGGCAGCGTTAGATTTGTGTCCTAAAAGACTCCTAAAAGTCTACTTTACCATAAATATAAGTTAGCTTTGTTTTTAAGCTATTAGCTAGCATTGTCGCTAGTTGAAACGTTTAGAAACCGGTCACTTTATTAGAAAGTATAGAAATATGTTATTAGCCAATGATGTGGCAGTAGTGCAAAGCATAAAGCACAAAGCTTTAATGGTTACATCAAACAATTCCTATAGCGTAGTAGCTAAGGTGTTGGACTGCTAATTGGAAGATCAAGGTTTGATTTTCAGCACCACCAAGTTGCCACTGTTGGGCCCCTAAGCAAGGCCTTTAACCCTGAATTGCTTATATAAATGTAAGTCGCTCTGGATAAGGGGGTCTGCTAAATGCTGTAAATGTAAGTAAGTAACTTTAACTGTAGCAGGACTGTTAGTACGCAAGATGAGAAATCTGAATTAGGGCTGCATGATTGTGAAGAAAAAATGCGACATGCTATGAAATGCTAAATAATGCAATAGGATATCTTTTAAAAAATGATATAACCAACATATTTTTTTTTTTGACAAGCTGATACAAATTGTTGTGTGTTTGGTTTTAGGGTAAATGTAAAGATTTGTATTCCAGAATAACATGTTCTACTTCAGTCTGCATGTGGTCATGTGCTCTTTTAAAACCCAACTACAGTGGTGCCATGACTTACGAGTTGAATTCAGTTCCGGGCCCCCCAAAAACCACTGCAATTTTTTTGTTACATATTTATAAATAAGAAAATATACTTATCAATGAATAGTGTAAAAAAACAATAGAATAGAATGTACTGCAATAAACCGGTTTCATTGAGTGTAACGTACGGCATTTACCTTGGAGATCAGACGACTTAAGGATGCTGACGGAGGTAGGGGAGAAAGGCTGAACTAAATAACCTAATCATATTCCTCACTTTCATCTGCAGGAGTTTTCGATCCACTACAATCTTGGCACCTGCTAACGTGCATGTCTGTCTAGCTATCAATCTACTAATGATCTTTGCGCTTGCTAACGTGAATGTCTGATTATCGATTGAGACACGGGATGCTGAGCGTATGTCACGGCGTTTACTGTGGCGTTTCCTACGCCAACTAGCGGTTAGGTATCTGAAGCTGGCTCATAACCCGAATAGCAAAAATTCAGCTGAGAGACGGCACGTATCCGAGATAAGACACTCGTAAGTCAGGGCACCACTGCACTGCCATATCTTTGAGTCGCTTCTTCGTCTTGGCACTAAATCGTTGGCAGCAGCTGCAGGTGCTTCAAGGTTATCAAGATTAGCTCGCTATGAAAGCTTTGTGGCTTGTCGGTTGATTGGGTCAAGGCGCGTGCACGCGTATCCCAACTAACATCCGCATGACAGATATTTTACTATCCGCGTCGACCTAAACTTTTGACCATACTTTATTATTTAAAGTATAAAATCACAAACGACTGCGATACGCATATCACAATACGCTCATTTTTCGATATCCCGATAGTTTTGATATATTGTCCAGCCCTAATCCTAATACATTATAGCTTCAAATCTTTCTGAATCAATTATTAAATATATATTATGTGTTGTTTTGCATGTTCTCCTAAAATGATTTTCTTAAAATCCCCCAAAACCTACTGAATACACTGAAAGTCCCATCCGTCTGTCTTACTCGCTGCTTCTGTAACCCACTGTGACGTTAAGCAGGATGAAGGGCACATCGAGGACGGTCGGAATAATTTTCCATGCATCATACAGTATATTAAAGACTGTATTCAATTCCACCGGGTTAATCAGTTGATTTTGGCACTTAATAGACCGAGGTGTGGCTTCTGCTCTGTTGGAATAACAACCCCCCTCTCTACACACACACATATACCATACCTTAGATCCTTAAACTATTAGCTAGTGTAAACCGTAATCTGGTCTGCTTCTATTACAACCTGTAACCCGGCCAGTACCTGCAGCATTATTTTTAACCTCAAAAACAACAAAAAAAACCCCAGATCCTCTGACGTCAGCGATGCGGTTTCAGCTTTTTCCTGATTATTTTCTCTGAACTGAAGCATCATTATCCTTCCTGATAAACAGATCAATTTCACACTCTGTGGGATTTTATTTTATTATTTTTTTCTGCCTTTGCCATTTTCTCAGATGAACGATTTTCAACCCAAATATATTTGAATAAATATCCAAATAATAAAAACTACAAACTTTTTGGTTTGTTTCAGATTCTAACTGGTCTGTAAACACAGACCCGCCATTAGTGAAGAATAAAGTTGTGGTAAAGATGCAGACATTCTTTCTCATGAAAAGGTAAAATTAAACTTCTTCTTCTCCTTTCGGCTGTTCTCTTTTAGGGGTCACCACAACGAATCATCTGTCTCCACCTAACCCTATTCTCTACATCCTCTTCACTCACACCCACTAACTTCATGTCCTCGTTTATCACATCCGTATACCTCCTCTTTGGTCTTCCTCTTTACCTTCTGTCTGGTAGCTTCATTTCTAACATCCTCCTACCAATATATTCACTATCCCTCCTCTGTACATGTCCAAACCACCTCAATCTGGCTTCCCTGACTTTCTCCCTAAAACATCCAACATGAGCCGTCCGCCTGATAAACGTATTTCTAATCCTGTCCAACCTCGTCATTCCGAATAAAAACCTCAACATCTTCAGCTCCGCTACTTCCAGCTCTGCTACCTGTCTCTTCCTCATTGCCAGTGACTCTAAACCATACATCATAGCTGGTCTCACCACTGTCTCTAAACCATACATCATAGCTGGTCTCACCACTGTCTCTAAACCATACATCATAGCTGGTCTCACCACTGTCTCTAAACCATACATCATAGCTGGTCTCACCACTGTCTCTAAACCATACTGTCATACATCATAGCTGGTCTCACCACTGTCTCTAACACCATAGCTAAGCTCTAAACCATAGTACATCATAGCTGGTCTCACCACTGTCTCTAAACCATACATCATAGCTGGTCTCACCACTGTCTCTAAACCATACATCATAGCTGGTCTCACCACTGTCTCTAAACCATACATCATAGCTGGTCTCACCACTGTCTCTAACCTAAACATACTCTACCACTGTCTCTACAATCATAGCTAGACTCACCACTGTCTCTAAACCATACATCATAGCTGGTCTCACCACTGTCCTCTAAACCATACATCATAGGTAGTCTACCACTCACCACTGTACTCTAAACCACCACTGTCTCTACCATACATCATAGCTAGACTCACCACTGTCTCTAAACCATACATCATAGCTGGTCTCACCATACATGTCTCCACACTGTCTCTAAACCATACATCATAGCTGGTCTCAGACTCACCACTGTCTCTAACTGTCTCTAAACCATACATCATAGCTGGTCTCACCACTGTCTCTAAACCATACATCATAGCTAGACTCACCACTGTCTCTAAACCATACATCATAGCTGGTCTCACCACTGTCTCTAAACCATACATCATAGCTGGTTCTCACCACTGTCTCTAAACCATACATCACTGGGTCTCACTGTCTCTAAACCATACATCGCTGGTCATTCCACTCTAAATATTATATTTAAGTATTTCATTTTTATACTCATAATTTCAACTATTCTGTAAGTATTTTAATTTTATTTTATAATTTTTACTTTAAAGTCGAAATACTTTGTGAATATATTTGAAATAACAAAAAGACGACCTCAGAAGACCTGGAGTATAAAGTGTAAATTATAAGAATAAAGTCAAAATACGAGAATAAAGTAGAAATGACATAAATAAAGTCAAAATACTCGAGAAAAAAAGGTTAAAACTATGTTAAATCAATTAAATGAAGAATTTTTAAAATTACAAAAATAAACTTGAAAAAGACTGTAAAATGTAAGGTCTAAATTAAGAAATTAAAGTCAAAATACTTAGATAATACGACTGAAATTATGGAAATAAAGTCAAAATTACAAGAATAACGTCAAAATTTGCAGAAAATAAGGTTAAATTCATTCATTTCCTAAACCCGCTTATTCCCTAATTCAGGGTCACAGGGATCTGCTGGAGTCTATCCCAGCCGTCTCTGAAAGGACAAAAGGCAGGAGCGGTACACCCTGGACAGGTCGCCAGTCCATCACAGGGCCACACACACACTCACTCCTATGGTAAATCACCAATCAACCTACACGTTTTTGAACCGTGGGAGCAAACCGGAGAACCCGGAGTAAACACACACAAGCACAGGGAGAACATGCAAACCCCACACAGAAAAACACCTGCCCGGGAATCGAACTCGGACCTTCTTGCTGTAAGGCAACAGATGTAATCACTAAACCACCATGCTGCTAAGGTTACAAAATTAAATTTCAATTACAAGGATAAAGTTGAAATTTCAGGAATGAAATTTAAAGTTTTAAACAAAGTTAAAATTACAATAATGAAGACGTCACCAGTGCATTGACTGCACAAAGACATCTGGATCGTAACAGAGCAAAAAAAGAATATTTTCACACAGGGGTCGACTACGGGAGTCAAAGGGTCTGAAAGATGATGTCATGGTTACAGTATTTCTTTTGGAAAGTAAGAATATGGTATGGTGGAATTTCAGCATGTTTTGATAGTAACTGCTCGGTTCCCAACTTCACCAGGCCACCACTGTTGGGCCCCTGAGCAAGGCCCTTAACCCCCAATGCTCAGTTGTATAAATGAGATAAATAAGTCGCTCTGGATAAGGACGTCTGCCATATGCTGTAAATGTAACTCATAGCTTATGTAGCTTGTGTATCCATACATATTAGCTTATCTACAGCAGCAGCGTGTAATCGGGTCTATTTTAATGTTTGGTATTTTAGTACTGTTACTAACTGCACTAGAAAGTTTTCTCATCGCTGAATGACAGATGATGTATTGTAATGTTGTCTCTGGTGGTCTAGTCTGTTTCAGTGCTATCAGGCTACAGTTAGCATTTTTCAAGAGGTCCTTTTGCACCATTAATGTTTAAAATATCAATTAAAAAACAAACCCAGCAGACTTTTATTCAACGTATTTTTTTAATAAGTGCACAAAACACACAAAGTAACCAACACAACAACCACAAACTCGAAATAGCATGCAATAGTGAGATGGAAAGAGGTGAAACAAAAACACACACACAAACACAAATAATGACAATAAAAAGAAGTAAAATATTATAAAACTCCATATCAAAAAAGTATAAAACAAACCATGAGGTAATTTGAGGTAGACCAAATAAAACAACTCAAACTGAAGGCAGCATCAACTCGAAGTACTTCCTGATCTTAATATTAACTTGAACCTGAGAGAGAATGTGTTTATATTTTCTTTTCTTTTTTTTTTTAAGGTTGAACATGTTCCTCGATCAAGTTTTTTTTTTTTTTTTTAAACTAGCCAATCGGTGTACTATGATGTCATCAGTGTAAAAAGTGAGTACAAAAAGATTTAATTTATTTCATGGCTGTTATTTATACTTTAATATTTTCACCTCATTTTTTTTTTTCATGTTTTGCCAATCCATGTTCACCTCTAAAGTGTTAGCAAGCAGCTAAAACAAGGAGATGCTAATTGCTTTGCTAATACATCGCCAAGCTCTGTCGGTCACCGTGACATCATTGATATTTAAACATAGGAAAGTTGATCCAGGAGCATGTTCTACCTCAGAAACTCGCATTCTCGTCTGAAACAGATGCCTCATAGATTTTTGGATTGCCAGATGCGACTGAGGATCTGCTTGGCTGCGGCTCGTTGAACTTCAGACTCCATGTTGTTGGAGCAGGTGTTGGGCAGGATGTGGACGACGCCAAAGAATGGCATGGCCAGCCCTGGCACCATCACCCTGTAGGCAAAATACAGGAAGCCGTCAGGGCCGATATGGTTGTAGCGCACGTCGTAGAGCGGAACGCCGAACCCGTGCAGCTTGCACAACCAACGCAGCTGGTGCACAGAGTCGAGCAGAAGATCATCCATGTTGCTCCTAGGCTTAAGGGGTAATATCTTGCTCATCACCTGTGGCGTTGAATCCCCTACTGCCTGCGAGGTATGCGGATGAAGGAGAGAGGGTGAAGTAGGAAGAGGTGGGGGATGCTCGGCGTCTGGGCTGAACTGGAAGCATGTTGGCGTTACAGAATTTATAGTCATGGTCTTCAGCCTGGAAGGGGCAGGAGGTCTTTCTTCATAGTCCTCGCGCCGGGATTTTCCGCTTCCACACATCCAGCGGATAGAGATGGACACACCGTACAGCTTCCTAAAGGCTAAGACAGGAGAAAGAAAAAACAAGATGGGCATGACCAGGAAACCAAACACTTTATTTAACAGAATTTATATTATTTAGACTCGTCATGTTGGGTTTGATTAAAATGAACTCTGGGGCGATTTGCCGGTTAGTGCAGTACATTTAAGTAAGTGTGAACGCTGCCACCCGAACCCTAGTGCACACCAAACGAGTGGGCAGAGACTGCTACAAAGATAGGTCTCGGTCCGCTTCCTAATGAACTCGGGTGCGTTTCGACTGATATATGAACGTGACAGGATGTGATGTCACCAGGTGCAATTCTGAATGTGATTCTTGAATTTAAAAAGGGACAGACTTCTCAAGCAGAACTACCAGGTTCGTCTCATCCAGGGGGTTACTGTATGTTGCCTGTTAGTCTGAGAAGGTGTCAGAAACGCTGTCTCCCTGCAGCAGATCTTCTTTTCGGCATACATTGGAGGAAATCCTGGTGCTGTTCAAACTTTTTTGGAGGTCTTTGTGAGTTTTCTGCTGGTAGATGTAAACACATGTACAGTGAGGGGATAAATGATTTGGTCCCCTGCTGATTTGTATGTTTGGGAAGAGTGGGACGTCCTGAGATGTGTGCAAACCTGGTGGCCAACTAAAAGAAATGTCTGACCTCTGTAATTGCCAACATGGGTTTTAACAAATCTTGTTTTGCGAAAGGGTCGAATACTTTTTTTACTCATTAAGAAGCGAAATCAACTTATAACCTTTTTAAAATGAGTTTTTCTGGATGTTTTTGTTATTTTGTCTCAAGTTAAAATTTGAAGACTGATCATTTCTTCATCAGTGGGCAAGCGTACAAAATCAGCAGGGGATCAAATCAAATTTTCCTCTCACTGTACACAACCATCTATGGGCAGACGTAATCCCATACGTCGCCTCCTTTCAGATCGTAAATTCCGTCACAACACATATACATCACAAAAGCCGACCAATCGGATTGTAAAAATATCACTACACTTTAGGGTTGGTAACTTTGGATTAGAGTATGAACTTTTCCTTTTTGCTCTGTACCAAATGAACCAAACTACAAGTGTGAACAAACCCTTAAAAAAAAACAAAAAAAAAAACCACCTTTCAGTTAATCCAGCAGATTATGAGATCATACTCCAGAGTCCGGAGATTAAAGAACAAGACCACTTCATCTTCAGCCTATTTGAGCAAAGTCCTTCTTTCAACTTTCATATTTCTGGGTTAAAACCATCTTCCGGCTCTGTTTACACCACTGACTTAAAGTTTAGCTGTACTTCAGTGTTCATTCATAAACAAACAAACAAACAAACACATCCTGAGCTGATACAAGCTAACAACTGGAAGGAATCTATGCGCAAAGCCTCCATTAATTAAGTACACCAGCACCTCCACATAGCAAACACTCATCTAAAATATGCATCTAGATGTCCCTTCATCGCAACTAATAGACCCAAACACTGTTCCAGCTTGACAATGCGTCTGTGCACAAAACCCCTGATCTCCATGAAGAATGAAATATGTTCAGGTTGGAATGGAAGAACTTGATTGTCCTGCACTCTGACTTAACCCCACTGAACACCTTTGGGATGAACTGGAACACCTGCATTCCAAACCACTTCACCCAACATTAGTGTGGTAGTCTACTGGTTAAGGTGTTGGTGTTCGATTCCCACCAAGTGCTACCAAGTTACCACTGTTGGGCCCCTGAGCAAGGCCCTCAAACCCCAATTGCTCGGTTGTATTAATAAAATAAATGTAAGTCGCTCTGGATAAGGGTATCTGTCGAATGCTAGGAATGTAGTGTCTGATCTCATTAATACTATTGTAGCTAAACAATCACAAATCCCTACAATCTACTGAAAAGTATATCCAGACATGAGACTAAATATGGAATGTGAATGTTTTCCAAAAAAAAAAAAAAAAAAAAAAAAAAAAAAAGCACATAGATGTGATGGACAGGTGTCCCAATACTGCACATATATTTTAGTTTTTTTGCCCCTTTAATCTTACAAGGTAAAGGTGTGGACATGCTGCTAACTGATCTGTGCATCTTTCATTCTCAGTATTTAGCTGCATTTCCATGCCATGGTCGTTGTCGGAGCTCCTCCCACAAAAGTTTCCCCCCCTGTCTAATCTTCGCTGCAACTGTTACAAACTAGGCTAAGGCCGCACATCAAAGTATCGCAGGCAAAACCAATTAAAGTCAATATGAATCTGAATAATTCCTGTCATCCTGTTATACTATTCAGTGATTTATGTTCGGCTTTTGATTGCTCTTTGCTAGGCCTTAATTATTTTCCCACCTCTGCTGTGTCATGATGTGGAACAGCAGCTTTCTTGATTTGCATCAGATTAGCATAAATTAACATTAAGCTCGTCAGTGGAGGATCTGCTCAGCGTGGCGTTTGAGAGACGTGCGCCGCAGGCACCCCGCGCGCCGCGGCGCAACGTGACGAGCCAAACAGTCGGTCTGATGCAGCAGTGAAAACCTCCTGCGTCTCACGTGTGTGTACTGCGCCGCACCCCGTCCGCTTCACAGACGGATATATAGGAGCTGCACACGAGTCTGAATCAGACACGAGCTCAAACAGGGCTGCAAACCTGAGCGCAGGGAAAAACCAAAATTGTTTTCATCTTAATTAAACGTTGATGTTGAAGTGTTATATAACCGGGTGCGAGTGTGTGTGTGTGAATTAACTCACTAATGAGACCGGCAATGGGATCAGATAAACGGAACTCGGGCAATGTTTGAAAAGGGGCGGGGCTTACATCAGATTGTAAAAGGCTTTCGCTCATTAAATAATGATGAAACGGAAAATGTTCTGCAGAAATGTTCTTAAAAAAATGGAACATAATAGCAAAGCAAAAATAAAATAACACCAATTATTAGTTTAACACACAATTTTAAGAACAATAATTAATCATTTCTTTGTTCTAACAGTCCAAAACACTTTACATGGCACTCTTGGGCACTCACTTGGTTTAAAAAAAAAAAAAAAAAAAAAAAAACTAAAAGAAGCATTAAAACATAAGCAAAACAATAAAAGGCATAATAAAAGCACAACAAATATAAAAAGAAAAACAAGCAAAGAAATTAAAAAACTGAAAAGAAATGAGCAAAAAAACCAAACAGTTAAAAAAAAAAATGAAGAAAAAAAAAAAAGGGAGCGAGAAATTAAAATATAAATAAATAAAACAACTTGTGTTGTGTACATCCTGCCTCACACTGCACGTTCAGTTCACTTCCTGCAGTTTGAATGACGTCTGCAATCAGACGGCAGGTGGTCTCAAGCGGCCTTTTTGATTTCACCAGACTGATTACATCAAATGCAAAAGTGTTCTGACTGAATTTTGTGTGTGTTTATTTAAATGCATCAGATTTACAGACTGTTCTGTAGCTTTAATATAGAGCGTCCAGCTACGGGCGCGGTGGGACAGCGACCGAGCAGAGACACCACGTGACGAGTTTATTTAACACTCTCTAGAAGATCACGCAATAAATCCTGGTGAGTTGAGAATTTGCCGCTTGTGAACGTACAGTACAGCGGGATATTTTTTAGTCTTTAACACTAGGTGGCAGCACCAGAGGCACCGGCATACAGAGTAGAAACCTAAACATTTTAATATAAATTCATTTACAGAATTTGTTCGAATCTTTCTGAATGTCTCAATAAACTGATCCTAATCGCACCAATCACTTGAGTCAGTAGGGATTCTGACTGCTTTTGCCACGATAGTTTAATCTGGGGCATAAAAATACTTGCGAATAAAGCACCGTTTCCAGCCGACGTGTCCAAACGAACAATATCGTTACTTCCTGAATAAACTGGTGGCAAATATTAAAAAGAAAAAATGGATTTGTGCATTCTGTTGCTGTTTCCCATTAAAAAGGTTGTCACTTTTCTCCTATATATATTACATTTAAAATGTTTATCGTCATAACGTGATGTAATTTCATATGCATCTGATGGCCGATGAACCGACTCACACCGGTGCTGCGCTGTATTGCATCGGCGCTGAATTAAACTACATTGCGGGAAAACAAAAGAAATCACATCAGTGCTGAACTGAATCACATTGCCTGAAAACTGAATCATATTTTGGCTGAACTAAATTAGTGCGGAAATGAAATAACAGAACATAAATTCTAAAGTGAATCAGATCGGTTATAAACTGAATCATATCAGCTGTGAACTGAATCATTTCAGATCGGTCTTGTAGATTCTATATTGCATCATCTTATGCTTGTTTTTTTCCCTTCTTTTCTTCTTCAAAAACTTAAACCTAATGCTGTGTACCTTCTTCCCGACCAATTAAAAAAAAAAAGAAAGAAAGATTCTATATTGTTTGGGTACAGGCAGCATAAATACATCGCATTTTGATATTGACACGTGACAAACGGCGTCCCAGCAGAACGAATTTAAATTTGCGTCCCAGCAGAACGAATTTTAATGTTTACACTAAATGATGTTAAACGAGTGCAATTTAACTACAAGGAACAATGTTTTTTTTTTTTCCTGAAAATTCCGCCACATCTGCATACGACAAGTCGTCTCTCTCGTGGCCTCATTGGATAGTAAAGTGCTCATCATATGCACGTTTTAAAATCAGGGCAGAAGTGGTAGTAGATTATCTGGGAACATTTCACGTACTGTAATTCACACACCAAGGATTCGAAAGATAAGTATTGTCCCCCTGATTAAGCCCCCCCGTATCCCATCATACCTTGCACCAACACTTTTTTGGCCATGGAGGCAGCATAGTGGGAGGTGTAGTGTACCACCGCGGTGACGTCCTTCTCCTTCGGCCCAGTGGGGCTCATGGTCACACCCTCCACACCGTCTGCGATTTGACGCAGCACCATCAGCAGCTCGTTGCGGCCCATAGTAGGAGGCAGATCTCCAAGACACAGCTGCCTCTTCTCTATGCTCCTCCTGACGGTCAACTTGACGTCATTCTCTAACGGGTACATGTTCAGAGCCCGGATGGCGGCAACTGCACTAGCAGTGTCTCCATATTTGGCGTAGGCGAAGCCTCGGTTCTGCCCGCTGAAGTTCATCATGAGGCGAAACTCGTAGAGCGGGGCCACGCTCTGGAACAACGGGATCAGCCGGTCCTCATACACCTCTCGCGGGATCTGACTTATAAAGACCTCGCAGCCTGGTCCTGGTACCGGACCTTTCCATCCTGGTAGATAACAAAAGAGTGATTGAAGAGAGAGAGAAAGAGAAAGATAAGTCAAGTAAATAAACATAAGTTACGAGTAAAGGCAACACAAGGAACATTTTTTATTCAAGCAACCGTTGAGGTCGCTGTAGCCTCTGATGGCACAACCATAAGCTTCAGGCATTCAGTTATTTGACTGGTTGGGTTCTAACAAATTTCCAAAAGATCATGGTTTGCCTGGAAGCAAATCCACCATGACTCACTACATTAGTAATTCTCAAGGGGGGCTGTAGCAGCCCCCAGTGGGCATTCAGACATCTTCTGGGTCGTTGGAATTCTTGTGGTGAAAGCCAATGGAGGGTGTTAAGGAAACAAGTTTTTTTAAGCGGTTCTATTAGTTATTAGGAAAACGCTAAAAAGACCTGTGTGTCCCATTTTACCCTCATCTGCAGCTGTTTGTAAAATTTTTTTGTTCTGAAAGAATATTTTTTATTTAATATTTCTTATAAATATAAATTATAATAAATATGAATTCTTTTTGGTTAAACATCTAGTATGTATGCATGGGATGTGGGCTGGGGCATGGGGGAGCAGTAGAGGGTTTTATTTTGATCTAGAAGGGGCATTCATCCAAAATGGGTTGAGAACCACTGCTCCACATCATTTATGGAAAAATAAGCGTAAGCAGTCAGGTTTTTTTTTACTGTGACATTGAGCACGTACAGTACAGATCAGCTACTTTTTAGGTGATGCAAAATTCTCAGTATGAATTAGGCTGAAACGCAATCACAATTTGAAACGCTGCAATCAGCTAATCGCAAAAAACTGCAACGTGAACGCGATATAAAAAGTCCCAGAGCAAATGCATGACCGTCGTCCTTGAGTGACAGTCAAACCAGCCAATTAAGTGCACACAGCTTCACTGCAGCCAATCAGCATGTTGGCCATGTGCGTGTAACACCCACTATTAATAAACAAAAAGGAAAGTGCGGTCGAGTGACATTATGTCTTGTTCCAAGTCTGAGGAATTATTTCACTAATTCTTACCCCAAAAAACACCACGTCTGTAATATGGGATTATTTGGGCTTCAAAGTGACGGACACTGAACAAAAAAAAAGGTAATTTGCAAGAGTGAAAAAGCATCACAGGCGTCTGTTTGAGGAGTGTGTTGCTAAAAAGACACGCTGTCTAGTAACAAACAACAAAATACATTGTCCGAATTGTTTGCGGCTGTTATAGCGTATAAATACACGTGACACAAACACCATGAGATAAACACCATAACCCGCTACCTCGCTAAAGAGATGGTGCCTTTTAATGCACTGACAAGAGGGATTTAAAACATCTGCACATGTTTTAGCCGACAGCTTTACCCTGAATTTAGAAATAAAGTTGAGGTGGAATTAAAACAAGGACTTGTGGTTTAGCCGGACGATTTTTTTTTAAACCGTATTTTATTTTCACTGTGCGCTACATTAGCGATGATTTCGTGCTAAAGACTCGTTGTCTGCAGACAGAGCACACGGGACAGAATACTGCACATGGACTATAGGAGTGTTTATCCAAGTGAGGGACAGCTGATAACGTAGCTAGACCTACCTTATTTCGTTCTTTTGTTTTTATTAGAAGTGATTTGCGCAAGAAGAAAAAAACATTTTGTTTGATAGATATTTTAAAAAATAATAATAAAAGCTGGAATAATTTAATATTTCCGTGTTTGTTTTTTTTTAAACTAAAATTAACATTTAGGCAGCACTAACTGCATATGACGCTCACCATTTATTTAGTACAAAATTACACTGCATCTGCTGGACTACAAAGAAAAAAATAAATCTTTAAAGTGTGTGCTGGACAACATTACAAAGATTAAATCGCAATATCGGTCAAAAAAAAAAAAATCGCAATTAGATATTTTCTCTATATTGCACAGCCCTACTATGGACCAATTAATTTGCAGGCTGCATGATTGCATCATTTAAAAGGGACATCGACTTTACATTTTCATGCACCTACACATTATTCTGAACAAATGAACTGTGATTGGTTGCTTTACATGCCAGTCAAATGTCTTCCGCTACATAAGCCCATAGTCACTGGTAGCCCCCCCCCCTCAAAGTTACGGACCTTGTTTAGAAGCCAAGCTGCATCCAAGTGGTGGGAATTAAACCAACGATTTTCTGGTCAGCAGTTTAACCACCTTAACTACCACTTCCACCCGAGCTACACAATTCCAATGATAGATTAAGAAAATGTGTTGGCGCCTCTGAGAAGAAGAAGAAGCATTTTCCAGAAAGGTGTGCAAGCAATTTAGCAAAAAACCCTAATGTGACAGGTTTATTAATTAATTAATGTCTTAGCAATCGCTCCGTTAACTAGCATGATAAATATCCAGAGCGTTAAAGTAAACACACGAGGCTGCTTTAGGCAAATCTCTTCCGGGAGACTCATCTAGATGTTTAGCAGGAAATCTTATATCATTAATCAAAGCCCTTGAATGCGAGTTCGTCTCTATGGTAACATACAAGGACACAATTTATTTAAATATTGTACAATCCGAGAGGCATATTAACTAAATGTACGAATTAGCAAGCAATACCGAATAGGACCTCTCTACAAGGATTCCACATGGTGCTGGAAAACATTCTACGACAAAGTTTTTCCAGACCTTCCGTCAGTCTAGTCTCATGGAACCAGATCTTCAATCTAATGGCAGAAGGTCTGGAATCCATAGCAGCTATTAGCTAAAAGTGCATCTGAGTGACATGTTAAGCAACCAATCGGATTAGTATCATGTTTATGGGGCACAAAATTGTACAGTTGTATTAAAAAAAAATAAATAAATAAAAAAAAAAAAAATACAAACAAACCGCTATGCAACTACAGATGGTTTATGTATAAAAAAAAAAAAAAAAAAAAATCATGCAAACGAATAGTTCTATACTGTGAACATGACATCATTTGAAATATATAGGGTTAAAATGATCCACATAAGCATAAGCACACATACACACAGAGGTCATGTGTCTTTTTTTAAACTCCTACTAGTTCAGACACAATGACTTTCTATGATGTATTAACCCTACCTTAGCCACCTCCGGCTAGCCTGGTGCAAACAGAGGAAGCAGGTGACACGGTTTCTAGCCTCCCTATAATTTTTACCGTGCTGCCCTGGGTCTCGGGGAAGCCCAAATAGAGGCGGTCAGGCACCTCCTAGCAGGTAGCCCAGCAGCCTAGTGGGAGCGAAGAACGACATCTCCGCTTTGGTGCCATGTTTAGCCAAGGAGACAGCAACTTGGCGGTATGGATGCGTGGACATTTTATTTCTATAACCCTTTGATGCCCCAAACAGGAAATATCTTTAGTGTTACGCATGTAACCCTAGTTTCTTAAGAGAACAAGACGCTGCATCACATGGCCATACCATCCGCATCCCTGTCTAAATGCTTTGTATTTCCTGGACGATGATGACATCATCTGATGGAGCAGAGGTTACAAACATAACTTTTTCAGTTGGATCTGCAGCAGATTCAGCACCAGTATATAAAAACTGACCAAGTAAAACAAGTACATTTTGCTAGACCCTAAAGCCGAGCATAAATCAGCCCGAATTTTAGCTTTGTTATTTGTCATGTAGGGTAGTGGTTCCCAACATTTTTTGGTCTGGGACCCCCTTTTTCTCTCCCAAGAAGATTATTTTAGGGGCCTCCTTTACATTTAATGATATTATGGCTCTTGGTATTTCCTGCATTTCGTGTTTCCAGTATTGCTAGCACGGCGACCTGAAATTTGTCTATTTTTTGTTCAATCAGGGGATCATGGATAAAGTTAGCTAATGCAAAATGATTGTTCTTCTTAATGCTCACTGCTCAACACTGTCGCAAACGCCAACAGAGCTCGCTGTGGCCCCCTTGTGGAATGGGAGCCCACCGCTTGTGTAGCTCACCTTGGATACGAGGGGTAAGTAGCTTTAACTGAACAACAACTTAATCAATTTCAGACATTCATATGAGTTCCATGTGTTTATTTCATACATAAAGCATAAGCAGTGTTTGACTGGATAAAAAAAAAAAAAACCTAGAAAAGTATCTTGTAGAGATTACCAGAAGCTTAAAAGTTGACATTTTGACAGCAGACCTGAATGTGTGGAAGGTTTATAAGCAGGTCCAATATTTTACGTAGATAAGGACAAACAAAAAAACACCCAGAATTATTGATAATTGAAATTATTGATGTACAGGATGGATATAATCATGTATAAATCTTTCAGACATCAAAAGACAGATTTTACTATGGATTTCTTCATTTGATAGGCCACACCAAGACACTTCGTTATTATATATATATTCTCACCGCTCTACACACTGGCTTCAATCTCCTGTTGGGATTTCTAATTAGTTCCTAATAAAGTCCTAATAAGTTTTGTTGAGAAGGTAATGAGCTGAATTAGGTGTGTTAATTAAGCGCAAGCTTTTGCGCAATGAAGGGGAACTGCGAAAACCTGCAAAGAGGTGAAAATTGGAGACTTTTTTTTTTTTTTTATAAATGGTCTGGTTATCTGATCAGCCAATGGGAATGCTTGTTTCCGAATAGCTAATTGCGTGCAGTTAATTTATTTCTTTCATCTTAGAGAATTTTCTCCGTTTATAAAAAAAAAGGGGTTAAAAAAGTTATTTGATTAATAAGCTTTTTTTTCAAGCTTGAATCTTAAGTGTACAAAAAAAAAGTAAGGAAATTATATTTTGGTGTGACAAAATGACTATAAAAATAGATGGAAAAAGAAAAAACAACCCTATTGCGCACTACTTTGTGCTCTCACACATACCGGGAGGAGGACCGCCATATTTGCGCTGGCCGTTAATCTGCATTAAGGTGGTGTTGGTTTCCTGAAGCCACTTCTCCAAAAACTCCTTTTTCTGCGGATACAACATATACAAGCGTTAAAAATAAAAAATAAAAATAATAAATACACCTTTTTATCTTTTATCCAAAAACATTTTCCACACTCCACACATTACCAGTGCGCATTATTACCGCCATCTATTACTCCAGTGCGCAGGTTTTACGCGTTTATTATTTTGCAAATAAATAAATATTAAACGCGTTACCCCAAACTGTAAACGCGTTCCCCCATCCCCAAAAAATATGTATATTAAATACAAACAATCTGTAATGTTTCCACAACAAATTAACATTGCATTTTAGAAATAAATAAATTTGGCATTTTAGCAACTTGGCGCAACTCTTCAAACGTTTGGGGAAAAGAAACTTCTACCAACACGTACCTGCGACCTATTTTGTATTTTTTTTCCAACGTTTTTTTTCACGTTTTCACGGGTTTTCCAAAAGTTGTAGTTTGGAAAGACCTGTTGAGCTTTTTTACCCGTGACATAGAAAAAAAAAACAGATGATGAGAAATGGGCGTGGTTTAAATGACGTGGTTAAATGACGCACACAAATGAGAATTAGCCGGGGTTTAGTGGTAACTGAGAAAACTTTGAACCAAATTAAATCTAATCCTGTTTTTTTTTCCTTTTAACTAAAGGATGTTTCTGTCTTGCAGAGAAATGATCTATTTGTCTATTTTCTACCAACATAGAACCCTTTATGATCTATTTTCTACCAACATAACAACCACATTTACATCAGGGTTTACATATTTAGTCCCTTTCCTAGTTAATAGTCCCATTCCATGGTTAATTAATTAAGTCATCTGGTATAAAATAATTAACGTTAATAACTAACTTCACACAGTTAAAACTAACAGCTACTAACAGGTGAAGTCAATAACTGCTTATATAGTCAGTGGGACGTGTCATAGAGAGGAAAATAATAATCAGTTACAAATGTGGTCCATTCAAAATGAATCAGTAATATTGGTGGGACCTGTTTTTTTCTACATCATATGGACACCATGACATTTCTGGGGAGGTGATGGCACCAGGATGCACTATGAAGAAGAAGGCAAGCCTGCAGATGGTTAGTGAGGCAACCGTGGCATTGATGGTGATGTTACTTTGTCCCCTCTGCCTTAATATTCTATTTCAATTCAATTTTAATTTATTTGTTTAGTGCTTTTACCAACAAAGCAGCTTTACACAGAATGAAAAGAAATGAAGGAATGAAAAGGTTATAAATGTAACAAAAATAATACAAAATAGAGTGCATTGCAACAAAATAAGCTTTATAGCTGATCATTTATTCAGGTATTTAGTAACAATTGCAGTGCTTTTCGGTCATATTTAATAATAAAAAAAAAAAAAAACAATAGTTACCAATTTTTTAAATAAGTGAATTAAAATTTACAGTGGCAGAAAAAAGCATATGAAACCTTTGGAATGAACTGAAATAAAGGTTTCTGCAGTATCTTGCCGTAAGACTTGAACCGATCCTCATCTAAGTCCCAATAATAATCAAGTTTTAAACAATAGGGGTTTTGTCAAAGCAGCTTTTTTTCTTTGTTATTTCGAGCTCACCGTCGCCACCATCACTTGGAGACAATAAGGCAGTTTCTCTTGTCATCCGCACAAGACCACAGAAACTGCAGTATGGGTAACCTACTGGTTTATCTGGTCAGAGGAGAACTGACCCTGACACCCCCCGACTGAGCCTGGTTCTCCCCAAGGATGATTTTTTCTCCATTATTCTGTCACCGATGGAGTTTTGGTTTCCTTGCCACTGTCGCCTCTGGTTTGCTTAGTTTGGGGACTATTTTTGGATATCAATTAAATGGACTGTTTCTAATAAATGTTTAATATTGTTAATATTGTTTCTGATGTATTTCTGTAAAGCTGCTTTGAAACATCCTGATCCTGAGATTGTTAAAAGCGCTATAGAAATAAAGGTGACTTGACTTTACAGTATCAAATAAGATAATATAAAACACCCACTAAGACACTCGGTTCAGTTTAAAACTTAACTCGTATCTGTAAAATAAAAGTCCCCAACTAAGCAAGTCAGAGGCGACAGAGACAAATAAAAAACTCAACTCAATTGGTGACAATGTAGAAACCATTTTCAGTCGGGGGTCAGTCCATTTCTCTAGTTTCCTCTGATCAGACAAAGCAGGTTCCTCCATACTGCAATAAAGTTTTTATTGTTTTGTCTGGATGGCCGTCTCAGTCTAAGACAAGATCATCACTGGGAAACTGCCACTGGGGCTTATTGTCTCTAAGTGTAGTGCTGATCCATTAACTGGGCTGGAAATGGAAACAGACTCTGGATGACTGGTGATGACGCTGAGGTCAGAATAGGAAATAAACAGATGTATTAGTGTAAATGCCATTTTACTTACGATATACAAGTAAACTGTGTGTTTTTGGTGCTGTTATTGGTTCCGGTTGACCTGATAACTGCAGCTGATAACTGCCTTTAATGGATCCTTTAACAATCCTTTAATGATTTCATTTTAAACCATCATAGTTCCATTTGAATTTTATTGTCATTTTAACCATATGTAGCAGAATGCAGTACACAATGAAATGAAACAACGTTTCTCCAGGACCCCATGGTGCTACACAAAACACAGAATTACACAAAACAACAAACAACTTGCTCCAAGAGCTTGACCAAAACCAATTGCACAACAACAAACAACTAAGACTTACAAACAACAACACAGAGCTAAAAACTAAGGAATAAGTTGTCTCAGCAACATAAAGTGCATGTGTGCAACCTGGTGCAAACAGTGCAGAACAGACAGTTCAAATAACAACACAGACATTACACCAGACAGTGCAAATACAGACAATACAGAACAAAACACAACACTGTACAGAACATTAAATAAAAACAAGTGTGTTATGTGTAATCCAGGATAAAGCCATGGGTCCATAATCTAGTTTTAAACTGACAAAATGTTTCTGACTCCCGAACTGTAAAAGAAAATAGACAATGTGCTTGATCTGGTAATACAGAGACAATTCCAGTTTAGACTGAAGACACAGTTTAGCCATTCACACGTTGTGTCAGTAGTTTGGACACCTGAAGTTAAAGTAAGCAAGTAGTTCAGTAGGTAAGATTTTGGCCTCTTAACCAAATGATTGTAGGTTCGATTTCCAGCACCACCAAGTTACCACTGCTAGGCCCATGAGCAAGGCCCTTAACCTCCGACAGCTCAGTGCTGTAGATATAGATGTAAGTAATAAATGATTTCAGAGGCGTAGCTAAGGGTTTTCAGCTCAAGTCAGTTTTTGCGCCCCTTCTGGCCCCTTTGTGACAAGGTGTGAGCCATTATGGGGATCCGTCATACTTTTCCAGAAATTGTTGAGTTTTAGAACTTAATTATCTGCATTTCGTGGCATGTTTTTAGGATATGAAGAGGATAAAAAAAGGAAAAATAATGAAGGCAACAATGATACTTTGAATATATAATTGGGGAAAACATTTTATTCTTAAATTCATTCATAATTATGTAACATCAAATTGGCACCACCAGATGCTGCGCCCCGGGACAGATGTCACCCCTTGCCCCCCACTAGCTACGCCACTGAATGAGTTTGAAGGTGTGGTTTAAACTAGTTTGATTAATAAGGCGCTCAAACATGTTGAGACTGATGTTTGTATGAAGGACTGACTGTAATGACACGCAAAATGTTCACTCATAATGCCTGGAATTAGCAATCTAGCTAGCTAGCTATAGTTT
Organism: Bagarius yarrelli; assembly: GCA_005784505.1. NCBI lineage: Eukaryota > Metazoa > Chordata > Actinopteri > Siluriformes > Sisoridae > Bagarius > Bagarius yarrelli. The sequence continues at coordinate 182,532 of VCAZ01000187.1, forward strand.
CCGTATCCCACTCACTTCTTTAGCAGGAATTAATCGGAGTTTTTGCCAATTATGTTTTTATTTGTGCAACTCTTTCTTTTTTTTTTTTACAGATTAGCTTTGCAAAATAAAAATAACCATACATTTTTGGGAAGGGTGGGGTTGTTTTTTTATTTTATAGGCAAAAAAAATACCAAGAAAAGAAAGACTGAAAATGTTATTTTCATTTTAGCCTTATAAATTCAAGTGTAATAAACTTCTTCACTTCCCTGGTGCAATATATTTAAAAAATAATAACAGTGGTGCCGTACAACATAATCACTGGACGACATGTAGAGCAAATAAGAAAAGTTGCCATTCAATACGAGACAATAAATACGTGCTGAGACAAAACAATTACGGCAACAACACGATATAATACACAACAGTGTGGGACAGGACAGACAGACGTACTGTATAGTCCCACTGTAAGCAGAAAAAAATGATTTTATTCAGCTCCACATTGCAGACATGATTAATAGATTATGAACCCATGATTAATAGATTATACTGCTAGAAATGGCTTTGAGTCGCCGCATTACATTCTTTCTGTAATAGTTCTGTGGAACGAAGAGACCCAGACATGGTTCCAAAGCCCCTGAGCTCAGGTTGGAGTGGAAGAACTCAAGTGTCCCTGACTCTGACTCAACCCCACTGAACACCTTTGGGATGAACTAGAACACTGACTGCACCCCAGACCTCCTCACCTTAACCTTCAACAGAGGTTTGGAGATTATGGTTATCTCTCTCACTTATTTTTCTTTGTATGACGCCTTTAACAGTGGACATTGTCTCAAAGCATCTTTACGCAGAATGCTGATTGAAACATCATGGGTTCAATTTCCACCACCACCAATGCCAATGACTGTTAAGCCTCTGAGCAAAGCTGTTAACCCTCAACTGTTCAGTTAGATAAAAAAACAATAAGATAAACGTGTTGGACTACCAACCTGAAGATTGTGGGTTCGATTCCCAGCTCCGCTGGGCCCCTAGGCAAGGTCCTTAACCCTCAATTGATCAGTTGTATAAATGATAAGGGCGTCTGCCAAATGCCGTAAAATGTATAAACGTATCTCGCTTTGAATAAGGGTGTCTGCCAAATGCTGTAAATGTCTAATCTAATCTAATCTATTCTAATCTAAAGTACTGAGGAATCTGTCTGTTAAATTAAGTCAACAATTGAGGGAATTCTTGCTACTAAGTTACCACCAAATTCAAGAATAAAACTTGGACATTCCTACTGTAAAGTATTCTACTGTCCACCACAAGATGTCAGGCATGTGTCACGTCTTGTTCGTTCAGGCTTTATGTCCATCCTGAAGAGAATTTAGAAGAAGGGTAATGTTGTTTTTACTTCAAACTGCAGTGATGACAATCGTGTACTTAAATTAACACCAGTTCGACCCAGGAAAAAAAAACAATACATTTTTTTTTGCTCCTGAGATCTTTAAAGCAACAATAAGCTTCAAAAAGGTTTCTGTTCAGGAAAAAAAGTCTTTTGATTTATACTATATAGGCAAAAGTATTGGTACACCCATCCATCGTCCATGTCTGGATTTTATTTAACATCCTATTCCAGATTAAGTCTCACTCTTACCCCTATAATAACCTTCACACTTTTGTAATAGTTTCCTGCAACGGTTGTAAATTTGTTCATTCAGTCACAATAGTATAACATTTACATGTACAGCACTTGGCAGAAATCCTTATCCAGAGTTTATCTTCATTTTTAACTTGTACAACTGAGCAATTGGGGGTTAAGAGCCTTTCTCAGGGGTCCAGCTTAGTGATGCTGGGAATCGAACCCACATTAGTGTGATCAGATAATAATATTGAGGTGAGGAGGTCAGTTGGTGTTCCAGTTCATCCCAAAGGTGTTTAGTGGGATTGGGTCAGAAGCCGAATTCTCTCACTCCAACCAGAACACATTATGTCTTTATGGAGTTCAGAGGGTTTGTGCACAGGGGTTATTGTCATGCAGGCAACAATCTGGGGAGGACACACTTGCGTGTATGTGCTGGTAAGGTTCCCCCAATTATTGTTGCTCATATGAGTATAGGTTTCATGCTAAAATAACATCCTGTGCTGACAACATTTATGCCACTATAATCATCACAAACACTGTCCTACACTTATCCCTGAATACTTAGTCACCGCATCCTCACACCGACCATCACTATACACTCGGTTCTGTCTCTACGTCTACTTCTACGCCTCTACTCTAATGCCTACTCGATATCAGGGTTTACTGCAGAGTTTATCTTCAACCCTAATTAAACCCACCTAAACTAGCTAATCAAGGTCTTGCTAGGTTTACTTGAAACTTACTGGCAGGTATGTTAATGCAAGTTGGAGCTTAACGCTGCAGGACACCAGCCCTGTTCTATCTGGTGTCTCTTAGCAGTCCCTAAGTTTTTTCATTATGTGTTTTTTTTCTGGAAACAGAACCCCTGGATTGCTCATTAGGGGTCCTGGATTTCTGTAAAACTGCACTGTGACAACAAATATTGTTAAAATTGATAGACAAATAAGCATGGAATTAAACTAAATCGATCTGTTCTCCTTTAGTGCCTTTATTGAAAGAATAGGAAAGAATAGGATAGAATAGAGGTAAAACGGTGAGAGAGAGAGAGAGAGAGAGAGAGAGAGAGACCAGAGAAGCCCAGAGCCGAAATCGAACCCGGGTCGTCCCGAAGCGCAACAAATGCGCCTTAACCAGTTTATCAAAAAAACCCAGAACGGAGCAACAAATAAACCCCAAACCCTCAGCTTGTTGATTTGTCTCTCTTTTTAAATATACTTAAGGTTCATTAATCAGGTAAACTGAATTGCAGTTGATGTTTAAATCCCAAGCTGTAATAAGTAACTAATGCTGAGTTCACACTGGAGTAACATTCATTTGCTGCCGGTTTGGGGAAATCGCAGACCCATGCCCGAAATCCGAGGCGAATAGATACTCGTTCTGCCAAGGGACAATCACACAGTGTGATTTACCAAAGACGCGACCTGAGGAAATCGCTGATGTGTTGCAGATGCTGTAAAAAAATTTCCACGCTAAATATCAGGACCTGCCGGAGATTTTTGCCTGTGTGTTTTTTGTTTTTTTTTTCCACAAAACCTGTCAGAGAGTAAAAATCGGCGCTGAAATCTTGCAGTGTGAGCGCGATATAAGCTGAATGTATCCGTCATGTACTTAGACCTTCTTCTGGTACAAATCTCCACAAAAACCAAAGGGTTTTTAAACTAATCCTTTCCGTCAGTCTAAACCAAGTTTATGTAAGTTTAAGTACGTAAGTGTAGACCAAATAGACCTTTTAATGAAATTTTCCCCAATGTGGGACGAATTAAGGTAATATCTTATCTTATCTTATCTTATCTTATCTTATCTTATCTTAATCTTATCTTATCTTATCTTATCTTATCTTATCTTTCTTATCTTATCTTATCTTATGTTTTTATCTTATGTTATCCTTGTTATCTTAGTTATCTTATTTCTATCTGTTTTGTTATCTATGTTATCTTATTTCTGTTATCTGATCTTATGTTATCCTATGTTATCTTATTTTATCTTATGTTATCTGATCTTATCTAATTTTATCTTATGTTATGTTTGTTATCTTATCTTATCTTATCTTATCTTATCTTATCTTATCTTATCTTGTCTTGTCTTGTCTGCCTTGCCTTGCCTTGTCCTGTCCCTGTCCTGTCCGTCCTGTCCTGTCCTGTCCTGTCCTGTCCTGTCCTGTCCTGTCCTGTCTTCCTGTCCTGTTCCTGTAATGTGTCTGTATATTTCTCAGTGAAAGTCAGGTATAATTATAGTTGGTATGTCTTTGATCATACTATAAAAAGTAAACTAGAACCCGTGGCCTTTACATATTTAGATAAACACAAATATCAAAAACAGAAATGTGTTTAGCCAGTTTGAGTTGGGTGCAGCACCAATTTAATAATCCTTAATTACCAATACCACCACTATCACCACATTAATACCATACAAAAACGCAAACATAACACAGTGTGGCATTATAAAGAGCAAGAAAAAACAGTTAATACAACAGTTAATACAACTCCAAAACATCTACACTACAACCACAACTGTACCACATACAACATCTGGAGCAGTTCGGATCAATATTTATCTAATAACATGACAAAAACATAATTAAAATAAAATTTATAATACATTCAAAGACTGTAAGCCAGACAAAAACCAAAATTTTTCCTGGGCTGAGTGAAGCTAGTTATCTCTTCAGCGTTAGCCGTACTCTCCACATAATGTCTTTTTCCGGAAACATATTTTTAAATATGTCCAAGACCTAGTTAATTTCTCCTCCTCCGTTGTGGAGGAGATTGTGGGCGTGAAAATTCAAATTCAACTGTACAGACAAGTTTTGCTAACCTGTAACAGTTTTGCTCTGATCAGCCAATCAGAGGTCAAAAAATGCTGACATTGTGGTCCAGCTGGCAGGCGCTAAGAGTCGCATTTAAAAATCTGATTGGTAAAGAAACAGTCTTTAGTAATATTAACCAATTAGCAATCCACCACTGTTAATATAGTTAATATAGTTTAAGTAACATCGGTCAGCACTACTGATTCTGAAGGCTCTGGGCAGACTAGATTATCATGGCAGCACTGAAATCTGATTGGACAAAAAAATCTAACATCCACATACACATACTGGAAGCAGTGCAGCAAGAGAAACACTATGAAATGAAGAGAATAAACTGTTGGAATAAATTAATATAATTAAATAGAACAAATATTAGAATTTAGGTCGGTAATGTAGGTCAGTGATTCTGACAGTGTTCAGGCAGCAGAGAAGGTCAGACTGGCCCTGATGGCCCACCAATGGTTTCCCTAGTAATTTATTACTGATTTATAAGGTTTTATATTAGAATTACAAATTGACATATAGATTTTAGTTGTTTGTAGTTATAGAAAGGGGAAAACAGTAAAATTATTCTATTGAGGGTTCGTAGATCTGTTTATCTGTCAACTGATCTGAAAACCTGAACTTCTGTTCACATGAAGATAGCATATTTATTTTTACGGCATGTTAAACGAAAGTCTTCCACTTCAGCCTCGGGTTATGACGGAGATTTAGATCATGTGACATTCCAAGTGGCGAACTTTTATATAAACTGAATTTCTCACTTTTGAAGTTGTGAAGTTTGGAGATGAAGAAGGAGCTGTCATCTCATCATGAGGTCTAAACGTTGAAATAGTCTTCACTAGCATGTGTCTTTCCCACCATCTTAAGAATTCCTCATGCTAACATGCTTTTGCACTGAATTATTCAGGAGAAAATGGACAGGTGACGTGAGATGGTTCAGGTGAAACTTGAAAGACGTTTACTGTACAAATCTAACACACACTTAACCCTTTTCCTCCAAGACACCATAGTTTTCTTCAGCCCGCAGAGGGAAATCGAATGATCTGACTTTTCATTCATTCATTCATTCGTTCATTTGATTGGCGCAAGTCTGAGATAAGATTTTTCCCATAAATATATTGCTCCTATAAAACATAAATACGTATATAAACCTAAATTCTTAAAGCTCCAAATCCCATGTCACACACCTCAGTTGCTTCTTAATGCTTATGAAAGCACAGAAATATGTTTACTGCCAAACGTGCACAAAAAATAGGAACAAATTTTATATTTGGCTTCTGATACATTAAATGTTGAGAAAAACTAACCATAAGAAGGAATAAAATTTTGTAGACATTTTTTATACACATGAACATACGTCTATTTTATTTTCAGTTTAATTCACTGTTTAAAAATCTATATAGTTAAACAGTTGGGACTGGAGGGGACACGAGCCGGAATCTATCCCGGGTGCTAGAGCGCAGCCGGGCGTGTGGTTGCCAGCGCCGGTCTCGGCCTCATCATTTCTTAAATCCTGCACACAAAATAATGTCACAAAATAATGTCATAACATGTCTCTCTTGCTTAGTATTTCTGCCAATTACGTATCTTAGACATCAGTTAATTATTTTAACATTATTGCGCTGTGTGTGAGTTATTAAAAGAGTTATTATAAAAATTATACCAAACATAAAAATAAAAAAAAAGATACTAATTACTTATCGATTAATGCTACATTCGGCCAGGCTACAATCAGGGCTCTCTTCTTTTTTTCTTTGCCTAAAGAGAACATTGTTTTGCAAACCTTTAAATAGGTTCGAAAAGCAAAATACCAATGATCATATCTTCTTCGTCCATTGTGTTCCAGTCAGTACGTCTATGTTGGATGTTTTGCTGTGTATAGTGTAAATTCAGCTATCGAATACAGGTTAGTTTTAAAAGATGATGTAAGCGAGTCATCAAAAAAATAGGATATAGTCACAAAAATCAGAATTAGGAATTAAGACCTGTTTATTTCAAAAATCAACTATACATATTAATATTACATAACTTACATAGATATTCTCATGTCGTGCGTTTGGGAGAAATATAGATTTTTTTGGGGTACCAACACTGACCCCTATTGGTACGCGTAGTTTAAACAAACAGATTTTCAAAAATGAGGTCCTGCAGTAGGTACGAATCAACAAAGGCAATTGCTACAACTGTAGAACAACAAATAGTGACTGTCGGTGTAGGGAGGTCTTCTTATAGCTAAGTTCTAGCTTAAGTGCTAGCTTAAGTTCTGGGTGCAAGAACCAGTCGTTAATTCTTTTACATCTTTAATTCCCTTTTTTACTTAATAATCGTTAGATTTAGAAAAGTCTAATCGAGAAGGACGTTTTTTCCCCCTCGGAGGGTGTCGTCCGTAGAAACAAACATATTTCCACCATCAAAGGTGATTTAAACTAAATAAGTACGTTTCTCAGCTCATGTTATTTTTTCTTACTGATTAAAGCACCGAGGGGAAACGAGCTTTGTTAATGAACGCTTAAACAATACAGTTAAAACTCCAGGGCTGATGTCTTCAGTGCGGCATACGGCTGCAGCAGAGTGGCGTAGCTCGTTGAGCGTCGTGGCCGTCGGCTCGGATTGCATTGTAAGCCGCATCCCTCGTTCTTGCAGGAGGGTTATTTCGAAAAGCTTTTAGCGGCGCTGCAGTTACAAAGGCCTTTTCACTTCTGAGAGAGAAAAAGAAAAGACAGCACTTAACCTGCTGAGTTCATTCTGGGTTTCATCGCTCCGCATCATCCTATCCTCTGCATCGGCTTCCTTTTGTGAACTTGCTATCATTCTGTAACATATGAAGCAGTTTTACGTGTATATTCAAGCTGTTTTTTGTTTTGTTTTTTTTATTTGTCTTTGTGCTCCTGATGATAAAATGCTTTTCTCACCTTTTTAATGCCTGATCTTTCATGCCAGTCTCTCTCTCTGACTCATTTTCCTTTCTGGCAGTGTTGAATGATGGGATGGAGTGTGTAGGTGCTGTTTGTTTATGACGGACTGCATGCTCATCAACACCTCTTAATGCAGAGAAGGTCACTATGGCAAACGCATAACACTCAATCACACACGCATAGCAGGCTCGCTGATAAGCATATTAAAGCGTCCGGTAGCGACCTTGACTATGCGGTTATGCATTTTCCACTCGTACGGCTCTGCCTATCGATTCTCTCGACTGTATTAGCCCAGCTCTCACTGGTGCGTAAGGCATCGCTGGACAGGAGGTAAATACACAGACAATAATGGAAATGTTGGAAACATGGAGGCAGGGATAAATAGACAATCAGCAGGATTAATTAACCGTGGCCAAATACTGCTGAACATCTACATTTATTTATCTGACAGATGCTTTTATTGAATTGACTTGCAAACGAGGCGAAATCTAATCCAAGTCGGAAAACGGAGCCAGAGAAAAATTTGAGCAATTAAAGATCACACAAATGAAGAACAGTCATTCTTTAACTGGACATAAGACTAAACGTTCGATTCAGATGATGACTACGGTGGACGTGATTTTTTTCAAGTAGGATGTGATCTTGTAGTGCATACTTTGCTATTCCTGGATCAACTTTTTAATCAACCAATCATAAGCAGCTGATGTCATTAGTTTGTGTTGACTAAACCCGCCTCAATCCATTTTGAAATCTTTCCCTTGTTGTTAACCAGTGGTGGCTTGGTGGTTAGCGCTGTTAACTCACAGCAAGAAGGTTCGGGGTCGATTTCTGAATAGGGGTCTTACTGTGTGAAGTTTGCATGTTCTCCCTGTGCTTGTGTGGTTTTACTCCGGGTTCTCCGGTTTCCTTCCACAGTCCAAAAACATATGTGTGTTATATTGATTGTTGAGTCTAAATTGCCCATAGGAGTGAGTGTGTGTGTATGTGGCCCTGTGATGGACTGGCAACCTGTACAGGTTGTACCCCTCCTGCCTTTCCCCCTTTCAGTGACGGCTGGTACAGACTCCAGCAGATCCCTGTGACCCTGAATTAGTGAATAAACGGGTATAGAAAGATGAATTAATTAATTAACATGAAATACTTAAATGACATATGTGATACGTGTGTAAATACATATGTGTATTTCCCTCACCATTAGAATAACATTTCCCTCACCATTATGACTAAAATAGATGTGTGTGTGTGCAGTAAAATGGATTTAGGTGTGTGTGCATCCATTCATAGATTTTTTTTTTTTTTTCAAATTTATGATTATAAAAAAGACTTCAATGTTAAATGTTAAAAGGTTGTGATTTAATGTAATAATGTTAAACCCTGTTTTATAGTAGGAATGTTGCTCTATTGCGGTTCTACAGGTTCACCATTTTACATTCAATTGTTCATTAAACGATTGTTTATGATTTACTGTCTAAATTCATTAATGTTTATTTTTGGATCATTAGAATCAGTACAGTCTAAATTCACTAATGTTGTTTATGGACTATCATTAATTATTTTAATAGATAATGTTTATAGTCTAATTTCTTGTTGTGATTTAATGTTAATCCATCAATGTGAATCGTCATTATTAGTAAATTGTTCCAGAATCAATGAATTTTCAGTCTCGGCCAATAAGACATTTTTTTTTTTTTTTTTAGAAAAGATCCAAAAATGTATTGAGGCGGGTCTGGTTGACACACATTGATGACATCATATGTTTATGATTGGTTGATTGAAATGTTAATTCAGGATCAATAGAGGATGTTCATCCAGGATCACATCCTACTTGGCAAAATCACATCCACCATCAGAACACGGGGACGGCATACAAACCTGCAATCAGAATAAAAAAGTGACATGTAAGCACGACAATTGGAATGACTTGGCCCACTCGGATGTAGGGTGTGGTTTTAAACCTTTTTTAATCAGAAACACTTCATCAAAGTTCTGCACATGTGCAATGACGCACAAAATCATTTACAAATCCATTTGTAAACCCAGTGCGTATTAACCCCATTAACACTGCGTTCTGATTCATCAATCAGATTTCTGACTGAAACGAAAAGTATCCATGTAAACAAAGCTACTGTCAGACACGGGGACAGCATACAAACCTTCTCAGTATCTTCATCTTAGGCTTGAACTTGAGAGCTCAGGATTTTATTCAGATAAAAGGGTTCTGCCATGTTTAGTCACATTTACAGCATTTGGCAGACGCCCTTATCCAGAGCGACTTACAATATTCCTTGTTATACAACTGAGCAATTGGGGGTTAAGGGCCTTGCTCAGGGGCTCAACAGTGGTAGCTTGGTGGGGCTGGTAATCAAACCCAGGTCCTCAAGTTGGTAGTCCAACAACTTAACCACTGCACTATCACTTCTCCACAAATAAGAAAGAAAGAAAGAAAGAAAAAAAAAAGGTCCTGGGGTTCTGGGATTTAAAAAACAGTCCCTAGTGCTTGGCACCCTTACGTCACTACCACTTCCTTACTGTATATCCCTGTATCAGGATTGAGCCTGAGAGCTTTGATACAGCAAAGCATCTTCTACACCAACATCCTGTACATCTTCCTACTCAAACAGAAAGTCAGAGTAACACTGTGATCAACTGTTATTAATCTTTAAATAAGTACATTGTTTTCCTAAAAGTACTAAACTATAAAATAACATTTAATTTTTTATTATATACTTTAAACGAGGGGTGGGCAATCTCGGTCCTGCAGAGTTTTGCCTCAGCACAGTAAGTTTCAAGTCTACCTAGCAAGATCTTAATTAGTTGGTTCAGGTGTGTTTGATTAGGGTTAGAGCTTAACTCTGCAGGACACCCCGACCCTCCAGGACCGATATTACCCACTCCTGCTTTAGAAAGTAACACTAAGGAAGAGACAGTCGGAAGAGTTTGAGGTAGCAGATCTGAAGATGTTGAGGGAGTGACGAGATTGCACAGGATTAGAAACCAGCACTTCAGAGGGACGGAAGTCTGAGAGGACAGATTGAGATAGATTGGACGTGTGATTGTTTGAGATGGACAGTGGAGCTGCAGGCAGGAGGTAAAGAGAAAGACCAAAGAGGAACATGAACATGAAATTAATAAGTGTGAGTAAAGTAGATCCAGAGGATAGGGCTAGAAATGATTCGCTGTGGTGACCCCCTAACGTTACCAGCTGAAAGGAAAAGACGACGATTCTTTCATATCAGAGTCTATAACATGAAAACACTAAAGCTTTGAAACGACAAATTTGAATTTAGGAACACATTAAAAATCAGTAGGCTCTTAACTCCTTCCAATAAAGGAGGCTCGTAGATTAAATGGTTCCGTCTAGCACCTGAGCTCATTTAGCAGCTTCATCCTTCAGCTCAATGAGCTGGATTGTAACTGAAAATGAACCTCTTCCGGACTCCTTATGCTGGGATGTGCAAATGATTCTCTAAACCTGCTAACTGTTTCTTACGTTTACATCCACGGCATTTTATTTATTACAAAACTGTGTATTGCTCAATGCCGTGCGGTCTCTTCAGTGAATCATTGTACTGTAGCCGTCCTCTCTCAGTGTTTTCACACGTGTTTATATATATAGTTATGCAGTTTTGTGAGCTTATGAACCTAACAAACATTCTGTGGTTTAGTTATATATTAAGTCATATATGCTGTCAGCTATATTCACTGCTCCCGATATTCCTGGCACGTCTTTGGCCCCTCCTGATCCACCCTGATGCTCTACATTTGCGTCGAGTCTAATCGCCTAAAGGTACTTACTGCTGAGCTGTGGTTGTCCCTAGGCTTGCCACCTTTTAGATGTTGTGACTGTCTATTTATCCTGACATACCACCACAGGGCCCCATGTACCTGAAAATAAGGGACATCAACCACCCACGAAGACGATGACACGATGACCACAGCCCCAACTGGAGTGCTAGTGGTGATAAATCAGAGCATAATTACAATGAACCAACTTTTATTGAAATCGGTTGAACAGATGCAGTCTCACCCAACAGACTTCTCTAGTGGTCGTATTGTCATGCTGAAGACACAGAAAAGTCAAAAGAAGTTGACTTGGAGGAACTGTTGAGATAAGAACCATATGTAAGACCATATTTTATTAACTTACTAAATTAACAGATTCATCATTTACTAACAATTAATTAACACTTTAGCATGTACTGTACACATACATTCAGGGTGTGACAAGACTGGACAGGACGAGACTTAAGACGGGATTTTTTCGAAATCCTCGGAAATGAAATACAGAAAAAATAGTATTTTATTCATCTGAAAAACACAACATGCAAATGCACAAAATACATTTTGCGGTAATTAACAACATATAAACACTGTGCAAAATGTTTTGCCACAAACTTCTTTTTGCCACGTCCGTTTATTATTTTGTGTGGTGGCAGCTGTGGAACTCCGGTAAGAAAAAAAAAAAACAGCTACGCGTCTCACCCGGCTGAGCAAACGAGCGACACACGCAACACCAAGTCCATCCTGTGTAACAAGGTTTATTGTGTGTGTGAAACATTTGATGTACAGCTCAAATCCCACCTCGCACACAACCGCATCTGTCGTCTGTTACAATAGCCATGCAGATGGTGTTAGCAGAGGTGTACCGTATTATTATTAATTTCCTTTAATGTTTGCATATAGTTTTTGTCTTGTTTATCATTCTTTTGACGTTTCCTATTTTCCTATAAATATGTTGCCACACAAACAATTTCCAATGTGGCGGGGCATCTTCTATCGTTACATTCTCACGACACCAGTCGGATCTTGCGAGATACATTGGCTACATTATTTACTTCACATAGGTATTCTATTTTATTGCATCAATGTCAAAAATCCCACACTCCCAGGACCCTGATTGGCCCCGGCCTGGAACTGAAACTGCTGAGGTAGTTGAGGTAGTTCACTGAAACTGAACTACGCACACGAATACGCACACACTCAAACATTTTTTGTTACGCACAGTCACTTTGCACAATACTACAGTCACTTAATGCTATAGTTACATTTCGTGTCTACCTCACTTTACAATGCTATTTGCATTGGGGCTATACTGTTGTTATGTCCCGTCCCTTATTGTCTTTTTGCACTGTCCTTGTAATGTTTGTAATGTTTATTGCACAGTCTGTTCTGCACCAGGTTGCACACATGCACTTTATGTCTATCCTGTTTAGTGGCTCTTTGTTGTTTTGTGAAATTCTATGTTTTGTGTAGCACCAGGGGGTCCTGGAGGGGGTCCGTTATTTCATTTCACTGTGTACTGCATTCTGCTATATATGGTTGAAATGACAATAAAGCTTCTTGAACTTGAATGATAGCAGTGAGTATTAAGCAATCAGATAATAGCATAAGTCAAAGAATAGCATTGAAGTCATCGCAGAATGCAATTGAGATGATTTGCATTAGGGCTGCACAATATATCAAAAATGATTAAAATATCGGGATATGCATATCAAAATGGTTTTGCGATAAAATGAGCGATTTACTACTTCAAAATAGAAATGATCAAAGTTTTAAGCTTTTGATGCGAATAGGAGAATATCTGGAATGCTGATGTTAGTTGCGATTTGCATGTGCATGCTTTTACGCAAAGCTGTGAACCCAAGTTAGCTGCAGCTGCTGTTGATGATTTAGAAACAAAACGAAGAAGCACCTCAAAGATAAGGTAGTATTTTGGTTGTAAAAGAGATGAACGCATGCAGACTAAAATTCTATGTTATACATGTAAATCTCGAACGATATCCTAAAGAAGGGAACACTACAACTCTTTACAGTTACATCGTTTTTGGGATAATTAATTAACTATGCTCGGTACAAAAATCTGTTTAAGGAAATATTTTTTGGCTATATTATTATACATATCTAATATACATATCTAATATTGCAGTATTTAGCATGTTATCACATCGCATTTTTTAAAATATGGTTCATAGACACAATAAGTTTTTTTTTTTTTTTTTTTTTATAAAATAAAGCCAATGCAAGCTATGAAGCTTGTTTAATATAATAATAATAATATTCAACTTCATTGTGCAGGGTACATGGTGGGTGTAGACCGGGTGCAATATCCCATCTTAGTAGGTTGGGGTCAGGGCGCAGGGTCGGCTATGATGCAGCGCCCCTGGAGCAGGAGGGGTTAAGGGTCTTGCTCAGGGACCCAACAGTGGTTGGCTTGCCGTTGAACCCAGGTGTTTCTGGTCTTCAGATCAACAACTCAGCACCTTAACCATTTGAGCCACCACTGCCCCCTTACAGCTAAACACAAAGAACAAACAAAAATATATGTTTAAATATAAGGAATGAATGCTGGGATGCTGAGAAAACCATTAACATTGTACATTTAAACATTTTCTATTATAAAGAAAATGGTTTTTTTTAGATGCAAAGTTGTAGCATTTTATTACAGTAAAGGTCACAGACGGGAGGTTGAAATGGACGCATGTGCAGACAGGAGTGTTAATTAAAGAAGACCAAACATACAAATATCAAAATGAACGTTTCTACAATCGAACTGTGTCTAAGCATAAACATAGAAATATCATGGGGACAGAACATGCATAGAAGACAAGAAACAGCAGGGTATATCGACGACCGCTAGACGAAGACACAAAGAGTCTCAGTTGTCATGAAAACTCAAAAACGCCTCATTAGGCAATGTTAAGAGCAAGTCAAGCCAAAGTAAAGTCATGTTGGCCAATCAGAGTCACTTACAGTTACATTAAAAAAATGTGTAATTAAATTAGTTACTAATAAAATACGTATGAAATCACTCATAGTAACACACTGCTGTGCTTTCCGATGACTAATTCTAACTGCATGCTGGTGTGCCAAAACCGAAAGTAGCTCATTTCAGTTTCTTAGAATTTAATCTCACTTTGCTTTAATTTTATTCTCTTAATTTTTTTCTTAAAGTATTTCGACTTCGATATTGTAATTTACATGAACACAAGACAAAAAAAAAGTGGGAAGTGGGAGGTGGACACTGGGGGGAGGTGGTAGCACAGTGGTTAAGATGTTGGTTTGCTAACCTGCGGGTTTGATTTCAGGCTCCACCGAGTTCCCACTGTTGGGCCCCTGAGCAAGGCCCTTAACCCTGAATTGCTCAGTTGTATAAAAGAGATAAATGGGAGTCACTCTGAATAAGAACGTCTGCCAAATGCAAAGTGAGTTCACTCAGTGATTAAGGTTTTGGACTGCTAAACAGAAGATTGTAGGTTCGATTCCCAGCACCACCAAGTTACCACTCTTGGCCCACTAAGCAAGACTCAATTGTATAAATAAAATAAGCTTGAAGTCGCTCGGGATGCTAAGGAGATTTTCAAGATTACATCTAAATATTTTCTTAAGAACCCTAGGATATGTTGAATAAGATAAATTTCTTGTTACTTTGTGGTATTCCAGTGCTTTTGATTGGTTCTCTGGTTTAAATTTTCTGCACACCACATCTACCAATTACATTAATCCACATGGCTGCTGAAAGCTTTAGGTTACTACACCCTGTCCGAGAGTACGGTTAATGGCAGCTTGGTGGTGCTAAGAATTGAACCCTGATCTTCCAGGTATCAGTCCAACACCTTCATTTGTAATTTGTAACCTTTCCAAAACTGCTGATTCGTTTGTCATCCAAAAAAAGCTTATTATTATTCAAGGTAACTCCTTTTTTTTCCATACAACTAAGCAGTTGAGGGTTAAGGGCCTTGCTCAGGGGCCCAGTAGTGGCAGCTTGGTCTCTCTTATGACTTTCTGTAAAGCTTACAAAATCTACATTGGTGTTAAGTAGGTGGCGCAGCGGTTAGTGTGTTGGACTGCTACCAGAAAGACTGGGGTTCAATTCTCAGCACCACTAAGCCACCGCTGTGGGCCCCTGAGCAAGGCCCTTAACCCCTAATTGCTCATTTGTATAAAAGAGATAAATGTAAGTCGCTCTGGATAAGGACGTCCGCCGAATGTTATAAGGGGTTTGATCTTATCTTATCTTTGGTGGCTGGTTTTCTTTCCAGTCATTGCCACATCTGGCAAATCAAAGATCTTTAGTTCAGTTTTGCTTATACAAAAGCACTACCAATCCACCGCTATTGGGCCCTTGAGCATGGCTCTTAACCTTTTTTAGGACCTTATATCATTACTGACTCTGTGCCCTGACCCGAACCTAGTAATAAGCTCCTGTAATTAATAAATCAATATACTTTAAAGCATATTAAGAAAAAAAAAAGAATCAAAATACAGTTCCTTCTGAAAGATCTTACATGAGTCAGTTCCTGGTTTATTCTCTGCCTGCTGTCTGATTAGTCCATGACCTTTCCCGTCTCTGGATTAGCATCGGTCACAGTCCTGTGAGGAGTCAGCTGCACGGTGACAGGAGTTCTGCCGCCGTAGGCTAGGCACGATGGCACATCTGCGAACCCTAAGCCACACGATACACATACACGGATACACCGATACACAACCTCATCTCCAGATCTTAATGTCCGCTGGAAGGCTCACCACAGGCTCCTGCAATCTGTCCACTCTTAAAACTTCCCATCTTCAGCTGTCACCCACAGCTAACTTTTTTTTAGCCGTGTGTCCATGATGGACAGTTTTGCTTAAACTTCCTGCTTTGACAGTTTGATGATGGTAAAAGGTGAAATAGATTAATTGTTGAAGCAAATAAAGGCGGTTCTCGGTTCCAGCGTTCGGTCTGGTTATTGTTTTTTATTCGTGAGTTGTTAATGTAATGTCTGCAGGGGAGAGAAAAAACAGGATGGCAATTTAACTGCCTGCGTTGAAAACAATAACCTTTTTTTTCCCGCCACA
Source organism: Bagarius yarrelli (assembly GCA_005784505.1). NCBI lineage: Eukaryota > Metazoa > Chordata > Actinopteri > Siluriformes > Sisoridae > Bagarius > Bagarius yarrelli. The sequence continues at coordinate 198,694 of VCAZ01000187.1, forward strand.
GCTTATAGCTACTCGTTTATATGATAAAAAAAAAAAAAAAAAGTACCCAGCTAGCATAGCCGCTAGCCTTCTTCCAGCTTTTACGCACGAGACAGAACTCATCCTTCACGGCTTCTTTGTAATAGAACTGAGATTTCTGCAGCGCGTCCAGATTATGGTGCACAATGGACTCATTAACATTATGCGCTAGTCTGATTTAAAACACACACACACACACACACACACACAGCGGAGGTGTGTGTGTTTATGACTGGGCCGTGAGGATACACTAAAATAATGCTACATGATTAAATTAGGTGTGAATCAGAGAGTTTGACAGAAAACACACGGACGCGGTGGGATTTGGGATTAAGGACGTCGCAGCTTAGCGGAAGTTTTTAAAATCTACAATCGATACTGTCACAAAAAAATAATCAACAGCGGAGCGGTTTAACGCCGCCGTAGCGCTGGTACCAATCCGGAGTTAATTATCTTCTAATAGCAGCCTGCCCTAGAGTGTTCCTTTAATCTTACACCCTACATTATTTTTTACACACACAAAGAACCTTACTGTTGTGTTTTTTTTCAGTTTATTTATTTATTTTTAGTTTTACTTTTAACTTTGTGGGATATCCATTACTCCATGTCGGCCATGTTGGTTTATAACATGAGAGGAAGTGGTAGCGCAGTGCTTAAAGTGATGGACTGCTAATTGGAGGATTGGAGTTGGATTCTCAGCACCACTAAGTTACCACTGTTGGGCCCCTGAGTAAGGCCCTTAACCCCTAAATGCTAAGTTAAAAGAGATAAATGTAAGACACTCTGAATAAGGACGTCTGCTAACATGGGGTAAATGTAAAAAAAATTGACTTTATTTCTGAAATATTACAGCTTTAATTTCTCTTTCCACCTCTTTTCTCTCTCTCTTTCTCTCTCTCTCTCTCTCTCTCTCTCTCTCTCTGTCCCTTTCTCTCTCCTCTCTCTCTCTCTCTCTCTCTCTCTCTCTCTTTTTCTGTCCCTTTCTCTTTCTCTCTTTCTCTCCCTTTCTCTCTCTCTCTCTCGTTCTTCCTTTCCCTGTACTTCTCCACTCTCTTTATATACCTTTCACTTTTTATGTATTTTTCTCTCTTTCTTTCTTTCTTTCTTTCTTTCTTTCTTTCTTTCTTTCTTTCTTTCTTTCTTTCTTTCTTTCTTTCACTACTTTTCTTACACTATTTCTTTTCCCCTTGTTTTCTTTCATTGCTCATCTCTCTTTTCTTCTCTCCTCCTCTTTCTCTTTTATTCCTCTGCTTTTCTTTTCCTGTTTTTTTTTTTTTTTTCTTTTGTTTTTCTTGACTTTCTCTCTTACACTCTCTTACATTCTCATTCCTTTTCTCTCTTTTTCTTTTACTTCCCCTCTGTCGTTCATCACTTTTTTCTTTATCTTTGTCTCTTTTTTTTTTTTAATTTACTTATCTCTACTCCGATTCTCTCTTTTTGTCTCTCTCTCTCTCTCTCTCTCTTTCTCAGTCCATCTTTCATTCCCTTGCTTATGTTTTCCTATTTTTTTTCTTTTCTCTCTTTTTTTTTTTCTTGCTAGTTCCGCTAGTCTCTCTCCCATCTCTCTCTCCTCTCTCTCTCTCTCTCTCTCTCCAGCTCTCTCCTCTCTCTCTCTCTCTCTCTCTCTCTCTCTCTCGCTTTAATCTGGTATTACTTTGACTTTATTCTCATAGTTTTATGTTTGTTTCATTTCCTTTTTCTTCTCTTTGGGTTGCAGATCTCTTTATTATATTAATGTAGTTTGGGTGAGATTTAAATTGTATTTAAAACAGGGATTTTAATAAAAAACGCTCGCTCAGGGCAGTACTGCTGTTATCATCCTGTTAAAAACAGAAGTAAACCATGAATACATTTCGGTTCGGTATATTAAGGTAAAAAAAAGGAAAAAAACCCCAGACTTCTCTAGATGAGTTGCAAGAAAAACTGGCCCCAAATAAGAATATATAAGTCTGGGCCCCTATTGCCCCCAATCACCCCCCCCCATTCCACACCAAACGTTACTGCTAGTACTGTTATTACTAATAAAACTAATAAAGATATCTGCCTCAAAGTGCGATGGCCTTTAGAATTGTAGGAACTCCCCCAATCACCAACCCCACCTCTGCCCTCCAGGGCAAAGAATAATAATTAACCTCCACCCCCACCCCCACCACCCCTCTGTGCCCCAGGTGTGAACTGATATATGTGTACATTGTGACAAATCTGTCATTGATTATATATTTTTTTTATATTTTTATTATATATGTATATTTATGATTCCCTTTAGGAATGTGTGTGTGTGTGTGTGTGATTAACTGTATAGGGTACTTTACCTGCAGTTATCAGTAGGTGTGTGTGTAGGTGTGTGTGATTGTATAGCGTACTGTACCTGCAGTTATCAGTATGTGTGTTTAGGTGTGTGTGTGTTTGTGTGTGTGTGAGACTGTATAGCGTACTGTACCTGCAGTCATCAGTAGGTGTGTGTGTGTGTGTGTGTGTTGTGTGTGTGACTGTATAGCGTACTGTACCTGCAGTCATCAGTAGGTGTGTGTGTGTGTGACTGTATAGAGTACTGTACCCACAGTTATCAGTAGGTGTGTTTAGGTGTGTGTGTGACTGTATAGCTTACTGTACCTGCAGTTATCAGTAGGTGTGTGTGTGTGTGTGTGTGTGTGTTATCCCGTGTTGTAGGCATTAGTCAACAGCTGTACAGATGTTGTTCATTTGACTTGCTGATTAAAGGTGTCGATGGCTCTTTGTATGGTTGTCATTGTCGAGGTTGAGTTCAGCGTGTGTTTCTAAACCCGCGCGTCAAATATTGATACTAACCACATTTTCAAAGGGCCTCTGTTTGTCTTTCCTCTCTCTCTCTCTCTCTCTCTCTCTCCGCCGCTCTCTCTCTCTCTCTCTCTCTCTCTCTCTCTCTCTCCTCTCTCTCTCTCTCTCTCTCCTCCGCCACGCTCTCTCTCTCTCTCTCTCTCTCTCTCTCTCTCTCTCTCTTTCTCAGTGTTTTCTTTAGAGATTAAATCATTTGTATTTTTTGCCCAGTGCCATTTTATGTTTAGTTGCAGGTACATAACACTGCCTTTAACCAGCGATGCGGCTGCGTATGGATCTGATGTTCTCTCTCCTAAGTAAATGTGTGTGTGTGTGTGTGTGTGTGTGTGTGTGTGTGTATGTGTGTGTGCGAGCGAGCGAGCGAGAGAGAAAGTGCGAGTGTGTATTTGGCTCTTGGGCAAAAGCAAGCAGTCACAGAGAATGTAAACTAAACACATCTGCCAGCCGCTTCCCCTTTCAGCCGCAGGTTATCAGAGCCACACTGAGCGACCCATTCAAAAAAAACGCCTAAAACAAAGACACTCATAGCAGTCATTTACACCGCAGAGTCGGAACATCCAATCCAGGCAGAACCTCACCAATCAGACAGCAGTCTCTTCTGCACACACTCACACCGTCGCATTACACTTAATTATCCCAATCTCAATAATCCCTCTTTCCTTCTTTACCTTCCAACAATCGGTGAACTAATACTGTATTGCTTATCGTAAGGAAATAACTTCAATGGAAATGATGCGTAAGTGCAAAAGGGAAGGACACTCGAGGCACATTACTTTGAATTGGATAATTAAGCGTAATGCAGACTCGGCGCAGGCTCTGCATGACGCTTCACTAAGTATCAACGACAAGTGACAAGAAAGATAGATTGGCTCGCGTCACTCATAATAATAATCAGCAGCAGTAAAAGAACCCGAAGAGGTCATTATCACATGTCTGTACCTTGCCAACAATCTTTCTTTCGTTCTTCTTGGCTTTCTTGCTATAATCCGTGAGTTCTGTTCCCTCACCCCTCCACACTTCGGCATTACACTTACTTATCCAATCGGGCAATATCCCTCTTTCTTCTTTACCTGTCCAACACTTTCTTGGTAACGTATTGCTTCTGCGTCGAAAAAACGACAAACAAAAACCGCAACCGTCGCAGGACACGTAAAATTAGGTCCCAATCGGAAGTCAGGGTAAGTGGCCCTCTTTCCTTCTTTGACCGTGTGGGACGCAACGAATTGGTGGGGGGGGGGGGTCATTGCGTGCTTCGTCTCGACTCTGGGTCGCAGTCCATCGAATGAAATAAGGAGTTCGGGGGAAAAATTCATACCGGTATGTCGTTCAAGGGAGGTAATTGAACATTCTCTGGGACGTGCTTCTTTGCCCACATGTTGCCAAATACCCACTAGAATATGTGAGATAGCTTCTAGAGAGCTTCGTAACCAAAATAAACATAAAATAAAATATAAAAAAAATAAATATAAAAATAAAAAAAAAATAGGGCGGAGGACAAGGAAAACAAAGTACCGATAGCATCCTGGCAATCGGCGGGGGGAAAGGGCAGGGGGGGATGGAACGGCACGAACAGAAAAAGGCAAGGGGGGAAAAAAATAAAAAGACAAAGGGTGAAATCGAGAAAATGAAAAAACGGGAAGAAAAGAAGAGCTAGAGAGAATGAGAGGGTTAGGGTAGAGAGAAAAGAAGGGAGGAGGAATAGGGAGAGGAGGCGGAGAGAGAGAGTGGAAGAGGAGAGAGTATTGAGGACTCTAGACAAACAAGCCCTGGGAATAGGGGCGGGGACTTAAATGAAAGAAAAGGGCTAGAGGGGGAAGGAAACAACCACTACTCGGAAGAAAGAGGTACAAAGGGGAAAAACGACTAAAAGCCAGAGGGGTGGGGGGGGGAATCGGTCTGCACAAGCAAAGTGGAACACAGCGGTACATAGCGGGGGGGACGAATCCGTACAACCTGGGAAACACACACACCATCCTACGTGAATGCATGGACAGGGGACGATATCGTTCACACAACACAACTACACACTCTATCTTACGGTCTGGGTAAGGTATCAGACAGCACTCGCCAACCACACATGTACGAGGTAGTAGACGGAAGGACGGGAGGCGCGGAAGTCAATACACCAACTCCTACACTTACACCTAAACTAAAAAAAAAAGGAGGATCGGGGGGGGAGAAGGAATCTCAGAGCCAACGTGTAAAAATCAATCACAACCAAAAATAAAAGATAAAAAATACAGAAGGGAGAAAGAGGTAAAGATGAGTGAGAAAGAAAATAAGACCTAAAACATCACGATCGATATGCGGTGGGTATGACCCGAGACGGGAGCTTAACCAATACAAATCACCACCACCAATTTAATCACACAAAAAAAACGGAAGGGGTAGGAGGGTGAAATGAGGTGAAGAGAAGGGAAAAAAGGGAGAGAAAAAAGTAAGGGGGGGGTGTCAGGTAGGGTGTAATAGGGGGGGGGAGGGGGGGGGAGGAGAGACATAAAGGTAAAAGATGGTGTGGTGGGGAAGAAAAGGGGGGGGGGGTTGTAGGAAAGGGTGCGGGGGGGGTGGAAGGAATAAAAAAGTGGGGGGGGGAGGTCGGGGAGTTAGAAAATAGAGTAGGGGAAAGAAGAGAAAGATTAGGGTGGGGAAGAAGGGGAAAAAAATGAGTGGCGAGATCAAATAAGAGAGAGACAATAAGTAGATTGAAGGGGGGTAGATGGTGGGGAGGTATAAGGTTTGAAAAAATATGAAAAAAAAGCAGGTAGTGTGAATGGAGGATAGGGCGATAAGGAACAAAAGGCATAAAAAAGGAAGAGGTGGAGGAAAAAAAAATATACAAAGAAGGAGGAACGACAGAGGGGGAATAAAAGAAAAGATGAGAAAAGAATAGAATGTCATGAATGGGACAGAGTCAGTCTCGAAAAACAAAAGAAAAAAAAACAGGAAACAAGGAAAATCAGATGGAATAAAAGCGAAAAGGTATGGGGATAGAAAATGAACGAGTATCATATGAATAGTCTCCAATTCACGTTGTAAAGAAATTCTCCTTAAATTTCAAAAGGGTCAGCTTGTAACAGTCAAGCTAAGTAATGCATGTGCGGAAATTAACTGAAGTCCCGGAAAACAGCACCTCGGGAGGACAGCGGCGACAGGGTACGCTGAAGTAGACCCCAGCTCAGAAGCCCTCTTTCCTCGGGATACCTGCCAACAATCGTGCTGGCGTTTCTGACACACTCGCACCGGCGCAGGACACGGACGAGCCATCCTCAAGAAGCCCGCTTGTCCTGCTGACCTGCCAACAAGTCGGGTCTGGCAGGTGCTTGGCGGGACTGAACGGAGCGAATAGCGCAAACACTCGCAACCGGCCGCAGGACGCTGACAGGGGATCAGCCAAGCTCTCAAACGCGGGCCGGCGGGAACCGGCCAACCATCAAAGGTCTTCGGGGTTCGGCTTAGCTAAAAGGCGAAAGATCGGAACAGGGAGGAAGGCAAGCAGGCGGGCTGGCGGACGGCTCTGGCGGGCAGTTAGAATCCAGGGCATGACAGTGGGGAAGAAAAAAAGGACGCGGACAGGCTCAGGCGGGGGGGAGGGGGCGTAGGTGGGAACAGGGGGAACAGGATGAGCTAAAGCTCTCACGGAAGGGGGGGCGGGGGAACGGGGCGGGGAGGGTAGAGGCGAGCATGGTTAGACCGGGAGGCCAGTGAGGACGCACCACACAGGGCACATGCGGGCGGGCAGGGACGAGGAAATCCGATGGGATGGGGGGGAGCGGGGGAGGAAAGCCGCAGGTGGGGGGCGGGTGGGCGTTGGGCCGGGGGCGAAACGTGGGACGGCGGTGAAGACCGGACCGGAGCAGCACGGGGGTACCGCGGGAAGTAAGAACCACAGGAAGTAAGGGAATTAACGACAGGAGAAGGATATTAGTGAGAGGAGAGGAGAGGAAGGCTGAGAGAGGAGAGTGAGACCAACACCTGGAGCATTTATTTAATTTAATTTTTTGGGGGTTTTGTCTTTATTAATAGAACAGAGGGATAAAATGGGGGAAATGGGAGGGAGGGGGGTGGGACCAGAAAGGACCCGAATCTGGAATCAAACCCAGGTTGCTGGAGCATAACTCTGGAAACCCGGGTTCGATTCCGAACATTTATCTATTTTTTTTTAAGGGTCTTATTTAGTGGTAGGTGTTGTTGGGAATTGAACCCATGATCATCAGGCCAACATATTAACCTTATTTCCTGGAACTCTTTATTAAAGATGTATTGTTAATTTACTTCCTATCTCAAATGTTAGAACTTTAAATGTCCCAAATGTAAATATTTGTGTCCAAAAATTGTCTTTGGCTGATTTTTAATGGATATTTTGGATCAACATGCATTCGTAGCTCATGTCCTCTATCGATATAACGACCCACTGATTAGAATAAAATAAAATCTGGCTTTATTTAGATTCAGTTCTAACGAGTTTCTCCTGGAAAATACTAGAAAATAATTAGAATTGAAATGATAGGCTTTTGTGTTAAGTAATTCCAGTGTGCACACATGTGGTGTCAGGCACAGTGTTGATCTGCATGCATGTATAATATGAAGTTAGTGTGTGTGTGTGTGTGTATGTGTGTGTGTGTGTGTACAACAGAGGACCGGTGTAGTGTGAATTACAGTAATTGCCTTGTTTGTTTTTGTTTTGCTGGTTCTGTGGGCTGCTAAGCCACTGCTCCGCTGCCTCTGATTGTTTGTCATTTGCCATTTCGAGTGGAACTAACAAGCATACAGCGCAAGTGGGATTGAGAAATTGGGTGTGTGAGTTTGTGATAACAGGAGGAGAGAAACGGAGAGAGAGAGAGAGAGAGAGAGAGAGAGAAAGAAAAAAAAACACCAAAAAAAAATATACCCTGCTCTTTTGTTTTTCTTTCTGCCTCCGTCTTGTCACAAATCTTTCCACCTACGCACGTACGTATTCATCTGTTACCACGGCCGGGTCTCGATGGCACACGCTGAAAGTTAGATTATCGCATTGACGCAGATCTGTGTGTGTACGTGTGTGTGTGTGCTTGTGAAAGTGTTCACCGGACACCTGAGTTACTAGGAAGTACATTATCTCTAATGTCCACTTCTATGAAGTGACCTCATGAAGGGCCGCTTCGTTGAGCTTGGGGTGAGATAAGAGGCTGATAGTGGAGTGTCGCCGTTAAAGGTCACAGTCATCGTAAAGCAATGATGAGAGAGAGAGAGAGAGAGAGAGAGAGAGAGAGAGACGATGTGATGAGAGTAGAGAATCCGAGTGAGGACAGAACAAGGAAAAGGAAACACAAACTCGTGATGACTGATGAACATCCACTGAAATAAAAACTTACTGATTGACAGCGACATCGAAAGTGAGGAAAAAACACCAGGGCCAGTAATTGAGTTTCGTAAATGCTATTAAAATGCTGTTATTTGTTGTTTGTTAATATAATGACAGCATAAAAATGACAGGAGACTCGGAGAGGCCATTAGGAAACACAGCCTCTTAGTTCATCATTAAGGGAGACGGACGTTAATCCACATGCAGCTTTCATTGGTTCAGGGTTCAGGATCCTGTCGATGTATTTACAGTACAGAAGCTCTCAAGAGATATTGGATTAAACTATAGACTATAACAACAGACATTAATGTCTCCAACGCTGAACAATAATCCTCTAATGCACACACAGTGCTGTCTTGCAGAAGAAGAAGAATTATGCTTGTAAAGATGGATGGAGGGATGAATGGATTAAAGATTAAAGGTGAATGATGTATAAAAAAAACTTGTCCAGTAATTATATGGGAAGATGAATAGGCGAATTGTATGCAGATTCAAAAGGATGCAAATATAAAAAGAAAGATGGATGGGCATGCTAGGATTCGATAAAATAAAATATACCTTTATTCATCCCACATTGGGAAATCAGAATGATAATGAAGAATGGAGGGATGTGTGGGTAAATGTATGGATGGATACAAAGATGGATAAATAGATATATAGATAATAATCAGGCTTGTGAGCTGGATGGATGGATGTGTGGATAAATGGATGAATGGATGGATAGACTGATGGATGGTTGGATGGATGGATGGATGGATGGCTCGATGAATTATCAGGCAGATATAGACGAGGAGATGACTAAATAAATAGGTGGATGAATGAGATAGATGGATGGATGGATGGATGAATGGATGGATAGAAGGATGGTTGGACAAAAGGATATATTAAAGGTAAGCAGACCAGTGGTTATATGAAAAAAAAACGAATGGGTGAATCGTATGCATTGTATTCATGAAAGAGGCACGTATAGAAAGAAAGATGGATGGGTGTACTGTATGTATAGATAATTTCATAGTATATGTGCATGTTTTCATGTTCATGTTATTCATTTTATAATTATTTTGTATGTATACATGGATGTATATATAGATGGATAAATAGTAATCAGAATGGTAAAAATTAATAATTTTATGTCAGGATGGATGGTTGGAGAATAATCAGGCTTGTAAGCTGGATCGATGGATAAATGGATGAGTGGATAAATTAATAAATATATCAGGCAGATATAGATGAGGAGATGAGTAAATGGATAAGCAGATGAATGAGGTGAATGAATGAATAAATATATGTATGGATGGCTGGATGGATAGATTGATCGATGGTTGAATGTATGAATAGATAAATGGATGGATGGATTGATGGATGGCTGGGTGGCTTTGTGGGTTGGTGGATGAATGGATGGATAGATAATCAGGCAGATAAAGATGAGGAGGTGACTAGATGAATAAGCAGATGTATGAGGTGGATGGATGGATAAATAGATGGATTAGTGGATAGATGGATAGATGTATGGATGTATATATGGATGTATGTATAGCTTGATAAATGTCAATCAGAATGAATAAAAATGAAGGAATTTATGGATGGATGGATGGATGGATGGATGGTTGAAGAATAATCAGGCTTGTGAGCTGGATGCATAAATGGATGGATGGATGGATAAATGTATGTATGTATGTATGTATGTATGTATAAGTTATCATGCAAATATAGATGAGGAGATGAATAAGTGGTAAGTGGTGGGAAGTGGTGGCACAGTGGTTAAGTTGTTGGACTGATACCAGAAAGACTGGGGTTTGATTCCCAGCTCCACCAAGCCATGACTGTTGGGCCCCTGAGCAAGGCCCTCAACCCCAATTGCTCAGTTGTATAAAAAGAGATAAATGTGAGTCGCTCTGGATAAGGGCGTCTGCTAAATGCAGTAAATGTGATGTAAATGAATAAATAAATAAGCAGATAAATGAGATGGATAAATGGATAGGTGGAGGTGGGTGGATGGAGGATAACTGGATGGATGAAGATGAATACGATGGCTGGATGAGATGATGGAATAGATGGGTGGAGGTGGGATGGATGATGAATACGATGGATGAATAATCGATGAGAGGATGGATTTGGATGGATGGAATAATCGGCATGTTATAATATATAAGGAGATGACTAATATAATAAGCAGATGAATACAGTGGATGGATGGATAGATGGATGATAAGGATGGATGGACGGATGGATGATGGATGATGCATATAATAGGAGGAGATGAAAATACTAAATAAAGCAGATGAATACAGTGGATGGATGGATAGATGGATATAGGATGGATTGGATTTGGACGGATGGATAGATGAATAATCAGGCAGATATAGATAAGGAGATGACTAAATAAATAAGATGATGTATGAGGAATGTATGGATATGATGATGTATTTGAACAGTATTAAAAGATGGATTGATTAAAAGTTAGACAGATGAATAATCAGGCAGATATAGATATGGAGATGACTAAATAAATAAGCGGATAAATGAGATGGATGGATGGATGGATGGATGGATGGATAGATCAAAGGATGGATTGGTGAACAGATTTATAATCAGGCAAATACAGATGAGGAGATGACTAAATGAATAGGTGGATGGATGGATGAATGATGAATGATGAATGAGGATGGATGGATGGATGGATGGATGGATGGACAGACAGATGAATGGATGAATGAATGGATAATAATCAGGCTTGTAAGCTGGATGGATGGATGGATAGATGGACGAGGAGTAGTGACTGTAAGCTAAATGGTTTATATACGGTAGATAGATAGATGGATGGTTGGATGAATAAATGGTGTGCAAGAATTGGTGGACAGATAGATGTATAAATAATTAGACTGGTAGAAATAAAAAAGGTGGATAAATGTATCTGCAGATGAATGGGTAGAAAGCAAGACGATTTGGATGCATAATGGATAAATTGTTGAATAGATAAATAATAAGCATGCTGGTTTGGATGAATAGATGGATATATGGATAGATGGTTGTTTAGTTCAAAGGATGGATGTGTGGCTTGATGGATGAAAAGATGAAACAGCCACAAAAGATCAAATAAATAAGAAGTCTCTAGTGTGGAGGACATTTTTCCTGGACAGGATCTGAGCTTCTATTAATGTGGCTGAGGGCACAACCATGTATTCGAAAAGAAATGACATCCTATATAAGACTTTTTTGTCCAGGAATCCGGCTTTCCGCTGACAGCATGTGCAATTCAGCTCGAGTTTGAAGGTATTTTCAAGGCTATTTTGGTTTTCCACCTGCTGTTCCAAATAAGTTTTCGATGAAATTGAGGTCTGTTAAAGCGTTCCAGACTGCTTATCTACCCTACAGCCATCATCCTGGAACATGTAAGTGTTGTATTTTGCTCAAAATAAAAGAAAATCTTTAGGTTACCCTCAGAGTTTGCTGGACAACAAACTCACCATCTGCTTTGAGATTAAAATTACATCCATTCAGGTGCACGACCTGCCATCATTGGTGGATCATAAAAATGCTAATACTGGTAGATCAGAGTGAAACTGTTTTTGTGAACCAGCTGTTTGTTTAATCTTTAACTTTCTTTGTAGTTTTGTTTCTTTAGACAAAAAGGCTTAACAGAGACGCATTTGTTAATTTCTTTTCCGTCTATTTGCATTGCATTGTTAACAAGAAACATCACTGGAATAAATATAAAAACATTAAACAAAATTATTTGGCTAATGTATTAGTTTATAGTTTAGGGCCTTGCTCAGGGGCCCATTATTGACAATTTGTTAAGATAAATTACCTGCTAGGATAACATAAATACAGTAAAGGGACAGTTCGGTTACCGATGAGATAATTGTCCATTTTAAACAAATACGAATGTTTATTTGGTGGGTTTGTGGGTTCAATTTCTAATACCACCAAGCTGCCACTTAGTCACCACCAAGCTGCCGTTATGCTAACCCATAACTGCTCAGCTGGATAAAAGATTTATGTACAATATCTCGCTTTGGATCAGAGGGTCTGCCAAGTGGCAGAAACAAACATGGGGCTTATCCACTTTGGGGGCCCCAGGAACTGTTCTATTAATAGTAGAGGTGCCGCTAGCAATTTTGCATCCTATGAAAAAGTATTATGTTGGGCCTTGATAGAAGGTCCCATGGTTATTAGTTCCATATACTCTACATCACAGATTGAGTATTACAAAGTTGAGGTCAGAGCGCAGAGTCATCTATGATATGGAGCAGGAAGGGTTAAGGGTCGTGCTCAAAGACCCAACATTGGCAGATGGTGGGGCTTGGACCCTGGTCTACCTGGTTGTTCCAACAATGACTGTACTACTGATAAAAACAGATCTCTTGGGGTCCAAAATGGGGTTGGCAGTTATGGGTTAGCATGGTGGCAGCTTGGTGGTGGCTAAGTGGCAGCTTAGCGGTATTAGACTTAGTAATGTAATAGTATGTTTGGTGTGAAATGGGGTGAAAGGTGAATTAAACCTCATATTCTTTCTTTGGGGTTTAAAATTGCTAATGGCGCCCCTCAATTTTTTCCAAATCTTAAAAAGTGATATTACCTATTACCTAAATTTTCCATCACAGCTCATGGTATCTTCTATTATTTATTTATTAATTCAATAAATCTCAAAAAAAAAAAATCACAAGTTCAACGGAAGCTGTACAATTTAAAGCAAGCAAACCAACATGTGGGTTCACAATGACAGAAAACAAGTGGGATGTGACAGACTTCTATTCGAAAACCATGCAGCAGCAGTGTGTGTGTGTGTGTGTGTGTGTGTGTGTGTGTGTTAAGGATATAAAGGATGTATGATGGAATAAGTGGATGGGTTTTAGAAGGATTTGACTCTCTGGTGTTTGAAAATGTTCAGCCAGATGGAGAAAAGAAGCTCAATAGCACTTCAGCTGATTAGGTGACTGACACCTAGGGTCTAGAATCAACCCCCCACCACACACACACACACACACACACACACACACACAGATGCACAGATGACCAAGCTCCTGCCTTCTGGTGTCAATCAGTGTAATGTATACATGTTGTTGTGTTAACATAATGGCTCCTGTTGTAAGTGCTGGAGCTCTTTGTTAAGACTTTGAACCCTACACCTCCACATGGAGGAGATTTAAAGCCTCACTGTCTCTGTTTTTACCTCGTCAGCTGAACTTTGAGCTTTAATATTGCAACGCGCATCCATCATCCATCCTTCTGGGCTCATCTCCAAAGTGAAATTTCTTAAAGTGGACCTCTATGTAAACAAGTGGAAAACTAATATAGCGTAGGCCAACATTATAACCCGAGTCTCCACCCTCATGAACGAAGCTTAACAGCAGCGTGCTCGTGTGAGCCTGATAAAATAGACGTCACACGTTCTATTTTTAAACTTTTATTTTGCTTTGCGAATCATCTGCAGCGCTGCTGATTACAGGGTCACCTGTGTATAAGTCTAAACCAGGAAACAACCTGCTCGATTTTCTTGCAAAAAAAGATGGATATCCATATACATCAGTCCGTTTTTCACCGCCTGGAATCGTTTATATTTATACATTTATATTTCTGGCATTTAGCAGATGTTCTTATTCACTGTGACTTCCATTTTTCTTTCATTTATACAACTAAGCAATTGAGGGGCTCAAATACCCAGCGGCGGGGACACGGTTGTGCTGGGAATCGAACCCAAACTGGTTTGCAGTCCAATGCCTTGCCTATGGATGGGTGGATGGATAGATAAATGGAGGGATGGATGGGTGGGTGGCTAGATAAATGGATGATTGAATGTATAGATGGATAAATGGATGGATAAATGGATAGATAGAGATTAATCAGGCTTGTAAGCTAAACAGATGACGGAAAAGATGGATAGATTAATGGATGCATGGATGGATGGATATATGAATCTATGTATAGGTTGATAAAAATGGTAAAAATGAATAAATTAATTGATGGATGGATGGATGGGTTGGTGGGTGGGTGGCTGGATGGGTGAATGTATATATATGTATGGATAGATAGATGGATGGATAGATGGATGTATGGGTGGATGTATGGGTGGATGTATGGGTGGATGTATGTAGGTATAGATAAATAGATGGATGGATAATGGATGAATAGATAAATGGTTGGATGGATAGATAGATGGACAGATGGATGTATGGGTGGATGTATGGGTTGGATGTATGTAAGTATAGATAAATAGATAGATGAATAGATGAATGCTGGCTGGATGGATCGATAGATGGTTGGGTGGGTGGATAATTTGATGGATGGATAAAAGGAGGGATAGATGGATGATGCATGGGTGGATGTATGGATGAATAGTTGGATAGATGGATAGATGGAAGGATGAATAGTTGGATGGCTGGTTGAATGAATGGACAGACTACCCCCTTACCCCCTCACCCCCATGACATCCTGACATAATAAAGCAATAACCCTTTCTCATAACTTTGAATCAAATTTAATAAAAAAGTCTCCTTATTGCTCCTCTAAGTCCAAACTGTCTGATGGACCAGATGAAGACAGTAACGTCTGTAGTAACAGCAGGTTTATTAATAGATTTTGACTATGTTCTATGCAAATATATCTTTTTTTTTGCATCAAAAGCTTTTATGTTTTATGTTAAAAATGATTATTGTGCACAAATTGTGCAGGTTGTTTCCACTTCAACGGCTCAGCCTCTCGGAACATTTAAGCCTCTGACACATTAATGCATTAGATGTCTGTCTTGAATCATGTTCATCGAAGATTTATGTTTTTTTAGACCCCTTTGGCACTCAGTCAACCTAAGCTTCTGGTCCTTTATGGCTCTCCGTTGTCTCTGATGACTCGTAAAAATGTTCTTTTTTTATTTCAAACATTACAGTTAATTCAATTTTGACACAAAAAATGGGCTCAAATGTAAAATATAAGTCCAGCAGTTACGATGGTCGAATTAGACAGGGTTATACTTTTATACTGATTTTATATTAAATTAAATTGAATTAAAGGGAAGGCAGAATTCAGAGCATGGATGGCATTTGTATTAAAATTAGGATAAGATTTAAATTAGAATTAAAATGAGGACAGATTTGTGTGAAGTCACTCAATCCAACAAAATTTAAATTTGGTTCAGTGTCGAAACTTTGTGCAGTAACAGAAAATGCTTCATTCTTATTGTAGAAAGAGTTTCTTATTGAATAGTCCTCAGTACTGGACTGTGCTCAGTTATAGGCATTCTTCAATGCTTGACTGCGTTTAGTGACAGACCATTTTTAGTTGCCGTGCTTAGTGCTGGACTGTGTTCATAGATGGAATGTATTCAGTGAAAGACAGTGTTCAGCGAGAGACTGTGTTTAGTTCCGGACTGTGTTCGGTGCTGGATTGAGTTCAGTGACAGACTGTGTTCAGTGACAGGTGGTGTTTAGTAAGAGACTGTGTTTAGTGCTGGATTCTGTTCAGTGCTGGACTGAGTTTAGTGACAGGCTGTGTTCAGCGAGAGACTGTGTTTAGTGCTGGACTGTGTTGGGTGGTGGACTGTGTTTCATTACAGACTGTGTGTTAAGCAAGAGACTTTGTTTAATTCTGGAGTGTGTTCGGTGAGAAATTGTGTTGAGTGAAAGACTGTGTTAAGTGCTGGAGTGTGCTCATAGCTGGACTGTGTTCACTACTGGACTGTGCTGATAGCTGGAGTGTATTCCATTAGAGTCTGTTCAGTGATAGGCTGTGATTAAAGAGAGACTGTGATCAGTGCTGGAGTGTGCTCATAGCTAGACTGTGTTCAGTGATGTACTCAGTAACAGGCTGTGCTCAGTGCTGGACTGTGCTCAGTGCTGGACTGTGCTCAGTGCCGGGCTGTGTTCAGTGCCGGGCTCTGTTCAGTGACACGGTGTTTACTGCTGGACTGTGTTCAGCGACAGGCTGTGTTCAGTGACAGACTGTGATCAGTGCTGGAGTGTGCTCATAGCTAGACTGTGTTCAGTAATGTACTGTGTTCAGGAACAGGCTGTGCTCAGTGCCGGACTGTGCTCAGTGCCGGGCTGTGTTCAGTGCCGGGCTGTGTTCAGTGACAGACTGTTTAGTGACACGGTGTTTACTGCTGGACTGTGTTCAGTGACAGGCTGTGTTTAGTGCTGGACAGTGCTTAGTGCTGGACTGTGTTTAGTAATGGACTGTGTTCAGTGACAGGCTGTGTTTAGTGCTGGACTGTGTTCAGTAATGGACTGTGTTCAGTGACAGGCTGTGTTCAGTGCTGGCCTGTGCTTAGTGCTGGACTGTGTTCAGTAATGGACTGTGTTCAGTAATGGACTGTGTTCAGTGACAGACTGTTTAGTGACAGACAGTGTTCACTGCCGGACTGTATTCAGTGCCGGACTGTGTTCACTGCTAAACTGTGTTCAATGACAGACTGTGTTCAGTGCTGGACTGTGCTCATAGCTGGATGTTGGAGTCTATAGTTTAGTGAAAGACAGACTGTGTTATAGTGACCGCCAGTGTTAAGACACAGTATTCATTGTTAGACGGTGTGTGGTGACAGACAGTTCCCAGTACTGGACTGTGCTTAGTGCTCAGTTTTCTTACCTAAACAATGATGTACTTTGTGTATGATACATTTCAGAAGTCATGTGGCTTTGACTGTTTCCTGAAGCCTGCTCCTAACATCTGGTTGAGTGGTGCATTATGGGAACAGTGTCCATCGCTGCACACTTTATCTGACAGTAAACACAGTGCACCAGTCTGCTTGTTTTCCCGCTGGAGATTCCTCACAATGAACACCTCAGATTTTAATGTCCGCTGGAAACTCGGCAGCGACTGTGGGAGATCAGACAGAGAGGAAGTGTTCGAGTTCTGCTGCAAATTTTTCTTCTAATTAATTAGAGAATTGCATATCGGACAGTGTTGGGGAAAAAAAATGAATACGTTGAAAAGGATTCCAGCTGTGTTGTGGCACAGTGTGACTTCCCTGGTCTCTCACTCTCTCTCTCTTCTCACATACACATGCACACACATACACACTGCTCATTAACTAATGAGCTATATTAGAAATTCTTGCTCTAACACACCGGATATGATTCATCAGTGAATACGCAGAAGGATCCGATCACATGAGGTACAAATTCGACCAAAAAAATAAAAGGTCAGATTTCAGGCAAATTACGTCAAAATAATTTACATTTGGCGAACATGAGATCATGTTGGTTGGACAAAATATTCTTTATTGTTTTTGGTTGGGCTGGACTGTGCTCAGTAACAGACTGTGTTCACTGCTGGACTGTGCTCATAGCTGGAGTCTGCTTAATTAGAGGTTGTGTTCAGTGCTGGACTGTAATCAGTGTTGGACTGGGTTTAGTACGGGACTGTGTTTAGTGCTGGACTGTGCTCATAGCTGGAGTCTACTTAATTATAGGTTGTGTTCAGTGCTGGACTGTAATCAGTGTTGGATGGGTGTTAGTAGGGACTGTGTTTACTGCTGGACTGTGCTCATCATAGCTGGAGTTACTTAATTATAGGGTTGTGTTCAGTCTGGACTGTAATCAGTGGTGGACTGGGTGTAGTACCGGGACTGTGTTTACTGCGGACTGTGCTCATGTAGGAGTATCTAGTTAGGGTTGTGTTCAGTGCGGACTATACTCATGTGGAATGGGTTAGTACGGGATTTGTTTAACTGCTGGCCTGGCTTAGCGGAGTCTTAATTAGAGTTGTGTTAGTCTGGATATAATCAGTGTTGGACTGGGTTTAGTACGGGACTTTGTTTACTGCTGGACTGTGCTTATAGCTGGAGTCTACTTAATTATAGGTTGTGTTCAGTGCTGGACTATAATCAGTGTTGGACTGGGTTTAGTACGGGACTTTGTTTACTGCTGGACTGTGCTCATAGCTGGAGTCTACATCAGTAGAGGATGTTCAGGACAGGCTGTGTTAAGCAGAGAATGTGTTCGTGCTGGACTGTGTTCAGATTTCGATCACATGAGTATATATTTACCCAAAAAATAAAAGGTTGGATTCACAAATTACGTCGAAATAATTTTACATTTGGCAAATATGAGATCATGTTGGTTGGACAAAATATTGTATAATATTTTTGTTTTCCTGAAAAACCTTTATTATTATTGGTTAAAACAATTAACCAATAATAATAAACAATATTTAATAAACATACGTTTAATATGATTTTTAAGTGATGCCTTCGTGAAAAATCATTAATTTATTTTTTCTGCTAGCTTCAGTTGCGAAAACAATCCAATGTTATTTACTAAAACGGACCCTCCTGGGAGTTCAGCGTTACAGTGCTTCCCTGTCCTTCCCTGTCCTGGAGACCTCTCTGTCCCACGGATTTCACTGTATTTCCTGACCTTAACTCAAAAATAGCTTTTAAATGCATGTTACATAAAAACCTCCCAAAAGAAAACGTCTAAACGGCTGTAGAATGTTTTTCTGGTAGGCTTTATATTAAAATAATGCATCAGTGGTCAGGTGGTAGTGCAGTGCTTGGGGTGTTAAACTGCTGATTGAAGGCGCTACTGGGTTCATGCTGGTGGGCCCCCCTAAATCCCAATTGCTCAGTTGTGTAAAAGAGATGAAAGGACGTCACCTCGTCTGCCAAATGGCGTAAATGTTAATGTAAAATGTAAAATTAGTTGCATTAGCTGATGAGAGCATTGGACACCGGTACGGCAGAACTAGGGTTCATAGCGACCTACATTTATTTAATTTATCCAACTGAGCAGTTGGGGCCTCGCTCAGGGGCCCCAGCAGTGGCAGTTTGGTGGAACATTGGTGTAACATAGTGGTAACCTAACACTGTTCGGGAGGCGGACACACTCTGTCAGTTTAAAGCCAGATTAAAGACTTAACTCTTTAACCTGTCTTACACATAACACACTTACACACTTTCATTATCTGAATCCGTTAAAGGACCGTCAGGCTGCGATAATCAGGTCACCCGGAACCGGGAAAAAAAAACAATAACACACAATATATTTGTTACATCATTAGTAGAATTATGCACGCCTATAAAAGTCTGTTTCTTTTATATACTGAGCTCACCGACGCCACCAGATCCAGTCTGTATCCAGCCTAGTTGGTGGATCAGCACTTAGAGACAATAAACACGGTAATGATCTTGTCTTCTAGATGGCCGTCCAGAAAAGACCACGGAAACTTTACTGCAGGATGGAATAACCTGCTGGTTTGTCCGTTCAGAGGAGAACTGACCCTCGACTGAACCTGGTTTCTTTCTCCGTTTTGTCACTGATGGAGTTTAGGATCTTTCCCCCTGTCCCCTCTGACTTGCTTAGTTGGGGAATCTTAATTTACAGATATGAATTAAACTGAACTGTGTGTTTTTAGTGAGTGTTTATTGTTTTTTCTTATTTCATGTGATTCTGTAAAGCTGCTTTTAACGCAATCTATTGTTAAAAAACGCTACAGAAATAAAGATAACTTGACTTGACAGGGAATTAAACCCATGACCTATTTAACCACTGAACTATCACCGTCACGTTAAATCCCATTTTGTAACAACTGATTACATGACATGGAATTTGTTTTATGATGGAAATTTGTCAGTTTAGTTTTCATTTGCACTAACAGTAAATTCCAAAGTCATCCCACTGACTGGAGCTTCTTGTTGTATATTTTAATAGGAAGGTTTTTGATGTAATAACATGTAATAACATGTAACTACTTTAGTTGCATTTATATTTACATGACATCCTTATCCAGAGCACTTAGGGGCCCAACAATTAGGCGTTGGGAGCCTTGCTCAGGGGCCCAACAATGGCAGTTTGGTGGTGCTGGGACTCCAACCCTGATCTTCCAGTTAGCAGGCCAACATCTTAACCACTGAGCTACCACTTCCCACAGTTGCATAAATCTGTCCTATAGAATTATTTGAGGCTGATGACCTGAAATTTATTGAATTTCCAGCATTCGGTAGACACCCTTATCCAGAGCGATTTATATTTATCTCTTTTAAACAACTGAGATTAAGGGGTTTAAGGGCCTTTCTCAGGGGCCCAACACCAATTCCCCCATTTTACCTGAAACACCACATTAAAAATAAATAATAACATTCAATAAAGATTTTGCTTACATTATCTGTGATACTTTAATGGATAGTGTAACATGTAGGTGTGGGATGGGAAACTACGTAAATGATGACTAAATGATGAGTAAATTGTGTAATGATTTTTAAATATGATATACAACTAATAAATATATAAAGACATAGTAGTCATTGTAGATGTAGTATAAACTCACATTATTGCTCATTTATTCTAAAATTGTAATAAATTCTAAGAGAACGAGTTTAAATTCGATAAAACTGCATACTGACTGGAGAAACCATTTTTAAGTACAGACATGGAGTGAAATTCAGATTTATCTGTAATGCAAAGTATCTGTAATGTAAAGTTCATTTATTCACCTTCTACATCCGCTTATTCCCTAATTCGGGGTCACGAGAAGTCTATAAACCCCAAAACAGCAACTTTTATAAAATTTCAAGTACAAAGATATTCTTACAAAAGACCAACATCATACAAAGATTTCTGACCCATCTTGGTGTCAGAAGAGAGAGAAGTCTCGATGCAGACCTACTTTGCGTCTTAATGGATGGTGGGATCAGTCGAGTGGTGCTTGTAGGGATGGAAATGTATTCATGGATGCTTTTGTTTGCAATGATTTACGAACGATTCACTCCAACTAATCTCCCTTTGTTGGAAATACACATAATGTCTCAACAATAAACTCTTCTTTTCTGTTGCAGTCATGGAAGCACTTCTTCGAGGAGGAGGAGGAGGAGGAGCTTCTTCCCGCAGGCCATTTGGGCCTTCAACCAGAAGAACACCTGAAACCGGGACACTTCTGGGCTCACACTCACACACACACACCAGAACTCATGCACACTCGACACGCACAACTACACTTTATATTTCATTATTCACTTTATAAATACACACTGTTATATACAATAAAATACAATACAATACAACACACACTATACTTTTATTCTATTTTTTATTCAATAATCTGATTTTATGTCATTTCTTTTTTTTAAATTGGGAGAATCGCAAAAGAACATTTGACTATATGTTGTACTGTGTAGAAGTGGCAAATAAAATTTGACTATGCATTACATGTTATAACGTTTACATTGCATACTGGACTCTTAGACCTGCACACAACCTATTATATTTGCAGGTTTTTTAATTGCATGTGCATCTTGTGCCTTTTTTCTGTTTCGTGTTTCTATTTATGCACCTTATATCATAAACCCCTGGGAGAATTCACGGGGTAAGAATTGCACTGTATGATGCAACAGGCGTTTCCTGTACACAATGACTATAAACTCAAATTACGAATCACGAATTTTTAATAATAATCACATTTCTTGTACTTCATTGTTCTTTGTTCAGCACGCGGGCGCATCGCCCGACTCTTCTACTCTGTGCTTTGTCCAGTCTTTTGCTCGGTCCAGTCTGGTCTGCTGGTCTCCCCTACTGTATTTGGAGTGATGCCCGAGGGGCGTGACCAGGCGCGTGGACGTGTTTCCGAGCCAATCAGGGCGCAGCCGCTACGCGTCAAATTCCCCATCTCGAGTTTGAGCGCTCGGTTATAGCGGACTGCGCGCGCGTGCGGGACCGGAAACGCTGCTGGACTTATAAGAGACTCCACGGAGAGCCTTTTTTACTCCATCCAGCTGTGACGAGGCGCTCGGCGTGTTTCCATCCCCGTGTGAATGTGGATCATAATCTCCACCGCGCGCTCGAATCACCACTGAGATATTTAACGGGTTGGAATCGGCGTGTGTGCGTGCGCAACGCACGCGTTAAACGTTTTTGAACTTTACTTGTGTTTTTTTTCCCCCTGCAAGAATACCGACACAGCAACTCTCCTTTAAAACGGCACAGACTCCATCGGATGACGTTCTGGAAGTTTTCTAACATTGTGTGCGCGTGTCTGTCTGTGCGTGTAGAAATTGCAGACGCGTGGATGGACTTGCTATATGAACCGGGAAGCTGGGTGACGGTGTAAAAGGAAAGCACGCGCGCGCATTTAATTTGAAAAAGTATATACTCTTGACAAAGTGTGTGTCTCCACGTGTGTCGCGAGCTCCGGATATAACAACAACAACAACATCAACAACAACAACAAAAATAAAACCGTGTCTACCTTTCGCGGAGGAAATGTTTCGGTTGGGAATCCTCCTGAACCTGCTCTTCATCCGAGGTAAGAATCCGGGGCAACTGCGTCTCCCCTGCATCAATCTTCTCATACGCGCATTATACCGCTCATCATCATCATCATCATCATCATCGCATAGATTATTATGAACGGTGCCAATTCGGGAGAAAAAAACATAATTTGTATATAATTGGTAAATTTCTTTTTTTTGTTTGTTTCCCAAGTGTCTCCAGTTCAGCATGGTTAGACCGTTAGCACGAGCCCTTAAAGCAGGGGAGTAGGCAAATCACACAAATAGTCATATACTTTTCCTTCTTGCAGATGTTGGAGGTTTCGCACAGCAGGACGGTCAGTGCATCTCATTTTTTAAAACCGATCTGCATCATTTATTTGACTTTTAATCCCAAATTGCATCAATTATTTGACGTTTAATCCCAAATTGCATCTGCAACATTTATTTGACTTTTAATTCTAAATTGCATCATTTATTTGACTTTCAATCCACTTCTGCGTTATTTATTTGACTTTATTTCCAGATTGCATCAATTATTTGACTTTTAATCCCTATCTGCATCATTGTTTACGTTTAATCCCAAATTGCATCATTAATTTGACTTTCAATCCCCATCTGCATCATTTATTCGGTTTTTAATCCCAAATTGCATCATTAATTTGACTTTTAATCCCAAATTGCATCAATTATTTGATTTTCAATCCCGATCTGCCACTTTCCCAATGCGTTGCTTGTCACTTCCCCGCCAATTCTTATCCAATCGCACGGCAAAACCCGCATCTGTAAATGATACCATGTTCACTCAAAAGTAAACGCACTACTGTTAAATCAACCCTAAAGCTCTTTATCTGGATTATTGTCTTGTTTAAAACACACGTTATAAATCTAAAGAAGTAAACTTTAGGAGCGCCCGTTCCCGGGATTTCTGTAAATATTATTGGATGCATTGGATCACAATTTGGGGTTCGATCTCCATATACCAGCTTGTGTGGATGCACTGTATTCTCTTCAGTAACACACCAGACATCTTTAAAGTCTAATTATGTACCTTTTAATTCAAGGTTCAGATTTCACGCGTCATTTATTGCTACCGTCGCTAAGCAGTTGTTATATATAGGGTTATAAATATACAAAAAATATATAGAAAACAAATATACAATAAATATACAATAAAATATATAGTTATAAAATGTGTTTTACACTTCATATGTGAAAAGTCTTCTGCCTCAGATCAGATTGGTGTCCCTGCTTTTTCCGAGCTCGGCGGTTTGAGGGATTTAATCCTGAGCAAAATGCAGACAGACGCAGTTTATTAAAAAATGATCCAGGTCTAAAAATCCTCGGACATTTAACAGATATGATAGGAGACCCCTGTCACTGATAATATATCATCGCGAGCTAGTCTTTAATCTCTCTCTCTCTCTCTCTCTCTCTCTCTCTCTCTCGTGTCATACTATCCCTGCGAGGACCTTACACCTAACTATCAATACTTGAACCACATTTAACCTTAATAAACCAACTCTCTCTCTCTCTCTCTCTCTCTCTCTCTCTCTCTCTCTCTCTCTCTTGTTTTTACTTCATTTGTTTCTCTCTTTCGCTTTCGCTCTTTCTCTCTCTCTCTCTCTCTCTCTCTCCATCTCTCTTTCTCTCACTCTCTTATCTTTCTCTCGTTGTCTCTCTCTATTTCTCTGTCTGTCTCTCCCTCATTCTCTCTCTCTTTTTCGTTCCCTATTACGCACATATACATAGATATGTGTATCTTTGTGTAACCTACACCAAACTCACAATACTTGAACCACATTTAACCTCAACCAACCCTCTCTCTCTCTCTCCCTGTCTCTCCCTCTGTCTCTCTCTCTCTCTCTCTCTCCCCCTCTCTCTGTCTGCCCCTCTCTCTGTCTATCTGTCTGTGTCTCCTGCTGTCTCTCTTTCTGTCTCTCTCCCTCTCTCCGTCTGCCCTCCCTCTCTGACTGTCTGTCTCTCTCTCTTTCTCTGGCTCTCCTCTCTCTCTGTCTGCCCCCCCCCCTCTGACTCTCTCTCTCTCTCTTTCCTTCTCTCCCATAAAATCTATGCATTTTAATCAAAAAAGCAATTATTTACCTGGGAAGTAAACACATTTATTTATTAATAGACATTGTTTGTTTACACGTTCAGAGTGTCTGTCTGTGCCACTTGGATGCGATCCGGAGCATTAACCTGTAATGCGTTTTTTCTCAGTACGCTTTTACATTTGGCTGATTGTGTTGCGCGTATATTCTACACTGGAGGGTTATTACGGTATAATTATTTGCCTTTACACTAAGATAGACACGCGCACCACGGAATGTACTGCGCCGTTACTAGTTTTCTGAGAAGGTGCTTTCAGCCATGACTACCAAATAAAAAGTCTAATGCATGAACAACTTTGGAGTCGGAACAGTTTGTTGCTTGAGTTATAGTTTGGCACAGTAGACGATCCTGCTTACCTGTGTGTGTGTGTGTGTGTGTGGGGGGGTGTATGTATGTACATAAATCCATCATCCGGACTGGTGTTTTTTTTTGCGTCGCACCCCGCTGCAGCTGGGACACGCTGTAATGCGCGCGCGCTGGGCGACAGTGTTTATTAAATAATTGCACATTTGACGCGCGCGCAGTTCGACTATTCAGCTCCATTCTACCCCAGCACGGGATCGGGGAGGATCGGGCCTCAGTCACGTGACACAAATCGAACTGATAATCTTCCTCTCTTTTTCAGCCAAAATATGAGCTATTGTGCAAAACGGGTTCTTTATTAGTGATTCAGTTTAAAATAAAATGATTCGAATCTTTGAGTCACTAAATCGTTCACATCTGATATTTAATGCCACATAATAACAACAATAATAATAGTAATAATTCAGAAATATATAAATTATTACTACTAGTAAATTAAAAGTAGCTATTATGAAAGTTATTATTACTATTATTATTATTACTATTATTATTAATTTTCTATTAGTATTTAGATTAATGGATGGATGGATGGATGGATGGTTAAATGGATGCATAAAAAGATAACTGAACAGATAGATAGCTAGATAGAAAGGTAGACAGACAGACAAACAGTCAGGCAGACAGACAGATAGACAGACATGATAGATGGATAGACAGATGGATGGATAGGTCTAGGCAGGCATCTCTCCAACAACACAGCAACAAATGTGATTCTAATTACAGTAAAATGTTCTCATTAAGTTTAGATATAAATAATATATAATTAAGTCTCTTGCCTGTAATGGAATGCAAATGCATTTTATAAGTGCCTATAATTTTATTTTATACCAGCCGTCTCTTCAAATTTATGATGAGGATTAATTGTCCAAATGTTTGTGTCATTGCTCATAAGTGCGCCGCTGCTCTTTTGTAAGACACAATGACGGGCTTTGGTGTCACATAAAAGAAACTTTGATCTCCAGCAGTAACTAAAAATCGAGAAGGACAGGACACTGCTTACATTTCCCTGAGATTCAGACTGAACAGATTCATGACCGAATGTGATAAATACTGTATATGAAACACGTGCAGACGTCTTTTAGGGACACTTTTAAACACCTGCTGGGTTTAAAAAAGTGATCTTCTCCTTGTCTCGCACTTTATTGTGTTTTATTCACTCGTTTACCGTTTTGATGTTTGTTCTGCTCTATTTACATGTTGGGATTCGAACCTCGGATTCGAAATGAATTAATGAGCCGAATGAATGTGTGTTAAAGAACTGAGAACTTTATGTGCTTTAGTTGGTTTTCCAGACAAACCAAAAGAAGCAGAATCAGATTTAAATTGTAAAACTAATACAGTTATAAAATATGTATATATGTAATAATAGTATATTATATTAATAAAATTAGATTTTTTATATTATATAATTAAGATATTATTATTATTATTATTATTTTATTTTTATTATTTTTACATTTTACATCAAAATTTGCTGTGTTTGTCCTTTTTTTTTCTGTCCATATAGTCAGTACTGGACTAATAAATGCCAAAGATCGATTTAACAAGTTTTCAGCTCTTTATGTAATACACATCACTACGTTAAAGATTAAACACATAAACGCGGTTTATACAAAATTGAACAGTTTAATTTGTTGGACAAGCATCTGGGTTTTAAAAGGATTGTTTTTATGTGCAAAGCTAGTTTTAAATTAGTGCATAATGAAAACACTGTAAATGTTATACGAGGAGAAACCTATTGCCTCAATGAGGGTGTGTAAACGTCAGAAAGTCGAGCAGATGCCATTTATTGTAGGCAGACAGACGTGTGTGTGTGTGTGTGTGTGTGAGAGAGAGAGAGAGAGAGAGAGAGAGAGAGAGAGAGCGAAAGAAAGAAAAGGAGAGAAAAAGAGTTCGAGTTATTATAGATCATAATATGTTTTTTATGTTTTTTTTGTTTTTTGTGTGTTTATTTTTTAAAAATTACGATATGTTTTAGAGTGGATGAGAAACGAGGTTATTTTAATCATAATTGTGTGTGTGTGTGTGTGTGTGTGTGTGTGTGTGTGTGTGCGTGTGTACTTTTTTAAAAAACTGAATGGACCAAATGTGCGCACAGTAATAAAGTACCCTCAGATGTCCTCGCATTCCCCTTTTACAAAAAAATGTGTTTGTTTATTTTATATAACAAAACAACAAAAATAAGCAAATAGAATACTTTACTGATATATTTCTGGTTTTAAATATTACATTTAATTAATATTAATTTTATGTTGTAGATTAATTAAAAGCATTAATTAGTTAGCATAATGCCCTCCCAACGAGAAAACAGTGTGTTGATGTGTGAGTGTGTGTGTGTGTGTGTGTAAAAGCAGGTGTGTGTAAGTGTGAGTAGGTGTTATAGAGCCAGAGGGGGCAGGAGAGGGGGCAGGAGGCCTCTATCTGAGTTCTGGCTCTAGGTGACAGATGTTAGCAGGTGTGGAGACTCAATCCTACAAAAGACTAAACAAACAGTTTGTCATTGTGTGAAGCGGCGCTGGTCGGGAGGCAGTGAATGTGGCGCCGTTGTTATTCAGCAGCGCAGTAACAATAAAGAGATGATATTTATTCCATTGATGGTGAAAACGATACAGTTTCAAGCTGATGTTTGATTCTTTGGCTTAGTAACGAATCTTCATGGATAATAAATAATTGATAGCTGTGAGTTTTGCACCGTGTGTTTAACCCGTTTTTAACTGTTACATTATTAATCCGTATAAACAAATCCAATATTTTATAACTGAAAGTTTGATGTAAAATAGCTTTTAGTGTGAGACGAGTAAAATCACCAATCATAGCCGCTGAGAGAAAGAGAGCCAAGTGTGTGTGAGTGTGTGTGTGTGTGTGTGTGTGTGTGTGTGTGTGTGTGTGTTGTGTTTCCAGCTGCAGCGCCCAGGACAGAAAAAGAACTTTAATCATGAACTGTTAAAACTGCCTCTGGCTCTGATTTGGGTTTTAAACATTTGTTACAGTGAACAAACTTAATAAATATCAAAATACACACTTGGTGTAAGTTGTTATATTTCGCTGTTGGAGTCGAAACCATGCGCCATCGTCACTTATTTAATGACGTTCAACACACATTAACAAAATCCGATCGGTCTGTTTACACTGCACACGATAATGCATGTATCCAATTTATTACCACATGCAAATGAGACCTGAATCCGATCTGAAAATATCGGAATCCATGTGCCTTTTTCCTGCTTACACTGTCATGAGTCAAATCCGATCTGGGCCAAAAAAAATCGGATTTGGGTCACGTGATACATGCTGTGTAAGTGCATGCAGTGTAATGTTGAGGTGAGGAGATCTGGGGTTCATCTGGGGTTCCAGTTCATCCCAAAGACATTCAGTTTCAAGGTGTTGAGTCAGAATCAGGACTCCTGAGTTCTTCCAGAACACAGAACACAGCTGTAGCTTCTTTGGAGCTCTTTCGTTCCAGGATGTTGGTGGAGGATCTGGAAATTCGACTATATTTAAATGTGAAGCGTTTTTTGTTTTTTTTTAATCTAAGCAGTAGAAAAGTTTTTGAATCTTTTTTAGTGATCTGTCTCAAACACACAAGGAAGTACAGTGTCTTTCGAATACTTCAATGCGCCAAGAATAAACCTTGCTTAATGGCTGCGCGTGTAAAGCTGCGCGTAGCCGGAGCGAATGTAGGCGTCAGTCTCAGATGGATGCATGCCCAAGGACAGACTGGACACGGCGTATCCAGAGGACAGGTAATGACACCCTGTTTTTTAATATAGACGGCCAAGTCAGTGTAGTGAATTACCACCTCGCGAGAGGAGAAGCAAAGCATCTGTTAGTCAAGCACGTAGTAAGCAGCTATATTTTCTTATCTCCTTGATAAAAGTAATTTATTAAGTAGAAAAGAATTTTTTTTAAAATACGAAGTATATAGAAATTTGCAGTGTAACAAGGGTGATGGCAAGGAGACCCTCCAACAAAGAGTTTGAGCCATCGCTAAAAAATACGGGCAAAATACCAGTGGAAAAAGCGCCGTGGTTATAATTATCCCTCTGTAAGCCAATAAAAGGCTTTTCTATTGATTATTTTGGACCAGAAGGGTTAGGGGAATAAATTTGGACATCACTTTTTGTTCAAATGTAAATAAAAGCTGAGAATTATTTTTCCACAATGAGGCCTTGGACATCATCGTCTTATTATTATCTTTTGGGAAAAGGAGAAGCCTGTGTCATTTCCGGTCCAAAAAAAACTTGGTTGAAAAGCTGGTGAATACCTTCAGAAAGTCTAACTTTAAGTCAGAATTTTGGGGTATGAATAATTTCCGGCTTGACTGTATATATAAAAGTAAACTGAAGTATATATAACCAATTACAAAACAGTTAAAAACCATAAAATACACACTAATAACATAAATAAAGAATCAATAAAAATGAATGAAATAAAAAATGAATGGGGACATTTTGAATTTGAATATTTATAACAACATCATGGATTATTCGATTAATTTTCTTGGTTTGGATGTTTATTTCCTTGTAAAAATCAATGTAACTATTTCCAGTTAATA
Organism: Bagarius yarrelli; assembly: GCA_005784505.1. Lineage (NCBI taxonomy): Eukaryota > Metazoa > Chordata > Actinopteri > Siluriformes > Sisoridae > Bagarius > Bagarius yarrelli. The sequence continues at coordinate 228,097 of VCAZ01000187.1, forward strand.
TACATAGTTTTGTACATTATGCAATTAACATCATTAAAGGTGCCATAATCTATATGAAAGGTTGCCAAATTTTGTAGAATTAATGTTTTTTTCAGGAGAATCTGATTTTCTTTAGCTCCAAAGTCTTCATTACATTTCTCATACAGGTGATTTGGAATATTTTTTTTTCAACCTTTACTGTATACTGTTTTGATAGATTAATATGGTGAAGAAAAATACATTATCACTAATTTCCACAATAAGGACAGATTCATTTCTGCAATAAACTGAGACAAAACAAAACAAAAAAAAGCACAGGTAATAAAGTAAATATTGGTGAAGCTTTTCCATCATAAACTGTGCAGAAAATGATTCACTGATAATGTCAATGATTATTATTGCTCATTACAATCCCTCCAAAAATGAGCTAGTCGTAACGCATACACACTTCATACGTCAGAAAAAAATAAAGAGTCAGAACAGCAGAAAAAAACTAATTAAAAAAAAAAATACTTGAAGTGGATCCAGGCTTTCGATTATGATTTTTTCCCCCTCGAATCATTTATTCGTCAACCTGACAGTTAATATAAAACCCCTTAGGCACTTTCGTGTGAAATTAAAGCGATACCGCAGACAGATGTTACACTTCTTGTAAACCTCCTCATCAGAAGTTCTGGTTGACTTTAATTCGGTGCTTGTGTAATGCCGGAATGTTCTTTCTCTTTTTTTGTGCTAAAATTGTCCTGTGCCTGTCAGCTACACACTTTCTATCAAAGAAGAGAAATGGAAGTGATGTGACTGTAAACTATGTCAACAAATGAACAGATTTACAGCCCAGCGCTTGAAATTAAATCATTCTTGAATCTAATTAGTCGGAAAAGTTGTTAAGAATGAAATGGAAGCTTATTAATAGTAGACTACTAATAGATTTTAGTAGTAAAATCTTCCCAGATTTTGCGATGCGGTAGTTATTTCTATACTAGCAGCAAGTTGATTCACCCAGAATAGTCTTGCATATATGTCATACAGACGGCATGCATTGTTGGACGTCGATTATGATTGAATAAATGATAATTTACCGATCTTATAACGGCCTCTGGAACACTGTGGATCTCCACTCCAGCTCACCCCGCAGAGAGAGTGCAGGGAAGCGTTGCAGCGTTAGAGTGAGGCTAAAGCTAAACCCTCTTCAAACATTGCTCCCAAGCATCTTGCTTGCAAATTTGCAATCTCTGGTGAATAAAATGAGCAAACTGGGACTTTGGATAACAACGGAAAAAAAAAAAAAATGGATAAAAACGAAACAGAAATACGGAAACATGGCTTAACAACTACATTCCCAGCAGCGTCATTAAGCTAGAAGGACACAGAGTTTTGCAGACAGTGGTGCAGTAAACACAAGGGTGGAGGTCAATGCATTTATGTTAACAAATCATAGTGCACAGACTTGACTGTAATTAAAAGTCATTGCTCAGCTCATCTGGAGTATTTGATGATTAAGACCCTTTTATCTTTATACCGAGAGAATTATCAGTCATTGTTGTGACATGCCACCGCCGGATGCTAATGCTAAGTCATTTATAATAGAACTGCATGCATCTATTAGCAAGCAACAGGCTGCACATTCTGATGGAGCTATATTTCTTGCTGAGGATTTTAACCACTCCAACTGTACCTCCCAGATGTCTTCAGCATGTTCCCTCTGCTACTAGAGGGGACACCAGACTGGATCATCTTTACATGAACATGGCTGAGGCATACAGAGCCATTTTCCCTTCCTAGCATCAGTCTGATCGCCTCTCTATGTTCATTCTACCCAAATACACACCACTCATCAAACGTGTGAAACTGTAAGTGAGGACAGTGAAGATATGGTCAGAGAGGGGCATTTTCTTACTACCGCAACAGCTACAAGACACTGACTTTTACAAGACACTGACGTTTGCCTCACAGATGCACAGACAGACATCAACATCTATACATCATCTACATTTTACATCATTTTGGCAAATGTTTTGACTTGCATTTATCCCTTTTTACACAACTGAGCAATTAGGGATTATGGACTTGCTTAAGAGCCCAGCAGTGGCAACTTGGTGGTGCTGGAATCAAACCCTCGATATTCCAGGCAACAGTCCAACACCTTAACCATTGAGCCACCACTTCCCAACATCCCCATCTGGACCATATCAACATGTGTAATAAGAACATCTCCACTGTGGATGTACATGTGTAATAACGACGTCGCCCATAGATGAACTCAGAGGTCCGCCTTCTTTAAATGTGGCGATGCAGAAGACTACAGCAGATCCAGAGCCAACCTGAAAAGAGGATTGGCAGGGACATGGAAAAGGAACATGTTTGCAGACATAATGGATAATTATCAGTTGTAGTAAAGGAAGAATTTTGAATAGTTAGTAAATGTTGATTAAAAAGAATAAAACATATAAATAAAAAAGAATAAATAAAAATAATAAATCGTTTAATCCGGCCTTAAAGTCGTTACACATTACGAACGTTAAATCATGTTAACACACCGCTTCCAAAACTTTTGTCTGTCATAAAAAAATCAAACCAGTTTAGTTTTTCGCTTTTTTCTTATCAGTGGCAAACATTTTGAAACAGAATTAGATGAAATGTTTTATTTTAGTAGCTGAAATGAGCACAAATCGAGTACAAACGAACAGCGTCGGTTTGGAGAGATTTGGACGGTATGGGGTGGAAAGTGACGTCACTTCCCCAAATTCTATCAGTTATTGCTAAGGAAGAGAGATAGCTTAATTGCGCACAGACCTTTTGTTTGTTTAATTTGGGACATGATTTTGTTTGTCTAAGACAAATTTTGCAATCCTATAAGAAATACTGGCAGAAGATTTCAGACCCTTACCTGCAGTGTGACTTCTCCTGTGACGACCGTCAAACCTAATAAACGATAGGAGCCCCAAGCCTGATTACATAATTTGAATAATGTGGAAACGCGTCCAGTGGACAGAACCGCATGAAGAGAAACTTGATTGAGTGTTTGTGTGTCGTGTCGTCCCTGCTGTATGTTTGCTGCTAGCTACCGTTAAGCGAGAGAATGTGGGTTACTGATTTAATCGAGGATGATGTAAAACTTCAGACGATTTTTTTTTCTGTTTTTGAGGCGTCTTGACTGAATTTTTATAAAATCCTACAGTGTGACAGTGTGTGGCATTTTAATTATACCAAAATCCATTACACTGATCACGTCTGAAGCCTCTTTTAGGTTTTTTCTGTCATTTTCTGTACCGCTTATCTTACACACACACACACACACACACAAACATGCTTACATTTAAAGATACCTACAATTCATGAGACAGGAATCCAACGTGCCCAGATAAATCCCCGCAGGACGAAGGTGAGAAATCGAACTCCCAACCGTAAAGGTATGAGATGAACGTGCTATCCACCAAGCCAACATGTGCTTCCTGTTAACACTGTATGGAATCTGACTATTATTACTAGGAAATTGTTTTAAGTGCGATCGCAAGTCAGAGTCAAAATCACAGCTAGACTCACACGATCTCCAGAGACGAAGCTAGCGCAATTTCTGAGAAATCGTCAGGAGGCTTATGTGTGAAAAGAAGCTGAAACATTACCAGGCGTCAGATGTCAGAACATTAACGGTAATACAGAAAAAAAAAAAACATGTGTGGAAATTGCGGTAAGTTGAAATGAAGGTGAAAAAAAAAAATCTTTGGATCTTCGGATCGATGGTACAGGGCAGAAATTAGTCAGCTTATCAGCCAGTCAGCAGCAGAAGCAGACTCCGGTGCCATAGTGCCAGGAAATGTCACATGTCCTGGGACTTATGTGGCAAATATATTGCCTTGAAAATATATTTTATTTAAGATTTGCTCCAGTTTCCTTGCTACTTTCTTTATAATGACATTAACTAGCGTTGAAATCCCCACAATTTCCGGTTGGCAGTCCTTGCACTTTCACCATTGCGCCACCATTGATAAATGTAAGTTGTTTTGAATATAATGTAAGTGTCTTTATTTTTTGTCACATAAACTCTACTACAGCACAGTGTAATTTGTTTCTTTGCATATCCCATCTTAGGAAGTTGGGGTCAGAGCGCAGGGTCAGCTGTAGTTGTCTATATATGGGTGTCTGCTGAATACCAGAAATCTAAAAATGACTTTTAATCATAACACAAAGCTCCATGTAAACACATGTAATCTGTCCTCCTGTTAAATACCCGGTTTACTAAACAAACTCCCAAATGTTGTCCTGAAGTTTTTTTTTTTTACAACAGATTTGAACGCATGTCGGAGTTGAAATCTTGAGAAAAGAGTGTTTCATAAAAAGACAAACTTTCGACTGGCAGGAATTGAATGCTGATAAAAGCGTGAATGATGCGGTGAGAATGTGTGACCGCAGGGTAAGTCCTGATTTTTGTTCAAAGAGGTAGAACTGTGTGAAAAAAAAATTAGAATTTTAAAGCGGATGACTTCAGGTTATTCATAAACCCCACCTATGTTTAGGCAATTTCAAGGAATCGTAAAAGAATAGACAGGAGAAACGTCAACGCAAGAACACACACACAGGAAAACGGGCCAGGCCATACCGCAGGGGTTCGAGGGATTAACGAAGTTGATTGTTTTGCCAGTCACCTGATCTTGACATACGGTGAAGGACAGGGAAGTTTCGAGGCCCTTCAGGGTCGCTTGTGTGTTTTGTTGATAACAAGGATTTGGAATGCAGTCGTGAAAATGGCAGATGGTGTTGGGTCTGAGCCTCGGCTCCAAGATTCAAGCCAAGAGACAGGACTCGTGAGTGACAGAAAGAATGAGTGTGTGTGTGTGTGTGTGTGTGTGTGTGAGAGAATGAGAGAAAATTATGTGTTTGCTAGTATGTAAGTATGAGAAAGAGAGTTAGAGAGAGAGAAAGAGAGAGAGAGAGAGAGCAAGAATAGATATGTATGCTGAATCGTAAAAAAAAAAGTGAGAGAAATAAAGAGGGAGCGAGAGAGACAGATAGAGAGACAGAGAGAGCGAGAGAATGGATGTGTGTGCTAAATCGTAAAAACTGAAAGAGAAATGAAGAGGGAGAGAGAGACAGCGACTGAGAGAGAGAAAGAGAGACATAATAGATATGTATCGCAAATCGTAAAAAAGAGCGAGAAAGAAATATAGAAGGATTGAGAGAGACAGACAGAGAGAGAGATAGAGAGAGCGAGAGAATGGATGTGTGCTAAATCGTACAAAGTATGAGAGAAAAATGAAAAGGAACAGACAGCGAGAGAGAGATCGAGAAAAAGAGAGAGAAAGGATGTGTATGCTTAATCGTACAAAGTGTGAGAGAGAAATAAAAGGTAAAGAAATAGGGAGAGAGAAAAAGAGACAGAATGGATGTGTATGATAAATCGTAAAAAGTGTGAGCAAGAAAAAATAGGGTGTGTGAGGGAGAGAAAGAGAGAGAGAAAGAAAGAAAGAAAGAAAGAAAGAAGAGAGAGAAGAGAAAGAGCAGAAAGAGATAGAATAAGTATGTGTATGGTAAAATGTAAGAGGGAAGAGAGAGAAAGAGAGAGAGAGAGAATGTTTGTGTATGCTAGAACATGTGGTTAGTGAGAGAGACAGAGACATATATATATATATATATATCCCAACCTCCCACCTTAACCGGTTCTGATTTTAGCATAACATTGCAGCTCATTATCATTAAACGGATGGTGTTGGCTAAGCGCTCGAAATTAGCGTCCCTGTTAGCGTGCCGCGGCGAGTACTTCCTCCCTCAATCTCGGCTCCGTTTTTTTCTCCGAGCTGCCAATCACTCTGGGCCTCCTCCGCCTGCACGCTTTAATGCAGCCGCTACGCTCTGATGTGACGTGTCACTGATAGCGAGCAGGACGCTGCTCTGACCCACATTTCTCTAAAACCTCTGACTGTCTGATTTAAAGAACAGAAGCCCTCAGGCTCTCTGTCACTTCTGCAGAAAGAAAACTTACGCTTTATGTTCTGTGCAAAGAGCCAGATCGATCTTCAGGAGCTGGGTAGATGTTTCACAAGAGGAACTATGCTAATATTAATCATCATCAACATCATAAACGATTCCTTAAAGTATATATTTAAAGGATATTTCTCTTTTTTTTAACGGATCCTGGCACAAAGAACAAGATCGTTATTCATTAAGAAATTGCAGCCCTGCTACTTTGGCAGCCACCCTTTTAGTACCAATAAGATCCGTAATAATCAGATACATAGTACTTTCTTGTGCAATGAAATCCATCCAGCCATCCATACATCCCTTTATCCATCCTGTCATCCATCCATCCCACCATCCATCTTTCTCTCGATACACCCTGCCTTCCATTCATCTATCCAGCCATCTAACCCACCATCCCGCCATCTATCCCTCCATTCATTCTGCCACCCATTCACCCATCCATCTATCCATCCATCCATACATCCCTTTATCCATCCCGTCATCCATCCCACCATCAATCCCGTCATTCATCCATCTACCCATGTATCAATCCCGCCATCCATCTATCCCTCCATCCATCCTGTCAAGCCATCCATCCATCCATCCATCCATCCATCCATAACGTCATTTACATTTACAAAAACATTTGGCAGACGTCCTTACCCAGAGTAACATTTATCTCTTATATACAACTGAGCAATTGGGGGTTGAGGGTCTTGCCAGGGGCCCAGCAGTCGTGGCTTGGTGTCCATCCCTCTATCTATCAGTCTCTCAACCCAATTCTCTCCCATCTATCTCTTCCATCCATCCTGCCATCCATTCATCTTGCCATCCTTTCATCCATCCATCCATTCATCTCTCCATCCATCCATCCATCCATCCATCCATCCATCATCTCCATCCATTCATCTCTCCATCCATCCATCCATCCATCCATCCATCCATCCATCCATCCATCCATCCATCAATCCATTCATCCATTCTTTTCCTACACGTGGTACTATAGTCTATCTTAGTAGAGTCAGAGCACATGTGGGAAAGATCTAGGATAAAGTGTTAATCTATAGCAGGGTTTAATTACACACAAAGAATCATTTCTAAATTCCCAGAGCCCCTGGTTCTAGGCAACAACAAAAACCCAAAAATGTTAGAACAAAATGAGAGCTTGAAAGCTAGAACTCGAAACATATCAAAGACCCTGCCGAGAAACTTTATTCAGTATGTTGAATTTCAATACTGGAAAAAAAAAAAACAAATGTTTTGGCGGGAGATCTTTTTTTTTTAAATATAGAATTCCTACCACAAATAAGATCTTAGTAGAACGTTTATAGAAATGTAAAACTATTTCTTTTTTTATTTTAAAAACACATATTGACATAAAAAAAACCTATAAAGATCTTAAAATTAACATCAAGGATCCACATATAATTATAATTATAAAAATAACATTTCTATAGAATAATTTTTATGGTACAGGAACCTTTAAATAGACTATATAGAAATATAATTTAGAAAGACTTCAAAGACGAATCTTTAGTCCGGCTTTTTTAAAGAACCCGACAGGTTTCTTTGCTTTGTGACTCTGAGGGAAACTTTTATAGATTTATGTAGAACCTTTTAACTGTTTTCCAAACAGATCTTAGTAGAATATTTTAATTAATTAAGTTAAGAAGCCTTAATGAATATTTTTTACAAAGGAAATAAATGAAAAATGTTAATGGAGACTAAACATCTACACGGACAGAAGAATAAAACTAAAACATAAAACGAGGAAGGAAATTAGGCAAGAAGTTACAAGGAACAAATAACAAGTAGGTAAATAAACGTACTCAAGAATCCACACATAATTAGGCATCCGCTTGTATCACTTCTTTCCTCTTTAATGAACGAGTAAACGGTGGGAGTGAGCATTCGGTAGGTTCGAATGCTCATTAACGGATTTTTAACAGGCTGGTAATTTACACACACTTAACAACAGCAGAAAGGAGGGCTGAGCCAGTCGTCGTTTACGGTAAATAGGGTTTTAATTTGTTTTTTAAAAAAGAGAATTGAGTAAAATTTGTTACTGGTTAAATGAATAGCGTTTCACATGATATTAGAGACGGTTAAGAGCCACCGCTTGTTGGTCCTCAGATTTGAACTCACAACCTTCCGATTAAAAGCCCAACATATCACCCAGAGATGTACCAGCTGCCCCACAAATCGTAGTGTGGAGTGAGAAGATCACATGGGGGGGGGGGGATCTTACATGTTGTAACCAATGCAGTCCAAAAGTTTTTCTGGCTTTGGCTTAGAAATTTATCTTTTTTTTTCAAGCACAATTAAAGAAGAAACATGAAGTTTTCCACTGCGCTCGGATGAAGCTTCTTAAATAGCTCGTTGTCAGGGAGTGTGTGAAGGACCGTGAACATTCATGGAACGTTGCCACTGCACTATAGAAATATCCTATGAAGAACAAATGAGGTTCCGTTTAAACCATTTACTAAAAGCTCATTTTAGGGAACCAAAAAATATGGTTCTTCTAAGGCATCACCGTAAAAATAGCTTTATTATTAATGAATCTGGAAAAAAAACTAAAATGGTGCTATGGGGAAAGGTTAAGTAGTGTTTTCTGAAGACAAATTTACAAATTAAAAACTGCGGAATGGAAACACGTGTTCTGGTGATGAAAAGGGTTTAGTTTTTTAAATGTCTTTTTTCGTCTTAGTCTAGTGAATCTGAGGCGTCAGACGTTTCGGATAATAGTTTTTATTAGCGTTTTTCCTCCCTAATCATGGCAGAAAGTAACATTTCTTTCTACAAAATTTGATATAGACATTTATAAATATTCAGATTTATTGAAATGTGGATCAAAGTGGTGTTTTTTTTTCTTATTTACTTGTTTACTTTTTTTTTCCATAATCTTTCTTTTTTCTTCCTGTTTCTTGTTTCATCGCTGAGAGAGTTTTTGATCAGTGAAAGCTGTGGGATAGATTTTATGATTGTTGAAGTCCTCATTAACATTCTTTTGTCGTCTTGGCTATATTGATCAGTTAACACTGTTGGATCGGGGCACACACCACACCACACACACACACACACACACACACACACACACAAGTACCAGTCGGCACACAAACCCATTATTTTTCTATATTTCTGTGCAATTTTTTGTAATGGCAGCTGCTGTTTCAGTCTCTCTCTCTCTCTCTCTCTCTCTCTCTCTCTCTTTGTGTGTTGGTCTGTGGTGTGGTGCAACTATAAGCAAGTTCAAGGTGGTCTGGGTGTAAGATTGTTGTGCCACTCTTGTATACGCATTGTATTTTCTGTACACTCAAACATACACGCACAGAGAGTAAGAGAGAGACGCACACACACATATACACACATACCATAATACCTAGACCAGCATGTGTCTGATTGCAATCGGCCTCCACACTGAGACCGTTTCCTTGCTTGCTGCTTCCGCTGTCTGTCATTCTGTGTTTTCCCCCTTACCCTCCCCTTCTTTTCCCAAACACACACACACACACACACATCTTTTTTTTATTTTTATCCCTCTCTCTATCTTCTCACTTCTACTTTTTCTTCGAGACTTTCCTTTAGTTGTCCCCTCCATGCAGCTGTATACTGTATGTCACGTGTCTGTGAATTTCCTGTGGTAAAGTGGTAGAGTAACTTCACTATAGTAAATTTACTGTGGTGGATACTGTAGTGTGTCTAAGCCTAACTATAGTAAATATGCTACGATAGTAATTTACAATGGTGTGAAATTTTCTTGTGGTATAGTAATATTAAAAACACTAAAATATTTACCCCAAGCAATTTGACTACATGTTCTATAGTAACGTTACTCTACAACACTATAGTAATTTGTCATATTATAATAAACTAATATAATATAATATTGTAGAGTAATTGTAACTATTGAACATGTAGTGGAATTTCCTGTGCTAAATACTGTAGTGTTGTTGTATCTTACCGTAGTAAAGTGCATTGATGTGATCATTTGATCACAGTATCGATCATTTGATCATAGTAACTATACTGTAGGAAAATAAACTAATAACTACATTAATTACTATAGTAAATTTCCTACAACTCTATTATACTGTATGTGTGAGAAAACTTCACAGCACAGATCAGAGCAAAAAGTATATTAATACAACACACACCCACCCTCACACTGGAACACACTGATCCCCATTAACAACTCTATAAAATATTGTTAGATCAGTTCTCTACAGTTCTTTCTGTGGTTTGGTGTAAACATTAGCCGAGTGTAGTTACTAGAACAAACTAAATCCTTTTAGTTTCTAATATATCCACATGAAAATATCCCATAAGTGACTTTAGGATTTTCTACAGTAAGATGTAGAAAATTGTTTTATACTGTAGTATATTAGAGTATTTACTGTAGTATGCTACAGTATTGAATTGATAAACTGTAGTAAATACCGTAGTAAACTTTACAAATTACTATAAAAAGCTAAAAAATGTAATTGTAAATACTATAATATGATATGGTTTACCACAATCTTCTAGTAACTTGTAAAGTTTACTACATTTTATTAAATCACTGGAGTTGATACTAAAGTATACTGCAATAAGATGTAGTAAATACCTTAAAATTTACTACATCTTAGTGTATGAAATCCCAAAGTATACTATGATATTTTTATGTGGATATAATTCATATCATTCATTGTTTTACAAACCGTCTGGTGTAAAGATAACAGAATAATCAAGTAGTGGTAGCTCACTGGTTAAGGTGTTGGACTGCTAATTGGTAGAACGGGGTTTGATTCACAGCACCACCAAGCCGCCACTTTTGAGCCCCTAAGCAAGGCCCTTAACTGAGAGTAATTCAAGGTCAGGACTGCAAGTGGGGTGTTTTAGAAGAAGGTATAATTAGACGCGTCACATTAGCAGGTATTTTTAGTTGAAGCTGTTAATCGGACATGTGTTGATTTTCTATAAACACCGATGAGATGTGTTTTATTTATAGAAAGGAATTAGGGTTGATTTTATATCTAATGTCACATGATGTACTGGTTTTAGTAGAAGATGTGATCAGGCATGCTATTTTTTTTTTTGCTTACCCAAAGCCATGACTGGACGTGTGTGGACTGTGTAGTTTATATACTGTAGTTTAGATATGTAGTTTTATAAATATCTAAAGTAACTATATCTTTGGTAGGTGTGTTTTAGTAGATGTGATTGGACATGTTTGATTTTGTATATACGTATAAAACGCTTGGTTTATTTAGTAGAAGCAATGATTAAACTTTTACTGTTGTTGTATATACTTTTATATAAGACATACTTTAATAGAATAAAGTTCATGGATTGATTATAGAAGTGTAACAACTTTTAGTATACTAATTATAAACTAAAAATAAGTATGTATGGTTTTAGTTTAGCTGATCCAAGAAATACTAACCCAAATTATATTTTGGGAAACTTGGCTAAGATTCATTTGTGTACTGTTTTTATGTACAAATTAATAAAAACTAAAAACAACAACACAAAATCACACTAGTTGAGTATTTACAATGAACTATTTTTACACCTTAAGAACACTTAAATTTGTAGACACATAATAGCCCAATAGTTAAGGTGTCGGATTGCTATTTGAAAGATCGGGGTTCGATTCCCAGCACCACCAAGTTACCACCACTGGGCCCTCTGAGCAAGGCTCTTAACCCCCACTTGCTCAGTTGTATAAAAAATGATATGAATGTTAGACACTTTGGATAAAAGCATCTGGTAAATGTAGTCACTCAGTACAGAAAGTTAAATAAACTTTCATATGGGATGTGGTTGATTTAGAAACTGTGATTAGACGTTAGATTAGAGTTGTATATTTTTCGGACATGTTTTGTATTTAGTTGAGGTATTTGTGTTGGAACTGGTGGCTTAATGGTTAAGGTGTTGAACTGATAACAGAATGACAGGGGTTCGATATTTTATGTCTTTAGCAAGAAAATAAGGGCAGGACACATGGTTTATTTAGTAGTAACTGTGATTAGACATTAGATTAGACAGGTTTTATATTTAGTTGAAGGTTTTATTAATCATGAGGTGTTTGTGTAGAAACTGTGGGTATATGCCTTTGGGTATTTACCTGTACCTGTGGTTTATTTAGCAGAAGGTGTGATTCGATGTCTGGTGTTTTTAGTAGAAATGATGATTAGACTTTTGTATATAGTGTGGTACGACCTGTGGTTTATTCAGTGGTGATTAGATGTGATATGATTGCACAAGTGGGGTTTTGGCTAGAAACATGATTAGCCGTAGCTATTTTTATTTGTGTTTTTCTTTGTAGAGGATTTGATGTTGTGATTGGTTAAAGCTGTTGGAGCCTGTGCTGTTTTAATAACCTTGGGGGTTTGGTTGGTTCTGTTCTGTTTTAAGACAAAGCTGGACAAGCGTTGTGTAATAGGACCCATGATTGGACATGGTGTTTTAGTAGATTTAGCTGTGATTGGATGTGTAGTGTATTTTGTCGCAGTGATTGAACATGTAGTTCGGTACTTTAAAGTGTATTTATAAGTAGTGATTTGATATATGGGGTTTTTATATAAAAGTAAATTAATAGATTAGATATTTGGCGATTTAGGAACATTCCGAGGTTTAAGTATAATATGTGATTAGATGCTTGGTGTTATTAGCAGCAGCAATTAGATGTGCAAAGTTTAAAAAAAAATGATTAGGCATTTGGTGGATTAAGTAATTAGATCTTTGGTGCATTATGTATAGGAAGTGATTGGACATGTGGTGTTTTGAGTATAAGCAGTGATTAGACATGTGGATTTTAGTGGTTTAACTAGAAGAAGTGATTTGATTAGCTGTGTTTTAGTAGATGTGACTGGACATTTGGCATTATTAGGAAAAGAAGTGTTTGGAAATGTGTATTAATATAAAAAATGATCACTGTTTGGTGTTTTAAGAAAGGAGGAAGGAAAGTAGAAAGGAAGGAATTTAGGAAGAAACGAAGGAAGGAAAGTAGGAAGGAAGGATATAAGGAAGGAAGGAAGGATAGAAGAAAGGATGGGTAGGTAGGAAGGAATAAAAAAAGCGAGGACAGAAGGAACCAGGGAAGAAAGAGAGGTAGGTAGGAAGGAAGGAGGAACGGTAGGAAGGCAGGAAGGAAGGTGGGTAGTAGAGAAGGAAGGAAACAAGGAAGAAAGGTGGGGAAAAGGAAGAAAAAAGGAAAAAAGGAAGAGAAGAAAGAAAGAAAAAAAGAAAGACAAAAAGAAAGAAATAAAGGAAGGTAGGTAGGTAGAAAAGAAAGGAAAGAAGAAATGAGGAAAGAAAGAAAGGAAGAAAGGAAAGTAGGAAAAAGGTATAGGTAGGTAGGTAGGAAGGAAGAAGCAAGGAAGGTATGTAGGTAGAGAGGTAGAAAAAAGGAACGAGGGAAGAAAGAGAGGTAGGTAGGTAGGTAGGTAGAAAGGAAAGAAGTAAAGGAGGTGGGTAGTAGGGAATTAAAGAAGCAAGGAAGAAGGAAGGAAAGAAAGAAAGAAAGGAAGAGAGAAAGAAAGAAAGGAGGAAAGGGAGGTAGTTCGATAGGTAAGAAGTAAGGAAGGTAGAAATGTAAGTAGATAGAAAGGAAAGAAGGAATGAGGGAAGAAAGGTAGCTAAAATACTCACTAAGTAAAAAAAGAGAGAGAATGTAGACTATAAATCAGAAGAAAATAGAAGAAAGAGAGAATGGAAAAGAAACAATAACAATAAAATAGAGGTGTGGTGTTTTTAGTGAATTAAGTGATTTGGTGTTGTTGTAAGAAATGTTGGGATGGTGTTTTTAGTGGAAGAAGTGATTAGCGGTTTGGTGTAAGGTTTAGTAGAAGGAGTGATAAGACGAGTGGTGTTGTTTTTCTCTTCCTGAAGCCGAGGTCAAAGCCTCCACCGCAGTTTAGTCTCCGGCTTCCAGCCGCAAATACTCCATCAGCACATAGTTCAACACGAGGCCTTACAGCAATTAGGACGCTGCTGTTCTGGCAAGACAAAGAGAAAAAAAACAGAGGGGGAGAGAGAAAGAGAGAAAAATGAAGAAAAAAAAAGAAGTAATAGAGGGAAAGCAAACGACTTTAATAAGACCGATTATACTATTATTAGAAAAATTTCATTACGCTGGATGCGTAACACAGCCGAATGAAATGTTATGAAATGAACACACAATGAATACAAATCAGCAGAAAAGTGAACGACAGAAAACAAAGACGAGTGTATTCCTGCCTCTAACCCCACCTCCCTCCATCCCTGACCAAGATAAAGCTCACACCCTTTCTGCATTTATTCAATATTTACACATGCCTTTAACAAATTTTAAAAGTCAAAACCTTTCACAAACTGGGACAGAGAAGAGGACAATGGGAAAAGAGAGAGAGAGGGAGAGGAAGAACGAGAGGAGAAAGGGGTGTTAGAGAAACAGAGAAAAAAAACCAGCAAAAAAAAGAATAGCAAAAAATAAATAAATAAATAAAAGAAAGAGAGAGGGAGGGAGAGAGAGAGAGAAAGAGAGAGAGAGAGGATGAAAGAGATAGAGGGAGGGAAGAAGGAGGGATGGAATGAACAAACAAGCAAGGGGTGAAGGAAGGGAGAAAGAAAGAAAGAAAGAAAGAAAGAAAGAAAGAAAGGAAGAAAGAAAGAAAGAAAGAAAGAAGAAAGAAAGAAAGAAAGAAGAGAGACTCAAAGAAAGGAGAGACTCACTGAGTAAAAAAAGAGAGAAATAGTAGAGAGACAAATAAAGGTCATAAATTAGAGTAAAAAAGAAAAAAAGAGATGAATGAGAATAAAACAGAATAGAGATGAAAGAGAGAGAATAGAAAAAGAAATTGCACAATTAAAACAGAAACCAAGCTGTATATATGAGAGAGAGAGAGAGAGAGAGAGAGAGAGAGAGAGAGAGAAAGTGTAAAGGGAAATTAAAAAAAAAGAAGAGGGAGAGAGAACTGATAAATTGAAACTAAAAGGATCGTGGAATGAAGAGAAATAAGGATGGAGAGAATGAGGGATGATAAATCACTGACACATTGACTGAGGTTCTGGAAAAGAGGGAACGAAAGTGAAGTCATTCACTCGCTTTTAACAACAAAAAAAAAAAGTTCTTATGTACTTGAAACCGTTCTGATCTAATAAAGTCCAGTATGAAGGAGGTGATGGCAGCCATACACACGTCCCTGCTGTGACCCGTCAGGATTTAGCGCTGTCTTCTTCTCCCAAAACGTCCCCACGGATGTCTTTTTGCTTCTTTCGGAATGTTTCCCACCATAAATAAAATAATATAATACCATTAAAGGTCCTTCTCGTTATTTTATTCTGACACCAGAGAAAACACACAACGTCTACATCAGACTCACGCCGCTCGGACGGAGACCGGAGTTCGTCACCGCTCTGTTGCTGGTGGGATTTATCTGCTTTAACTTTTGAACTCAGGGTGATTAACCTTTGACCCTGAAAGCTGTGCTAACCCACTATGAACTCCATCTGCTCTCGCTCACCACTAAGTGTTTGCTGAAATGTAGATTATAAGTTCAATTTATAAGTTCAACCACTCTGGAAATGCTGGTGGTGCTGGAAATCAAACCCCGATCTTCCAATTAGCAGCCCACTACCTTAACCACTGCGCTACCACTTGATATAAGATCTATACGTCTTCAATCACGACTAGGGAACTATGTTCCAGACACACTTCAAAAGGAAATGTGTTTTCGGTATGTGGACGCATAAATTGGCAATTAATCCAAACGCAATTGCAAAAGACGTTATTTTAAATCTATATCGTATTTAAAGATTATTAAACTGTCTGGAATGATCTGAACGGAGGAGCTAATCGATGATCTATCAGTCAAATCATTTAGCAAAGTTTTCATTTTTTTAATACTTTATTTGCAGATGCAGTTCGGATTATGTCCCAGTTCGTAGGTCCACGTATAGACAAATCATCCGCAAATACGTTTTACAAATCTTTCTTCCTTTTTTTCCCCAATTTTTACTAAATATACCGCAATGCATGAGATCAAAAAAAAGCATTCAACCCTCGCTCCCGGCTGTCTTTTAACTGAGATCAGTAGCACTATATTAAAGGGACTCTCTTAAAGGGAACGCTCATAATCTCAGCTTGTTACCTGTATGAAAATTCACCTGTCCACAGAAGCAATCAATCAATCAGATTCCAAACTTTCCACAACGGCCAACACCAAAGAGCTGTCCAAGGACGTCAGGGACAAGATTGTAGATCTACACGAGGTTGGAATTGGCTACAAGACCATCGCTAAACATCTTTGGCGACCAAAAGATTGTGAAAAAAAAGACAGCAAAAAAATATAGCAAAAAAGAATAGGTGGTGAGAAAAAGAGAGAGAGACGATGGGAAGAAAGGAAAGACTTGAGAGAATAAAACAGGAGGAAAGAGATAGAGGGAGGGATGGAGGGAGGATGGAATGAACAAACAAGCAAAGGGGTGAAGAAAGGGAGAAAGAAAGAAAAAAAAGGAAAGAGAGGAAAAAAAGAAAGAAAGAAAGAAAAAAAAAAAAGAAAGAAAGAAAGAAAGAAAGAAAGAAAGAAAGAAAGAAAGAAAGGAGAGACTCAATGAGTAAAAAAAAGAGAAATAGTAGTGGGACGAAGAAAAGACATAAATAAGAGTAAAAAAGAAAAAAAAGACTGAGAATAAAACAGAATAGAGATGAAAAAGAGAAAGAATAGAAAAAGAAATTGCAAATAAAAACAGTAACCAAGCTATATAGAGAGAGAGAGAGAGAGAGAGAGAGAGAGAGAGAAGTGTAAAGGGAAATTAAAGAGAAGGAAGAGAGAAAGAGAACTGATAAAATTAAACTAAAAGGATCGTGGAATGAAGAGACAAGATTTTAGATCCACACGAGGTTGAAATTGGCTACAAGACCATCAGTAAACATCTTTGGTGAGAAGGTGACAACAGTTGGTGTGATTATTCACATGCTGATGAAACACAAAATAACTGTCAATCTCACTCAGTCTGGGGCTCCATGCAAGATCTCACCTTGTGAATTTTTTAATGATCTTGAGAACAGTGAGAGATCAGTGGATCAAAGGACCTTGTCAATGATCTCAAGGCAGCTGGGACCATAGCCACTAATAAAACAATTAGTAACACACTACACCGCGAAGGACTGAAATCCTGCAGGTCTATCTGAAGTTTACCAACAGACATCTAAATAATTCAGAGGAAAACTGGGTGAAAGTAATTTGGTCAGATGAGATCAAAATCAAGTTCTTTGGCATCAAATCAACTCGCCGTGTTTGGAGGAAATCAACTCGCCGTGTTTGGAATGCTGCCTAAAAGGAATGCTGCCTATGACACCAAGAACACCATCGCTACTGTCAAACATGGAGGTGGAAACATTATACTTTGGGGGTGTTTTGCTGTGAATGGGACCACACCAAAGGGATGGTTTGATGGTGGGTGAGAACCTCCTTCCCTCAGCCAGGACATTAAAGATGGGTCATGGATGTGTATTTCAGCATGACAATGACCCAAAACACACAGCCAGGGCAACAAAGCAATGATGTTAAGGTAAAATTGAAATCTTTTGGTCAGCAGTAGAACATCTGAACCATTGAGAACTTCCCTATTTATCTTATTTTTTTTATCTAATTGAGCAGTTGATGGTTAAGGTCAGCATTGGCAGGTTATTGGTTTTGGGATTTGAGCCCACAATCTTTTGATCAGCAGTCTAAACACTTTAACCATTCAGCTACCACTACATTAAGTTCTCAGTTTTCCTTCTGTTCTAATAAACGTCCACAGATTTTAGTGGTTAATGATAATATCTCGATTTACTGTGAGGAAACATTTGTGTGGAATATAATAACATTTTTTCATGCCTTTTCGTAGTAGGCTAGGTTACGTGCTGTGGGTCTGCTTTTCTATGAGCTGCACCACCACTGTGCAAATTAGAAATTTTTGTCATTCTTAAGTTCATTGAAAAAAGTTTCTAATTAGTGAAGTAATTTCCAGTGTGATTATTTTACATAGTTATAAGGTAAACCAATCACAGTGTGAAATGCTACAAAGATACTGCCACTGATGAGAACTAGATCATAACTATATGATTATATGTTGGCAATTAAACCACACATCAAAGATTAGCGCAGTAACGATGGGATCTTTTTTGCAAACACCAGCGTCGTCGATTTAATTCTCAGCTTGAGTGTAAACTCGGTGTATTTATTTAAAAAAAATTAAAAAAACCCACAAATCTTGCGAGATGTAGGGGAGCTATTTATGGTACCGTTACTCAAATCGGTCAAGTGTAACTGACGTGTACAATTAAGTCAATTACAAACGAGAGGAAAAAAGCCAAGGAGGGATTTTACCCGCTCTGATTTAGTAAAGGTTAAAGGCTGTAACTTGACGTCGTGTAAGAAGAGAAAGAAGGAATTCCTATTCTTCTAATACAACATCACATGTTACAAAAAGAAAGAAAAAAAAAAGAAAGAGAGAAAGAAGGAAAGAAAAAAAGAAACTGCAAGAATGTAATCCAATACGATAGAATGAAAAAAGAATAAACCAGAATGAGATACAATAGAGAGAGAGAGAGAGAGAGAGAGAGAGAGACGAAGGAAGTTAGAAAGAAAGAAAGAAATAAGGAAAGAAAGAAAGAAAGAAAAGAAGCTGCAAGAATCTAAGCCAATTAAAATGCAATACAGAGAGAGAACAAGAAAAAACGGCAAGAGTGAAAAAACAAAAAAAAAAAAAAAAAACCCAGTAATAAACCAGAAAGAGAGAGAGAGAGAGAGAACAAGAAAAAACGGCAAGAGTGAAAAAACAAAAAAACAGTATAAGCCAGAGAGAGAGAGAGAAAGAGAGAGAGAGAGAGAGAGCATAGGGGAAAGAACAAAAAAAGTAAAAAAAATAAAAAGAAAAATGAAAAAACTGCAAAAATATAAGCTAATTAGGATACAATAGAGAGAGAGCAGGAAAAAGAAAGAAAGAAAGAAAGAAAGAAAGAAAGAAAAAAAGAAGATAGGAGATAATAAATCCTACAAATTAGAAGAGAGATTTAAAAGACTGAGTGAATAAATCGGGAAATAAAGAGATAAATTAGAGTCTAAATAAAAAAAATGTGTAGGAAAAATGATAGATGGAAAATCAGGCGAATAAAGAAGAGAAGAGCGAGGTGAACAAGAGAATAAAACAGAAAGATTAAAAAAAGAATATAAAGAAATAAAAAATAGATTTATAAGATTAGTATAAAAGGAGGATGCAATTTTGAGAGAATAAAACAGAAATATGAACGGCAGAGAAGAACGAGAATACGGGGATAAAAGAATGGAAATAGAGATGGAAAAAAGAGAGGTAGAAAATTACAATAAAATGGAGAAAATATACAAAAATTGATGGTTTCTTTAGACTTTAATAGAGATAAAGCCGCTGTGATATAACAGACACGATAACAGGAAACACCTTCTGTATGAGAAAACCTTAACAAAGAGCTAAACCAAAAGATTCCTAACCAAACATCCACCGTCTCCATCCATTCTTTATTGAATAACAACAATATATGCTATCGGACCTTAATCTTTAGTCTATTATTAGGCTTAGATGGTGTGTGTGTCGAGTCCCTGTTAATGAGCTGTCATAAGAATGAGTTCATTCCAATGAAATTTATATTACAGTCATGAATCACTTCAGACCTGATATTATCAACACCTTCTGATTCGAGCGTTCAACCGTGCTGCGCTGTAATTACACTAATCATCACACTGCGTCTGTGGAGAAGAAAGATTTGACTGTAAACTGGGTGTAAACTCATACAACTTCATGCAAAAAGTCAAGAACAAGACGGTGGTGATATAAACGAGTGTCAACAGTCCAGAGCATCGGAGAGTGTGGAGAGGAGGTGAAGATTTAAACGCAGGAAGGTTGGAAAGGGTGGAGAAACGTGTCAGGGATGTGTGACGGAAGAATGTTAGCGAGAATCAAGGGGAAGGTGTGAAAGACGATCCTGTGATCGTGTGAGAGCCTCTACGGTTTACAGACAGTGACAGTGAGAAAGAAACAGGAGGCAGAGTTGAAGCTGAAGATGTGGAGGTTCTCTTTGGGAGTGACAAGATTGGACAGGATTAGAAACCAGCACATCAGAGGGATGGATCATGTTGGACGTTTTGTAGACAAAGTCTGAGAGGACAGTTTGAGATGGTTTGGACATGTGCAGAGGAGGAATAGTGAAAATATTGGTAGAAGGATGTTGGACATGGAGCTGCAGGCAGGAGGTGAAGAAGAAAACCAAAGAGGAGGGATATGGATGTAATAGAGGATTACGGATAGGTGGAGGGAGATGTTTCGCTGTGGTGACGAAGGAACAGCCCAATGGAGAAAAGGTATTGCGTGATGTCAGATTATACAATAAGTTTATAAATATAGTTCTTTGATTAGTGGATTAAAGTCTTTGGGTTGTTGATCCGAGGATCATGTTTTAAGCCCTACCACCAACTAGCTGCCACTTTTGGGCTCTTAAGCAAAATCCACTTCCTGCTCTTACCTTAACTGAAATATGAAAGAAACCAGTTTTCATGATGTAAATGCGACCAATAAAGTTTCTTCATTCCGGTAAATATTTTAATTATTAAATTATGTGATTTATCATCACATAAACTAATCCGTGCTTCAGAGTAGGTTGGGATTAAAAGAACATGTTTTGTTTGAGTTTAAATTGTGGAAAGTGGTAGCGCAGTGACGTGGCTCGGGCATCTAAGACTACGAGGAAGACCCAGGACATGTTGGAAAGACTATGGGAGAGCTGGAGGAAGGGTCTGGGTTTTCTTAGACTGCTTCCCCACGACCCGGCTCAAGATAAGCAGGATAAGTGGAAAATGGATGGATAGATGGATGAATGGATGGGTTTGATTCCCAGCACCACCAAGTTGCCACTGTTGGGCCCCTGAACAAGGCCCTTAACCCCCAATTGCTTAGTTGTATAAAAGTGATAAATGTAAGTTGTTCTGGATAAGAGGGCCTGCCAAATGCTGTGCAGTCCAGTCGAGTCGAGTCAGCTTTATTTCTATAGCGTTGTGTCAAAGCAGCTTTACAGTATCAAATAAGACAACATTAAACACTCACTATAAACACTTAGTTCAGTTTAATTAATATCGGTAAATCAAGTGTGACATAAAAAATACACTCAATGCTGAACATGAAGTGAACAAAACAAGTGCAAATTCCATTTTTTGGTCTCAGACTAATTTAATAGTCATAGTGTTCGATTCATAGTTTCGACTTATGATCCTTTATACAATGGGACCCATTTATCATCCATTCTACCAAAATTGTGTGTGAAAAAAGGATTGCCGTCTATTCGGAACACTTACCATCTGCAAAACTCTCACACCCCTTCAGGCTGACCACATACAGTTCTGACAGTAACCTTAACAATGGCTTAAGTTTGCACACAAGTCTCCTTACTATAACCCCCTGGAGTCACAGGAGTGATCAGCTGGCTTTTTTTAAAAAAAAAGAAAATGACTAAAATTTTTCTTTGTTTAAGGTCATCCGATTCATGGTTTCGGCTCGTAAGCTGAAACTATGAATCGAACACTATGACTATTAGCTTAGTCATATAATAAAAGGCAAAAATCGTTCAAAATTTGTAAAGGGGCTACTTTTATTTTTGTTTTCTTACAATAAAATCCAAATGTTACATTTTTGAATAATAGAGAAAACACAGGATGCGCATTCTAAGGTCTCTTTCTGTAAAACATGTCTATAGAAAGGTTAAAATGTCTGTTATTAAATAAGCCAGACGACATCAAACACAAATATTTGCCGTAATGTGATATGTGTGAAAGTAAAGACAGTGCTAGTATCTTTTATAGCTCGTTTTAGCCGAGGATTATTAACGGGGAAATGGTTGTTTAATGGTTAAGGTGTTGAAATGCTAGTTGGAAAATTTGGGGTTCGATTCCCAACACTACCAAGTTGCCATCGTTGGGCCCCTAAGCAAGGCCCACTGTTTAATGGAAAGCAAACATGTAAATGTGACAGAGCTTTATGGACTTTAAGCTGAGGGGCAGTGGTGGCTCAAATGGTTACGGTGCTATGTTGAGACCCTTAACCCTTCCTGCTCCAGGGGCACTGTATCATAGCTGATCCTGCGCTCTGACCCCCAACTTACTAAGATGGGATATGTCGAAAAAAGAATTTCACTGTGCTGTAAAAAAGTATACGTGACAAAATAATGGCATTTTATTATTTATTATTATTTATTATACCAGGCTAGAAAGTGGTCATGTGATCAAACGAACCTACGACACAAAGTCTCAAAGTCTAAGTATATAAACTATTGTTTTTGATACAGAATATAGGATTTTGTGCATGTCAATACACAATAAATGAATCACTCGCCGTGATGGCTCGTTCCTGATTCATATTAGGGATTCGTTCCAAAAGGGTAAATCATTCATCGATGACACATCACTTCAGCTTTTGTTAAAAGTAACAGATGTACTTTAGAGTAAAAGTTCACAGAAATACTGTATAAAAAAAAACTTGAGTAAAACACAGATTCTTCCGAAAAATACTTTGCACTATAAAAGTATTATTACTTCGTTACATGACCCTTTTTTTCATTAGCACTAATGTGGATATGCCCACTTGCTAGTCATACGGCAATACACTAAACGGGGCAGTGGTGGCTCAAATGGTTGTGGTGCTGATCTGGAGACCAGAATCACCTGGGCTCAAGCCCCACCAGTGGCAAGCCAACCACTGTTGTGTCCTTGTGCAAGACCCTTAACCCTTCCTGCTCCCCAACCCCAAGATGGGATATTTCACTGTGCTGTAAAAAAGTATATGTGACAAAATAAAGACATTTTTTTTAAATGGTAAACAGCAATTTTAAGCAGTAATGAATCAGCAGGAAAATATTGATGATATACTGTAGAGTTATAGAAGGAAAAATTATTTATAATCACACTCATCAGTATCCTCTACAGGACTAATTGTTTCCTTTTGACTCCGGTTCCTTTCAGGATTTTCTTCATCATATTACCTCAGAGAGTTTTTCCTTCCCACCATCACCTCTGGCATGCTAATAAGCGATCGATTAAAACTTTAACTGGAATTTATACAATTCTGCAAAGCTGCTTTGTGACATTTCCTTAGCTAAAAGCTTTTTCGTAATAAAACTGAATCGAACACGCATTTAAATGTAAAATTCCTAAAAAAAAAAAGAGCTGGAAAAACAGAAACAAAAGGCACAAAAGAGGCAGAAGTGGAAGATATTTTGACTCACGTCTACATCGTTAAAAAATATTTTTCCGCTGCACTTGAAAAGGCCATAAAGTAGAAGCTAATCGAGTACAAGTCAATTAGATGTGAATTAAGTGAAGTGAAAACGCTTTTGACAAGTAAACGGAGAACTAAAATTACGTCGACGCTGTACTCAGGTGATCCTGGACACCAAGCAGAACAAGGAGAAACTGTTATTTTTCCACTATTTAAGTGACTTGTAGAAGCATGATTTAAATTTATGGGACTAGTCAAGAAATAATTAATAATAATAATAAAATAATAACATAATGAGCAAGTTTTTTCATAATTTTTTTCTAGTTTTTTAAAGAGATTTTATAATTAGCAAATGTTTTACTAAAAAACGTTTAATTAGACGTTACTTTCAGTCTTTTGTCAAATATTTTTATAATATTAATTAATAAAACAATTAATTAATAAAGCATTTCTTGCATTTTTTTAAAAACACCTGAGTGTAAAAATGCTTTATTTTTTAAATTGTGTTTAGGATTTGTTTACATTTACATTTTAGGTCAGTGCTATTTGGCTGATGACTTTATCCAGATTTACAGAAAAACTTCATTAATAATACTAGTTTACCAGTTTCCTGACTGAGAATTCCAAAAAAGCCCTTTTCCTAGAAGTGAAATTGCAAAAAAAACCATGCTGTTTTAACAAGCACATTCAAACACAACTGTGTTACAAGAATAAAAGACAAGAATGATTAAAGATCATGATTAAAAAAAAAAAAATTAAAATCAAAAAAAAACCGGATCAAGAGAGTTCAGCAGCAGGATAACTGCATGCTAAGGAGTGGTATAATCCAGGGTAAAAAATATCTCCTAAGATCAGGTTTAGACAAATTCTGGTGTGACTGCTTGGTTAGTACGGTTCTTCCGAGACCCATCTTTTAAGCTGCCTTGTTTCGCTTCTTTAAAACGGTTCAACTGATATGTGAACGTGACACGGACCAAATATATCTAAACTGACCAAACAACAGGAATTGATGCAACAAGCATTCATTTATTCATCTTCTATGCCCGCTTATTCCCTAATTCGGGGTCACAGGGATCTGCTGGAGTCTATCCCAGCTGTCTCGGACCTCCTATGGGCAAGTGTGAAAATCACCAATCAACCTAACATACATGTTTTTGGACTGTGGGAGGAAACCCACGCAAGCACAGGGAAAACATAAAAACTCCACCCGAGGAATCGAACCCGGGGCTCGAAGTCTAAAGATATAAACAATTGTTTTTGATACAGAATATAGGATTTTGTGCATGTCAATACAAAATAAATGAATCACTCGCCGTGATGACTCGTTCCTGATTCATATTAGGGATTTGTTCCAAATGTATAAATCATTCTTCGATGACACATCGCTTTTGTAAAAAGTAACAGATGTACTTTAGAGTAAAAGTTCACAGAAATATAAAAAAAAATTGAGTTAGTTAAACACGTTTAATTTGTTTTAGTTTTAAAACAGATCTTTCCTCCGAGAAATACTTTACGCTATAAAAGTAGTATTACTTCGGAACATTTTACATGACACTTTTTTTCATTAGCACTAATGTGGACACGCCCACTTGCTAGTCATACGGCAATACGCTAAATAGGAAACACCATCTTTAAGCAATAATGAATCAGCAGGAACATTTTGATGATAAAGGGCTTCTTGCTGTGAGGCAACTGTGCTAATTCTGATCATAATTTTTGTAATATAAAAGTAATGCTGAAGCATATTTACCTTGCCAACTTTTACCGACCAATCATTATGTCTTTAGGTTCGGTATCTTTAGGTTCTCTGTCAAAATGCTACATAAATAAATGCTAAGAAGGCAAGGACCAAATATTTTATTTTAGTTTTGAACTGCACTACGAGTATAAACACACCCTTAAAAGTACCAATGGATAGGGCATGCTTGATAATGCAAGGGGCTATTCTTAAGTTTTGGACCAACAAAAGGCTCAATCAGAACAATTTTTAAGTTTCACTCTGGAAACCATGATTGGGACGGGGTCACAATATCTCACAGACAAGACAAGTATCTTAGGATGAAGGTAGGTCTTTAATTGTTGTTTGTAGACAGTCAGTGACACAGCTAATGTGGATGGATAGATGAGTCCTGCCAGAGACTGGACTGCTTTATACAATTGTGGTAGTCGTGTGGGTGTGATGATTTTTATTAACATATAAATGCTTGAGATCCTTATTCGTATAGTTTATTATAGTTTATGATAGTATAAGTGGTCAGAAAACTTTAGTCTGATTTATTAAACTGGAATACATATTTTTTTGTAAACTGTTTGTAGTTTTCAGGTTAGCATCTGCGACTGTGTACAACCCTTATTCCAAAAAAGTTGTGTAGAATCTACAGTAAAACAATATGCAATGATTTGCAAGTCTCAAAACCCCAAAATTTATTAACAATAGAACATAAAAAAACATATCAACTGAAACAATGGTACTAATTAAAAAAAAAGGTGATTTAAGAAACAATGGCATCAACACATCTTAAGAAAGTTAGGACAGAGGCAACAAAAGACATGAACAAAATAAGTGGTGCTTGCAAGGGAGAGCTGGAAGAACATTTTGCAGTTAATTAGGTTAATTGGCAACAGGTCAGTAACTGGACAGAGAGTCAGGGCGTGTCCACATGAACACAGATAGTTTCTTTTTTTCTATGCGTCCATACATAAACACACTATCAAGTCACTAAACCTGAACCAGTCATAAACTCCTGCTGGGGTGAAAATTCGCAGAAATGCAGAGGTTAGTGTGGTCATGTAAACAGCGAAACTGGAGATTTTGGCTTGTTCATTTTCTTTGTTAGAGGCCACACAGTGCGCCGCAGTCTCCTTTGTTCACGCGTGTCTGTCCAGTTATTGCTGCTAATAACCTATACTGATACCTGCATAGTTATCTTATTTAATTACAGAACAGAGGCATCAGAATGCAGTGTTACGCAGGTCAGTGCTTATGACAACGAACCCAAAACCAATTTCTCGAAGCTTCTGATTGGGCAACATGACTTTACGGTTAGGATCACCACTTGTTGGCTTACATTGCTCTTGACAGGTTCAAGGTTCAAGGAGCTTTATTGTCTTTTTCATATATAGCAGAATGCAGTACACAGTGAGATGAAATAACGTCTCCAGGACCCCCTGGTGCTACACAAAACATAGAATTTACAAAACAACAAAGAGCCACTGAACAGGATAGACATAAAGTGCATGTGTGCAACCTGGTGCAGACAGTGCAGAACAGACAGTGCAATAAAATATAAACAATATACAAACATTACAAGGACAGTGCAAAAAAACAAAAAAAAAAAAAAAAACAATAAAAAGACAATAAAGGACGGGACATAATGGAATAGCACCAACCATATTGTAGATGAAGTGCTTCACAGAACGTTTTTGTGCTTTTATTGGGGCAAATATTTTTAAACAGTGCTTGTGTGTAAGAAAGAGGAGAAACTCTGTGAAAAGCTGCATCTATAAATTGGGTAACAATTCCACAATAATATTCCTAATTTCCTAAAGAATTTGCTAACATCATCATCCATAGTGATGAGATCATCATTTTTTATTACATCACTGTAACCCCCCCCCCCCCCCCCCCCCCCCCCCCCCCCCCCCACACAGCACACACACACACACACACTTGTCATAAAGCCCCCCCCCCCTTAGCGGCACCCCCCTTGGGAAAAAGGGTACAAAACTTATCACCTTTCCTTATGTTGGAAATTCCAGTTTAAAGAAAAATCCATAAATCACTCTGTAGTAATCAGACACTACCTGTGATGTCTTCCCTCAGGCCTGTTGTCCTCGGTGGTGCCCCTATTTCCGGGCACACTGGATTGCGTGCAGGCCGTGCAAGAGTGTATGGCCCAAGCTGAGTGTGAAAAACTCTACAGGCAACTGGACTACTGCGTGGATGAGGAAGCTGTGGCACCACTTGGTCACGAAGCCCGCCAGGCCTGCACAGATGCCCAAAATGCCCTGCTGCACCATCGGCCCCTGCAGGAGTGCAAGTGCCAGCGTGGATCACGGAAAGAGGCTCTCTGTCTCCGAGTGTATTGGACCGTGCGCTTCCCACAGGGTGAGGAACCCGTGTGTGTATGTCATTACATGCACATGTATGTTTAAGGGTGTGTGGGAGTGTATATATGCATGAATGCTTCATTGAGCATGAGTGTGGTTATAAGTGGAAATTCTGAGTTGGGGAATATTTAGAACTTGTATTATATGATAAGGTATGATACTATTCTAACAAATGAATGATGCTTCATAGGGATGAAAATGTATCCTGAAGCCACTACAATTCTATCTTTAATTATTTTTTCTTAGCGATAACATTTGTGTTCTTATCATGTCTCAGTCTGGAGAACAATGAATAACAGTTTTCAATCTTATTTATAACTACACATGGCCGAACATTTGTGGACACCTTACCACCTTCTCCAAACTGTTGCCGCAAAGTTAGAAGCACACAATTCAGAAAGTCTTTGTATGTCAAATGCTTAAGGCACTAAGTTATTGATTAAAACACCAGGAGACCACAGGTTCACGCCCCACCACTGCCAGTCAGCCACCGTTGAGTCTTTAAGCAAGACCCTTAACCCTTTCTGCTACAGGGGCTCTGTATCATAGCTGACCCTGCGCACTGACCCCAACTTTCTAAGATTGGACAAATGAAAAAAAAAAATTCACTATGCTGCAAAGTATTTGGGACAAAAAAAAACAAAAACAAAAACAAAAAAAAAAAAACAAACAAAAAAAAAAAAAAAAAAAAAAAAACAAAAAAAAAAAAATTATATATATATATATATATATATATATATAAATTCAGCCAAGCCCGAAATTATTCATACCCCTGGCAAATTCTGACTTAAAGTTACTTTTATTCAACCAGCAAGTTTTTTTTTTTTTGACCAGAAATGACACAGGCTTCTCCCAAAAGATAATAAGACAATGATGTACAAGAGACCTCATTTTGGAAAAAAATATTTCTTAGCTGTAATTTACATTTGAACAAAAAGTGGCATGTCCAAAATTATTCCTACCCTTTGTCAGGGGTATGAATAACTTCGGGCTTGAGTGTATATAGCATGCCATGCTGTGTTCCTGGTTGAAATGACAGAACTGGCATGTCCCGCACAGAACCCTGATTGTATCCTAAACCCATTGAACCCCGACTTTGGAATAAACTAAAACACTGACCGAACCCCAGACCCATTATTGTCGGATTGTCGGAGTGAGACTAAATTTGGAATAGGATGTTCAAAAACAACATTTGGATGTGACGGTCTGGTCACTGGCTACTTTTGTCCATACAATGTATAACAAATACTCTCAGTATGAGTTTTAGTAATCTTCTTTGTTGACCTTCTTTTATTTTGTATATCTATTAAAACACAATAATTAAAGTACCATGTATCACTAAAACAAAGTCAGCTGTGGTAACATGTCGATGTCTGAGAGGTGATAGGAGCACATGGAGAGCCAGGATAGAGTTTGTCAAAGGAGAGACGAGCAGTCCCAGGAAACAAGTACTTTTCAGCCACTGTCAAATGGAAATGTCAAGTGTTCAGCCCTGCGTTTCAAATTGCGACTTGTATCTCGGGACGCTTCTCGCAGCTGTGTGATTGCACCCTGATACACGTCGTGCCAAAAAACCTTCTCATTTGCATTGTGCTTCTCTTCATGTGAAATCGTGATAAGAAAAATAATGTGTTATCATTTCGCTCCTCGTTCGCAACGATATCAGACACCCCGAATACTCGACAGTCGGAATTTAGCTTGTCGCTCTTTCGTTCTTCCCGACGCAACCGAGCAAATAACCTCTTTCGCGCACGTACACACTCTCCTCCAGGAGTCTCCTAAGTCTAGATGATAACTAGACGATATTAGTTATGTTTTAATACGTTATGCTTCATCATAGACCTATCATAATCCCTATAATTTGATTAAACACAGCAGCTCTCCTAATTAGCTGTAACGATAAGGTAATGGTCCGCTTCTGCAGGCTTAATTACGCTAGAACATTCCGCCACTTGTTTGGCTTTAAGTGTGTTTGTGTGTGTACGTGGATCTGTGCTGATTGTGTGTCTTTTGCAGGGTATGATGACATTGAGACGTCACCGTATGAAGACATCGAACTGGAACTCGTGAGAAATAGCGAAGTAACAAAACTGGCCTCGATTGTTGCAGGTACTTCACATCTTCAACACTCTTTAGCTGTCAGCTATACCAAGCATATAAGTGCACTTTGTAGGTCTACAATTACTAGCAGGAAGCCCGGCTATTGCTACATGCACATGTCAGCTCTCCTCTTCCTGGAACTCATCCATCACTGACAACGTCACCTTTGGCCCCATATTACACGGATGACAGACTGTTCTTAATGCTGACATTGACATAGTAGTTGCACTTGAATGAGTGTTTCAGGTCCAACTTCTGCCTTTTTTTAAATCTTCTCACTATGGTCCTCCTTCAATAGGTTTTGTCCAGAACCTTAAAACAAACCTGTGAGTAAACCAGCTGAAATAAATTGGGTTTAGGTGTGAACATTAGGTTGACCAAACATCCTCCTTTTTCCCAGACAGATCTTTTCTTCTTTTTATTGACCTGGTCAGGATTTCCAAATAGCACAAAATGTCCGAGATCCGAGGTTCCCTCTTACAGTCGCATGATGAATGCATGATCTTTAAAGCGCATACGTTTCAGTAGCATGTAAGGGGATTAGCGACCTAAAAGCTTACATTAACTCTCCAAAACACAAAATATCAGCTAAAAGAGGGAATTTGTCAATTCGTCCAGGTAAAACTGACTATTCTGTGAGACCAGGTAAAACAAAAGTAGCGAATTTTAACATTTTATTTTAAACTTTAGCCATGACAAAAAACTGAAATATTTTTATATTTGTTGGTTGTTAAAGGCTTAAAGGTGAATTAAAACCAATGTGTGTCTTTAAATATTAAACTCCAATAACATAGTGACGTAATTTTAAACCACGATGAATCCCCCAACCAAACCCCCCCCCAGTCCCCACCCTACGCTACACCATTCATAGTGGACTCTGGGGTGGGTCCTGAATGCTGATTGATATATAAAGCTCTTACTGAAAGATAAATAACTTTATAATTGGAACACATGAAATATTTATTCATTTGCCTTCTATACCTTCTATATATTCTCTAATTTGGAGTCACAGGGATCTGCTGGAGGAAGGGTACACCCCGGACAGGTCACCAGTCCATCACAGGGCCACACACAAACTTACACTACAGGAAATATTATTTAAAGTAATTTTCGTATTAACTGTTTTAGTTTTTTCCTCACTTTTGCAGGAACACATCCAGTTCACAGGATATCTCTCTCTAACACACACACACACACATTAAGATTTATACTTTTATTTGAACCGAGGGACAATTTAGCCTAGCTAATTCACTTCCAGACATATTTACACAAGCTAAGAGGAAACTGGAGAACTACCAAATATACAGAAGAGACATACAAACTTCACCACAACGCTCAGTTAATACAGCTCATGATTGAACTCTACAGCTGCAAGGCAACTGTTGCACCATCCTGCTGCCTGTTCTCTGATGATTACATCCCGAAACATTTAAATGAGACTTAATTACGGCAGTCACATGATGTTCAACACACAAGCAATTTTAACCAGTACATCAGTGGGCTGTAACATCGCTATGGTCTGGTTTTCTCACTAGAACTTTTTTGTCGTTTATAAGTATTGGTGATCTCTGGAAGTGGAATGTGGCCAGCAGAATGTAAGTAACATGCTGTCGAACCCTTCAAAATATGACTTTAAATAGCTGTACCTAATGGGATCCTGCTGAGATTTATCACAGTTAAAAGAGTGGAGACTCGAAAAGAAACGCAAAACGCCGCCACTACCTGAGAGGTTACAGTCGAAAACGATTTTTGTCAGCTAGCTATTATGTTTCAGTCCACTTGCTGGCCATGCGCACGGTGGTTTTCTGCTGTCACAGTCAGACTTATTTGTGTCAGAATCAATTTCTACGAATTGAATGTTAAAAATAGCCTTGTGGTAGCCATGATAAATTCCAAGCCATCATGAACATGCAACCATCAGCATTTGTATTTCCATTCATCTTCATAAAACCTCTTAAAGGCCAAAGGCAAAACTGTTACATTACATCATTCTCAAGTCCTCTTGTTCTGTGGCACTGGACTAAGAAGGTGTCTGGCACCCGGTCTGTCACCTGGCTGACTCCATCGTGCTCTAATTCACACCTCAGCTCACACCTTTGTTTCTCCCTTTCTACCTCAGTGTCCTCCTTTCCAGTAGATGGCCAGAATCAGTGTTTGAAGGCGGCTCAGGACTGTGGGCTGTTCGAGAAGTGCGGTGCTTTGCGAGCGGAGTACGTGCTGGCGTGCACCAAGCGAGTGGCAGGCTCTAATCGCTGCAACAGACAGAAGTGCCACCGGGCTCTGCGCAGGTTTCTCGAACGTGTGCCTGAAGAGTACAGCTTTGGTGTGCTTTTCTGCTCCTGCACCGAGACGTTGTGTGGAGAGAGGAGAAGAAAGACCATCGTCCCCTCCTGTTCCTACGAAGAGAAAGACGCACAGCCCAACTGCTTGCATCTGGAGAACTATTGCCTCAGGGATGACTTGTGCAGGTAGGTAAACCCACACACACACACACACACACACACACACATACTGACTTTGCATACTGTATATAATAAATAAATCTTTATGTTCTAGCAGGTTTTGTATTAAGCCCTTGTTTTTTTACACCACTCACACACACACACACACACACACACACACACACACACATATATATATAAAAGAGGGAGAGAGAGATAGAGAGAGAGAGAGAAGAGGCCTATGGTTATGATCTGTTTTGTTAGGATTGTTGTTTTTGTTGCTATTATTATTATTATACATAAACACATTTATTATTATACACAAACACATACACACTCACACACATTTCGTATTTTCCAGTATTAATTTGACATCATCCATCCATCCATCCATCCATCCATCCATCCATCCATCCATCCATCCATCCATCCATCCAACCATTCACCTATCCAAACTCATTTATTTCTGATCAGGGTCAGGATTTGCTGTAGTCTATCCCAGCTGACATCGGGTAAAATGCAGGGGTCACCCTGGACAGGTTTCCAGTCCATCACAGGGCCACATAGAGACAAACAACCACACTTACATACATACATGTTTTTAGACTATGTGAGGAAATCGGAGAACCCGGAGTAAACCCACACAAACAGGCCCCTGCCCGGAGATTGAACCCAGGACCTTCTTGCTGTGAGGCAACAGTGCTAACCACTAAATGTATTTTTTTAGCTTTGTTGACACTGAATTTAATTGATCCTATAAATGGACGGTGATCGCTTGGTTGGTTGGTGAACACTTTAGTGAGCAAATTTTTATTTGGAGCAAAAAAAAAGACTGGTTAATTAATTTTCTTTTAAAGCTTAATGGATCTAAAGATGCAAAAACCATGCAATCAATCTGTATGAAAGTTAGAAACTGGTTTTTAATAGGCTACTGGTACAAATCTTTCTTTCTCTCTCTTGCTTTTTCCCTCTCTCTCTCACTCCCTCTCTCTTTGTCTCTGTCTCTCTCTCAGGTCTAGACTGGCCGATTTCCAGCAGAACTGTCAGCCCTCCTCTTACTCCCCTTCAGGCTGTCTGCGTGATAGCGGCGCAGTCTGCTTGAAGGCGTACGCCGGACTGATCGGTGAGCAATCATGTGCTGATAAATGCCCTGTGACGGCCCACCAGAGGATCGCAGCCCCGAGTCCATGGTGTTCACACAAACTAAGCACAGATGATCCTAGTCACTGTGCAGGCTCAAGAAAACAAAAACAAAACAAAACAGTCACACAGTCACATTTCTGGCATTTGGCAGCTTATATTTATTACTTATTTTTGAATAAACTAAGCTGGTGAGGGTAGGGGCCTTGCTCAAGGGCCCAGCAGTAGCAGCTTGGTGCCTTGGAAATTAAACCCAATAGCAGGCCAACACCTGAACCACTGTATATCTCCAGATTTTGTACAGTCTATCATGGCACCATGACTCAGTAAAAAAAATTTACGGAGTCCAGAATTGTTTTAATATATTTTGTGTTTTTTTGTGTAAATATGCGTGTGTTGAGGAGTTTTGTGTACTCATAAAAAGTTTTTTAAAAATATGAAATAGGTTTGTAGAAACGTATGCTAACATATGTAAATCCAGTAGTGACACCTGGCAGAGGAAATCAGGCACCGTGTGTGTGTGTGTGTGTTTGTGTGTGCACCCTTCATCCTACCTCAAGGAAAAGAAAAAAAAAAAAAGTCAAATTCGAGCTAAAACACAGCATAAGGAATCAACCCTTAAATGTAACAATCCTCTCTGAGTCTCTTTGAATAAGCTCACATCAAAGAAACAAACAGGTAGGAGGAATTCAGGTGCAACAGGATTATGTGCACCGGTAAAAGGCTGCAAACAACAAAACCACATCAAAATTAAAGAAATAAGGTACAAACAGTTATTTCGTCAGGGCCACCAGTATGCGCAATGCAGCTCTAGGGTATAGGAGGGTGGGATGGAGGGGGATAAACTAAGATAAATTAATCTGAGAGCTTGGAAATATAAATTTTTTTACAGGAGAAAGCCGTATGGTTGTAAGGTTTATTTCGCAGTCCAAAGTGTCCCCAAAGTTATAGACAAAAATCTGTTAAAAATGAATAACTAGAACTATTTGTTCAGCTCAGGAATTTATTTATTATGTAGTTCATACTTTTAAAGATTAATAAAACTGCCCTTTTTTTAAGGCTAACCTGACAATAATCCTGGGAAAATGTTGCAACATTAAGACAACATGGTGGCCTAGTAAGAGCTGCAGTTCTCCAGTGTCCTTAGGTGCGGATTGGCATCACATATACATTTATGGCATTTGGCAGATGCCCTTATTCAGAGCATCTTCTTTATACATCTAAGCAATTAGGCCTTTGCTCAGGGACCCAGCAGTGGAAGCTTGGTTGTGCTGGGAATTGAACCTCGATCTTCAATTAGCAAGCCAACACCTTAACTGCTGCACTACCACTTCACGTATAGGGTGTATTTCAGTGCCACCGTTAAGGAAAGATCTGGTATAATAATGCTACACTTTCTTCTAATGCTGTTTCCTAAAACAGCTGCACAAATATTATCTATGTAAAAGAGTCGTCAGAAAGAAAGGAAACATTCGAAGCCTGCAAAGCATGTATGGAAGCTCAATGGTTAAGGAGTTGGACTGGTGATTGGAAGATTATAGGTTCAATCCCCCAGCACCACAAAGCTGGGTCCTTTAAGCAAGTCCCATAATCCTCATTTGCTTATTTGGAAAATGCGAAATGCTGAATATGTAAATGTAGGATAGACTTACCTCACAGATTGTGTTCGAGGTGCTGTGGATGAATGAAAATACAAACATGAAAATACAAAAAAGATGAATGAAAATACAAACATGATCCTTCAAATCTGCAATCCAGGGGGTTACAAACTTCTAGCCTCTTCAGGAATCTTTTACCAGAACCTCAAAAAAAAAGCTCATGAATGCCAAACCATGTTCCGTGGATTGATTACTAGTTTATCTCTAACTGGTGTCTGTAAAATGTTTGTTTATTGTCAGCTCCAGTTTTCCTCTGGACAGTTTCTATTTCAGTGATATAAAACATGTTTGTCCTGAGCTGAAATAGATCTGATTACGGAATACATTTCCTCTGCGACAGAGTGCCATTACACAGGTTCAGTAATTAGGAAAATGTCCTAGCTGCCTCAAGAGTTTGTGCCGAATCCCAAGTGTGACACAGACCTGAACTATCAGGACATGAGGCGCTTTAATGAAATTAGTCAGAGATGTGTCACATAGATGAGAGACGATGTGGCTGCATGTGTTAACATGATTAAAGCCCAAGGCAGGGCGAGCTGCAGATTCTCCCAGATGGAAGCCTGATTGGTTGGTCCAATGTTTCTTAAACTTTTTGCCCAGTTTGTAAGTAGAGAAGGGTTTCAATCCCCACTTGTTCCCGGTTGCCCCAACAAAATGGTAATAAACTAGGCTTTAAATTTAACAGAATCACCAGTTTTCGTTTTATTCAGTGTCCCAAACTACAGCACACCACCTCTTCTTGCGTTTTAATTATGATTCTGACGTTAAATCATTTCTTGTAGGTTACTATGGTTCAATGTGACGTTTTCTTCACAGTCTGAAAGTGGTCAATAAATAAAGGCCAATTAATTAATTAATTAAGGAAGACCCGGGTTCAAAGCTGGAATATGTGAAGAAAGAGTAGAGTCTATGTGAGAAATAAGCTCCTTTTCCCAATTCCATGCACCACCAAGTAACCACTGCTTGGCCCCCGAGCAAGGCCCTTAAGCCCAATTGCTTAGTTGTATAAATGAAATAAATGTAAGTCACTCTGGATAAGGAGGTCTGCCAAATACCAGAAATGTAAATTTAAGGAAATTAATAAAGTTGGACACAAAAATTACAAAATTTCCCCCAGTTTGTCGCACTACACTTGTCATGTCCCTAATCCCCACCTTGTCCCACTTTTTAGGAAATGCTAAATTAGCCTGTAATTTCTAATAATTCTATTAAAATGACCCTTTATTTAAATCTTTGTTTAAATGTTATCACTACTATATTCTTATAAATCTTTCCCTTTCTCTTTTTCTCTTTCCTTGTTGCCAGGTACGATCATGACCCCGAACTACGTGAGTAATAGCAGTATGGAGGTGTCTCAGTGGTGTAATTGCGAAGGCAGCGGGAATCAGCTGCAGGAGTGTCTGCGGATCCTGCACATGTTCAACAGCAACACTTGCCTGCGTGAGTGTTAGCGCTCTGCTTCTTTTCATAGCCGAAAGCGTTAAAAAGAGCAACACGGAACTCCAAAATATCAGCCCTTAAAAATGTGTCATACATAAATTGTCAGTATATATTACAGCTGACAGCTAAAGTTTAGTCAGTTTGAATAGCGATGCTGTCAGTGCAAGGGAAGGATAGCCTTGTTTTCCTTTTCGTTTATCAGCATAAGATTAACTAGCCATGGCTGTGGTTGACGTATGTATACAAAATAAAGCAATTAGCACTCTCTTGTAAATGCATTAGACTGCGGTATGATGGTGTCTAAACGATATTTAAAAGGATGTGATATCTAGGGGAAGAATGTGTTAGCCAACTCCATCACTTAAATCAGCGTTCCAACACGTCCTGCAAAAATTAAGGCTAATTTTCCAGTCCTGGAAAACACATGGAAATGAGAAAAAAAGCATAAATTCTACTTAAAAACTAGTAATAGTAATGTTTTTAGTGAAGAACAGTTTATAAAAAGTTTGAGACAGTTACCATTAGTTACGAAAAGCGCTTTGTTCAAGGATGCTGAGTTTTAAAACGTAAGCAACCTCCATGTGATGTACTGATGCTGTCTTGTGTTGGCGGTTGAAGGTGCTAGGAAATAACGGCATAAATGTTTTAAGCTTCATTGTCTGGTAAGCTCGTATCTAACCTTTTAGTAGCGGTTAAATGGATTGTAGGTAACTTATTATCCGTACATATTTTCCAAGGCATTTTTATATTATAAAATATATTTTATATATATTGACAATTTTTCTAGAATGCCTTGGTTTATTAAATTTTTTGGAGACTGCAGTTGGGGAAAAAATGAAGGAAAAAACTTAATAGGAGCAGCCTGGGCAATTGCTGTAATATGTTTATCAAAATAAAGCGAAGAGTTTATTATCTGAAGCTTAGTGTGTACGCGTATTTTTCTCTTCTGGAGAACGAAAAATATTACTTTAGGCCATAATTTTATTCTTGTCGTAATGAAATTTGGAATGTCCTGGAAGTTTTCTGGAAAATTATTCTGAAAAAATTGTGGGGAAGTTAGAAAGGGAAATTGATTATGGAAATTGGCAAAATAATTGGGAAAGCTTTTAAAATTGTAGGTAATAAAAAAATGTCTAAAGTATTTTTATTTATTATAACTATGGTAAAATTATTATAAACTCAATTATAGACCCATTATTGATCGAATATTATGTCATGCCCTTACAGTTTTCAGATCGAAGGCTGAATTATATAATGCTAATGTCTGATCATCATTACATAACAGGTTTCTTTGCTACTTTATAAACATTTTGTGATTGTCTTTTAGGTGATACATCATATGAACAAAAGTCTGGGACTTCTGACTTTGTTTCTAGATTTAGTCTCACTTTCAACCGTTGAAATTTCCACCGCATGTGTTTAAAACTTCTGATTACTTTCACTTTGTTTCTAGATTTAGTCTCACTTTTAACCGTTTAATAATATCCACCGCATGTGTTTAGAAACTAATGTTTGGTGAGGAGGTCTAGAGCGCCGTCAGGGGTTCAGATCATCCCAAAGGTGTTTAAGTGGGGCTAAATCAAAGTCAGAACTCTGGGCAGGACACTCAAGTTCCTTCACACAAACCATAATATACCATGTCTTCATGGAGCTCAGAGAGGTTGTCATTCTGGAACAATATTTGGGTCGCTTGGCTATAGTAAAGAAGACATCTGTGTGTTTTTAGACTTTTGAGGAAGCCACACTTAAAAGGGTCTTTATGCGTCCCACAGACTTTTGGTGATGTAGTGGATTTGGTTTTTTTATTTACTTATTTACTTTAAAAACAAGCCGTTATTATGTTTCTCACTTGAGTGCCAAAGTATATATTTTGTTTGCAGTAATGATGCAGAGTTGTGTCTGAAATTTATTTGAAAGATTTGGCAGCAGTCGACGTTGAGAAATATGTTGCTGCTTTAAATGGCCGTGCTTATTAATGCATGAGAGTGAATAGCTGAGATTAGTGGCAAATGGCCATGATAGTGGGTTTTATTGATGCTGACTGGAGAGAAAACTTTCAATAAAGCTGTGTGTCGTTCAAATATACAATGTATTGATTTGTTTATTATTGTTTTAGTATATTAATAACCTAGACAACACACATTAATGCAGCATACTTGAAAAGGGGCCATGCCCACAGCTTCCATTTTCTAGGGGGTGCATTATTGGCCCATCTGCTGTGATATTAGATCCCCTTTGAAAAGTTACACTAAGGTTGGACCACTGAGGAGGGATACCAGGTCCAACAGCCAAACTTGGCCTGGCCAGTACTAGCCTGACCTTGTCCTGGCGTACTCTCTCCAGAACCTGCGAGAGACACACAAGGAAAGCCTTAGACATGTGTATACCATAGAGGGTGGGTCTCGGTCTTGTCTTGCCACATGAACTCACATAATGCGGCATGCAACACAGAGGACCTAGCAACACTGAGGATGTAGCCCCACCACGGCCGACAAAATTTTGGGCAATGAACAAAATAGTAATGTAAGTGTTGTGTTTTACTGGTCCAATAGGGGTCACGTAAGGCACCACTAGTTTGGAGTCATGTTTTGTCATCAAGACAGTGACTTGGCGGTATGGCAACATGGCATCTCGTTCCCATAGCGTTTGCCACAGCTAAAGTACCTAAAGGGGAATGTCTCTAAGGTTATGCATGTACCCTTGTTTCTCCTGAAGGAACAAGACACTGTGTCGTGTGGCAATACCACCAGCATCCCCATCTACCCACCTCAGATTGAATTTTGACTGACCGTAGCTGGGTGCTTTTCCACCCATGACGTGCTGTGCTTGTGACGTATCGCGTTCCGATTGGTTTGATTTCACACATGCTTTAAGACTGCTGTCGCGCAAGAAGCGTTCCCATAGATTTTAACACAGCATTTCATTCCCTTTAGAGACACTCTCTGTTTACAGCTACAGCAACATGGCAAAAGTAGCTTACTATATCCAAGCTATTTAACTATAGGCTCCATTGCATTTACTGATTTTGTCATTATAATCTGGAAACCAACAACCAAATTTAAAATATCAACGAAGA
The DNA here is from genome assembly GCA_005784505.1 of Bagarius yarrelli. Taxonomy (NCBI): domain Eukaryota; kingdom Metazoa; phylum Chordata; class Actinopteri; order Siluriformes; family Sisoridae; genus Bagarius; species Bagarius yarrelli. The sequence continues at coordinate 267,243 of VCAZ01000187.1, forward strand.
TGCCGGAGGAGGGAAGTAAGGTGTCTAAAAAGACAAATTCAGCCCCAAGACTTTAGTCTCTGCTAAGCCCAGCTACAGCTGGACGGGAGCCATAGGGGCTAAGAACCTGGCCTGACGATGTAAAGATTATGCTCATCACTGCTGCTAATAAAATGAGAGCAGAGATTGGTGCACAGACTTCAAGTGCTAATCTCTTCCTCTTTCTCTTAGACATAGTGTTCTCTGTATCTTGCAAACTCACAATGCGCTACCAAAGAAAAAGTAGCTTACCTGGTTCGCTGCTGGATGCGTCCTTATGCTTCCTGGTCACTTACGTTACCTGCCATGCACAATGCTCTTTCATTGGACTGATTTCGCACGTGCTTTAGACCGAGGTTATACCGTATTCCTATAGCGTTTTTGACACAGCTCAAGTTCCTGAAGGGAAACTAATCTTGTTGTGAAGCCTGAACTAATAAATTATTGTGGTACATTTACACATAAAACGAGTTGCAGCAACAAAGTGTCAGAAAATAGCTGTCGACTTTCTGAAACATGATTAAAAGTGGGCTTTGTCAACTAAATGTGTGTGGATGTGAGAAACTTGCAAGAAGTTTTACTTTATGCAAATAGAGATTGAGTTGATGGAGCAACTACCAGGACATACCTGAAAAATAGCACATGCTGCTTCTCCTTCATCTCGTATGACATGATGATTTTCACAGCTAAATTTTAGACACAAACCAGAAATTTTATTTTAGTGTCAGGTGACCTGATTTTTTAATGCTAACTGCTTCACTGACCAATTTGTCATGTATGCATAGACTAGTGACATGCAGGGTCTAGTGTAAATGTAAAGTTGATTTAAAATGGTATGTGTTATTGGTTGTTACAGGTAACGCCATAGAGAACATGGGAAGCTCGAATCCTCGACCTGTAGAGGGTACACTGCTCCCGCCCCCTCGCCCCTCCCCCCACATTCTGCAGGAAGAAATACATGTCAACATGTTTGAAGACCTCAACTCGGTGGGTAGCAAACAGGATCACATAATTCACCACTCAAAAATGATTTAACACATTACTCAAGGAACTTTATAACTATACTACTGAACATGCTCCTTAACTATGAAGCTATATTACCAAATAGACGACTTTTTAACTATACATCTAAACTACTAACTACCTAAATATCTACACAATGATGGTACTGAACACACTACTCAACAAACTTAGAAGCTATACTTCTAACTTTCAAGCTATATTATCAGACTACTAAACAACTATAAAAATACACTACTGAAAACATGACTTAATGATCTATGCAACTAAACTACTAAACACACTACTTAAAGATCTACACTATAATACTATAAAACTATAATACTGAACACGCTGCTCAAACTAAGAAGCTTTACAATTGAACAGACTACTGAACCACAAACAGTGCTACTGAACACGATTCTTGACAGGCATTCAGCATGCCGTGTCTCACTCGATAGCTAGGCAGACATCCGCGTTAGGAAGTGCGACAGCAAGAGCAGTCGTCTGATATTTTTTTTATTTTAAAAACATGTAACAAAAAACATTGCGGTGCTTTTTGGGGACCCGGAACGAATAATTAGCTTTTTCAGTTTATTTCAATGGGGAAAACTGATTTGACATACAGGTAATTTGAGTTACGAGCTCCGTCACGGAAACAATTAAACTTATAAGTCAAGGAATCCCTGTACCCGGTTTGTGTCATCATAGGACTTCTTGTCCATTTGTCAAATAAGTCGCTGGAAATGCTGTCTCCTCGCTTCTGCATTCAATGGAGGACAATCTGGTATTATGAACATTTTGGGAGCTTTTCAGCTGCTTAGCTGGTTAAAGTGAAACCGTATTTACGTCCAAACGATGAGCATGTTTAATCCAGTACACCGTGTATTTTGGGTTGGAAAGATATGTCACAAAACCCGAACAATCAGATTGTAAATGTATTACAATGGGAAAGTGGTAGCTTAGTGGTTAAGGTGTTGGCCTGCTACTAAAAGATGGTGATAGTTTGATTCCCTGTATCACCAAGTTACCACTGCTGGGCCCCTATACAAGGCCCTTAACCTCCAATTGTTCGATTGTATCAATAAAATAAGTGCAAGTCGCTCTGGTTAAGGGCGTCTACCAAATGCTAGAAATGTAAATGTGTAGAATATCTAGCATACCGAACACTTTAGCCAGTGTGCATAAATTAAAACGGTTGAACTCTTGTGTGCGACTTTATTAGCTGACACTATAACACAGAGCAGAGTGTGACTGTCAGCTTACACACAGAAGCTCAGTGCAGGGCAGCTCCTCCGAGTGCAGTCATTTTGGCATTGGAACCGGGTGTTTTACTAAACGCATGGCTGAACAGGAGCACAGCTAAAACAAAGTCATAGTCCAGTGCTCGAAAATCCTCCAGCAGAAAGAACTGGATGTGTGAACCAGACCGCCTTAATTGAATATCTGATACAAAAAAAGATGCGACAAGAGCAGCTTTATTATTATAGTATAGATTTTAGAGTAGACTACAATTAAGGCTAACATGGTTTTCAATGAAAGCTTAATCTTAGCTACAGAAATAAAAACTTCGTTAAATCAGCTAGAATAATATCACCGCTGGACAAGCTGGGATGTAAAAAAAAGTGATTTTAAAAATCTTTTTTTTTTTTAGAAAATAGATTTTACCATAGTAAAACCAAAATATTCAGTGCTGGAGACGTGTAAGCACCAAATAATCGTTTCGTCTTCGCCAATGCGTCCATGGATTAATGCACTGTTTTTACTTCCTGTTCCGGTCAGTATGTCTACCTTGGGTTGTTTTGCTGTGTATAGTGTAAATGCAGATATCAGACACGGGTCTGTTTTAGAGATGATGGTAAGCGGGTCATCAAGGAAATCGAATATAGTCACAAAATCAGAATTGGGCACCAAGACCTGCAGTGTAAATGCAGTCTAATGGTTTGTAAGTGAACAAAATACAATACGATACGGAACTATGAAACTTTATATCTTTTGTTCCGACTGTGTTTTTACCAATGAGAACAAAGACCTGCGCTAAAGTAGAATTTGCTAGCATTTAGGCTAACATATTTTTTAAGACCTTACTTTTTTAAAGCTAAAGATTTGTGACCACAATAGAAATACAATGTGATATGTTATTTTAAATACTACCGTAGAAAATGCTAATACAGTAGTATTGTAGTATTTAAATATATTTTTTAAATTCTACATCCTGGGAGCTCTTTGTTCAAAGTAAACTAAAGCAGATTTATATTCAATGCTGTGTGTGTCCCTTAAAAATCAGTATCTAAGTTTTAAGAGTCTAAAGTCTCTCGAGTAACATAATAGACATATTTTCTTCAAATTGAGTATGTCATAAGATACATTAACAGCATTTAGCAGATGTCCTTATCGAGACCGACTTACATCTATTTCATACAACTGAGCAATTAGGGGTTAAGGGCCTTGCTCTGGGGCCCAATAGTGGCAGCCTGGTGGTGCAAGGAATCAAACCCTGATCTTCCAATAGGCAATTGGATTCCGTTAATCCAAAAATATCACGGCAAAGAATTTGTACATCCTTGTTTTTCGAAGTAAAAACATTGGTTGAACGTTACAACCTTACCTTCTTCTAACCTGCTGAACACATCACATTCGGATAATGCACTAGAATAGCCGAAAGAATCCATTTAAACCTCACCTTAACAGAGCTTCTGTTAATAATTCATGGTAATTGATATAAGCCCTAAAAACAGGACAGCGAGTCGAAGTGGAATGCATTTTTAGTCAGCACTGCGATCATCGAAGGAGGAACCCAACATTCAAACAGCCTCCGCTGCCACGTCCAATTACCAAGACCTTCATCCTTCAACCTAATGACTCTTGTAAGAAATTAAATCAATATTGATCCAGAGTGCTCCTTGCTGTGTTCTTGGATTATATCGAGGCATGGAATAAGGGCCAACCGCCAAGGTTTCATCAGCGCGACGAAAGCTCGGTGGCAACGCTACAGGCTTGGAATCTCAATCCGTATCCATTTTACCGGACTCTTTACTCACGTCTTAATCTATCGTTTTAATTTACAGACTAACTCATGTGAGTAAAAGTGGCCAAACATCTGTCCATGGACACATCACGGCTCATGGACCTGCATTTTTATTAGCGTTTACAGCTGCAGGATCCAAATGGGCATTTGTTTTTTTTTTATGCTTCTTCTTCTTGATAGCATAGTGGTTAAAGCTACATTTTATTGAGGGGATTTAACATTAAAACAGGGTGCAATAGATGTTTGACTTTATTCATAACTATGAGATATAAGACACATAAAATGTAAACTTAATTAATTTCTATTTTTTTAATTCACACTTTAATTCACACTACCCTTCCAAAACAAAATTTACACTCTCTAATATTTTGTTGGACCGCCATTAGATTACAGCATGCATTAGCCTAGCATCATTTCTATACACTTTTGCAATGTCACAACATTTATTCCTGCCCAGAGGAGAGTCGGACTACTGCTCAAAATCTTCTCCAGCACATCCCAAAGATTCTCAATGGGGTTAGGGTCTGGACACTGTGGTGGCCAATCCATGTCTCAAAATAATGTCTCATGCTTCCTAAACCACTTTTTCACAATTTGAGCCTGATAAATCCTGGCATTGTCATCTCGGAATATGTCCGTGCCATCAGGGAAGAAAAATCCATCGATGGAATAACCTGGTCATTCAATATATATTCAGATATTCAGCTGACCTCATTCTTTGGGCACATAACGTTGCTGAACTGACCCGACCAACTGCATTAACCCCAGATCATAGCACTGCCCCACCCCACACAGGCGAGCATGACGAATTCATCACTTCATCCACCTTCCTATTTGTACCCTAATGCACCCATCACTCTGGACCAGGGTAAATCTGGACTCATCAGACCGCATGACCTTCTTCTATTCGCTATAGGGAGCATTAGGTCCAATCTTGGTGCTCTGTAGCAAATTAAAGCCTTTTTTCGGATTAGTTTCTTCTACTGTTGTTTTTTCACAATTAAATTTTTACTAAACATTTAAGTGATCACTGATCATGATCAATCTACGATTTTTTCCTGATCAAGTTCAAGTTCAAGGAGCTTTATTGTCATTTCAACCATATATAGCAGAATGCAGTACACAGTGAGATGAAATAATGTTTCTCCAGGACCTCCTGGTGCTACACAAAACATAGAATTTACAAAACAACAAAGAGCCACTAAACAGGATAGACATAAAGTGCATGTGTGCAACCTGGTGCAGACAGTGCAGAACAGACAGTGCACGTTTCTCCCTTGGAGGTGATGGTTCCTCACTAAACTTTCAGTTTTTAATAATGTGTAGGACAGTTTTTACCGCAATTTTAGTACTTTTAGCAATCTCCTTAGATGTTTACTTTGCTTGACACATGCCACATGTAGTAATTCATGTAGTTATGTAATGTGTAGTCATTTGTGTAGTTTTCTTTTGTTGTAAAATTTATAGTTGTGATATGTATTATTTTTTGTGTAGGTATGTTTTGTGTAGTCTTTTGTGTAGTTATCTTGTGTTGTAATATTCGGAGTTGTGATGTGTGGTAATTTGTGTACTTGTGATGTGTATTAAAGGGATGTAGTGATGTGTGTAGATGTGATGCAAATTAATGTGGTGTAGTAAATAGTGGAGTCATGTTATGTGTGGGAATTTGTGTAGTTGTGATGGCGTAGAGATACGGTGTGGAAATTTGTGTAGATGTGATGTGTATTAAAGGGATAAAGGGATGTGTGTAGCTGTGTTTAATGTGGTGTAGTAATTCGTGTAGTTATGTCTGGTAATTTGTGTAGTTGTGATGTGTAGGAATGCAGTGTAGTAATTCGTGTAGTTGTGATGTTTATTAAAGGGATGTAGGGATGTGTGTAGCTGTAATGTGAATCAATGTGTTGTAGTAACTTGTGTAGTTATGTTATGTGTGGTAATATGTGTAGTTGTGATGTGTAGGAACGCGGTGTATTAATTCGTGTAGTTGTGTGTTTATTAAAGGGATGTAGGGATGTGTGTAACTGTGATGTGAATTAATGTGATGTAGTAACTTGTGTAGTTATATGTGGTAATTTGTGTAGTTGTGAAGTGTAGGAATATTTGCGGTCAGGCCCTGTGGATAGGACATTACATTGGAATTTGGAGTTTTTTTAAACAGCACACAAAAAGCAAATTAATTTTATTTGTTAAGTTACTTTTTTAGCATAGCTGGTTATATGGGTGATGTTTCTTCCTTTTGAATGGTAGTATTTTCCTGTTTGTGTGTGTGTGTGTGTGAAGTGTTTACTCACTGGACCACACTTACATCCTCCGTAATGTGCGTATAAGTGTATGTGTTTACACACTGAACCACGTGTACATTCTCCGTTGTGTGTGTGTGTGTGTGTGTGTGTGCGTTCGTGTGTGTGTGTGACGATGCACACACATACCCACAGTGCAGGGGTTTCGAGATAATCTGGGCTTCTAGACAAAAAAAGGATTCAATTCCATTTCCTCTGTCGCTTCCACCTCAGCCAAACCGCTCTCTCTCTCTCTCTCTCTTTATCGAACGCCTTTCTGTATTTTTTTCATCTCCTCCCGCTCCGTCTTCCCTATTCTTCTTCACGTGTTCGTCTCATTCGCTCCCGCTCGCTCCGTGAAAGGATTAGTCAGAAGTGTTTGCGGGAGGCAGTGCATCAATCAGACTTTATTAGTATTAATTTATTCATGCCCATCTGTCACTATCTCTCTCCCTCGCTCCGGTTATCGCTATTTTATAATCCCCGTCTCTTTAACACTTTCTCTGTCTCTCTCTATCTGTCTTCAGGCTTCCTTACATCACACAGGTTGGAGTCAGACAGGTTGCTCGTTTTATGTCAACCCCCGCCCTCCCTCCCCTTTCTGTCCTTTCTGTCTCTTTATCTATCAAGACACTCATTTATTTTGTTTGTTGTTTTCATTCTCTTTTCTTGCTGTCAGGTGGAGGAGAGCGAGGAGGAAAAAAACGAACCCGAAGATGAGATCGATCCGGTGGAGGAGTTCAACGTGATTCCTCCATTCCCAGAGAAGGCCACCGTTACCGATTTGGGTTCTGAGACGGGCAGAGTCCAGGGCCGGGCTTCATCCCTTTTATCCTCCTTTTATTTTCTTATTCTTCTGCTGCTTGTTACCCTCAGCTGGGGATAGAAAGCAGCACCTTTCACACTCATATACACACTTACATATATTATACACTTACATCTGCACACACACCCTCCTCAAAATAATCACTCACACCCACTCTGAAGACTTAAAGACTTTTACACGGATGGATGCGGAGAATGCAATGAAATAAAACGAGAAGAAGAGGACAGAAGGACAAGGAAAAGTCCTCACCTACTACTCCACTACTGTCCTTTCCTTTCGCTCTGTTTCTCCTTTTCGCCCAGAGGGCTGTGTGTAGCTCGCCGATCGCAACTCATCCCCCCAGGGGAGTCGCTCTTCGAATCCGATTCTGTGCCAATTGTTCGGAAAAATTGTTAGGAATCACGATTCATGATTCATGACTCATCAGACTGAATCGAATGGGATATATTTTAACTTCAGGGTGTCATGGAGTGAATCAGTGAATCAGTAATGTGATGTATCTGTTGTGTAATTCTCCTTTGCTTTGCTGATGTCGGCTCAACCCGCGCCGCTGTTTGGGAATCGCTGTATCGCTTCTGTCCGATGACACGGCTACGTATAAGTGCACAGCTTGTTTTCTTTTCCTTTCTTGCACTTTGCCTTTAGACATCTTGTGCATTTTCTCATTACCGAAGCTTTTATAACCGTGTACGTTTGTGTGTGTGCGTATGTGCGTGCGTGTGTACAGAATGTTTGCACTTTGTCAACATAAAAAAAACAAACAAAAAAAACCCCTTACAATATGTGTCCACTTGCAGGTTGCATCGTATTTATTTCAGTGCAAAAGCTACGCCGGTGTGGTGACTCTGATACTCGCCTGCAATTTTATTTACATCATCATTTTAATTATTTTTCCGATAAACCTAAAAGGGATCGTTCTTGATAACCTGACTGAATCAATTAGCGAAAGTTGTTCCAGAAAGTCTGTGACGATTATTGACTACAGTGATGTGATGTAATGCTAATGTTGCTTCTCTGTGGTTAAACTGCTATGATGTGACAGAGTCAATAAAATGGGAAATAAATAAATAGTTAAAAACAAAAGTAGAAAACCGTTTAGTAAAACTAGCTAGTTAGTCTTTCGTTACAACAGCAAATGATTAGCTAATCATAGAAACCTGGTAGCTAATGCTACTTTTATCTGTTAGCTTAAGAGTTTGTTATTAAAATGAATATGCTTTCTTTTTTTGCCCCTATTGTTAAAGAATGGGACATCAAGAAAAGTGGGAGAATGGAAAGGGGACGGGAATAAGAAAATGTCCTGAAGGGACGGCCGTAGCGCAATACGTATTCAACACGCTAGCTACAATGATATCTTGCTGACAAAGATTAAAATTCAATGAACAAACTGTTCATTATGGCTAACAAATTAGCTAGCCAATGTTGCGCATGAAAATTGTCATTAGCTAAACGAGTCATGATGTACAGCTGCTGTTATTCTGTCATGAGAATTAGAATACTTCATGTTTTTTTTTAATTACTAATGCTAGCTCATTAACCTTGACAGGCTATTAAATGAGCTAGCTAGCATCATCAATAGGGAAAAAATCAATAGCTAGTTACTGCCCCAAAATAATAGGGTAAAAATAATACTTTTGGCCAAATTACAGTAAAAAGCAGATCCATACTAAATTATTTTAATGTATTATTAATTAATTAATAATTAACTAGCTAGCTTATTAGCCTTGAATAGCTTCCACGCACGTTAGCTAGCTTTAAACAAGGGACTTTCCACAAGTTTAGCTCAACCCAAACAGCTAGCCAGTTGAGAAGGGTACTGCCGCTAATAGGGGAGTGTTAGCTTTTAGCATGTAGCTAGCATCACATCGGAAGCATCACACTCACCACACTAGCGTTTAGCTGATTTTTACGTAAGTAGATGTTGTTCACTGTGACAGAATAATTAAATGAAACCGGAGGAATTTACCTTAGTACAAAGTGGACAGCTAATGCATGCTAAGTTAAAGTTAACAAACAATCAACCCAAAGCCCACACAAACAAATCTGATCCACGTCTACATTTGTGTTCTTTATCAGTGTCAAATTTTGATTGAATAATAAAAAAAAAAGACAAAGTAGCTAACACTGGATAAATTTGTTTACTTAAAACACAGTTTACCTCAGGTTCAGTTTCAGAAACTTCATTGGCTTGAAAATAAACATAGAAACGGTTGCCACGGTAACGGAAAAACACGAGAAGATTTGTTTTGTCAGAGAATCACTTTTTTTTAAAGTTCCAGGAGTACACGTACACAAAATCTTTTTATTTCTTTGTCTCTCTCTCTCTTAATCGCTTCCATACAAACACACATCACACACACACACCACACACACACACACAAATGGAGTGACCCTCCGCCAGTGCAGATGCAAGCGCTTTTCTCGTTATTGCTTTATCTGCGCTGTGCTTTAATTTTTAGACTCAGCAGTGGATATAATAACACACACACACACACATGCACGCACATATTTGTGTGTGTGTGTATGTAAAAAATGTTCTCTCTCTCTCTCTCTCTCTCTCTCTCTCTCTCTCTCTATATATATATATATATATATATATATATATATATATATATATATATATATATAGTATGTGTGTGTGTTGTTAAAAATGTTAAAAATAAATAAGCATTTAAATAAATGAAATAAAAAGAATTTTAAATAAATAAATAAATAAATAAAATTCAGGCATAAAACGAGTCCAGGAAGTGCTGGGGGTCCAGTCTGGCTTCGGAACCTGCAGCAGGAAGTTATTTGGCAGCCGAAGATAATGGCTTATAGCGCAAACTGTTTATCTTGTTGTGTGTTGCGGGGGTATGAATAGCATTTGATAGAGTAGGCTATAGAGAAAAAAAAGAGAGATAGAAAGAAAAGAAAAGAAAACAGAAGGAAAGAGACTCAAAGAGACCTTCCAGCACAAACATACAGTCAAACATCTTAAGACCTTTTTGCTATATATAAATCTATCGCTGACACTAATGTTTTTTTCCTATTCCTTTTTTCTCTCTCTCTCTCTCTCTCTCTCTCTCTCTCTCTCTTTCTCTCTCTCACACACACACATTCTTTCTCTTCCTCTCTCTCTTTCTCTCTCTCTCCCTCTCTCATTCTCTCACTCTCTCTTTCTCTCTCTGTTCCTCTCTCTTTCTCTCTCCCTCTCTCTCTCTCTCTCTCTCTATTTCTCTCTCCCTCTTTTCTTTATTCCTTGTTTCTGAGCACACCATGGCATCTTTTCTTTTCTCCCAGAGGAGCTTTAGCGTAGGAGGGTTATTAAAGTCGTACCCCCTCTATTGTGCCACTCTACATTGCTGTAATGGTGGAGGTGAAGAGGTGAACCGCTGCTGTGTCTCAGTCTACTCACTGTTTTCAAAGGAAGCGCCTCACATTACACCACATACACGTTTTAACAATGACCTCCCCAAATTGGTCTATTATTCTGTGGGAATGGAAGAGGCGGGTTTCCGATCGAACCCTTGTTCAGCGTCTGGCCGTGGGTCAGCCTGCACTCGTGGCTTGTCTTTTTTTTTTTTTTTTTTTTTTTTTTTTTTTTTTTACAAAAAAATAAAAAACCAAAATAAATAAATAATCAAAATCGATTTAAGTGACAAATTAAATTGTCGGCCGAAAAAATAAAATAATAATAGAGTTTAGGTGTTAAGGTGAATAAACACATCATGTCTTCTGTATTACGTCTGTATTAAAAAAGGAAGAAAGAGAGAAAATACGCTACAGGACATAGAGGCAAGTTAATAACATTGGGCAAGTAATCATTTCTGTCATGATTCAGCAATTTCGGTGTGTCGTCTGCTGGATGAAGAAAGAAAAAAAGGCCTGCAAAGTATCACAGCCCTGCAAAAGGCCATGGCGGAGATTAAAATAAATTAAAATACAATCTTTGATCCAGAACAACTTTTTTTGTCTTGTGCATAAGTAAAAAAAAAGACAGATTTCTCCTGGATTATGGGTAATTTTTAGTAGATGATTTCACTTCTACTTCTTCTTCTTCTTCTTCTTATTATTATTATTATTGATATAACCAAACTGGATATCTAAATCCGTAATAAAATAGATGAGAAAGAGAAACAGATGTTACAGGTGCTACAGATGCAGTAAAATGATTTTTAAGTAACATTACCAATAAAATACCAAATGAAAAAAAAAACCAGCAGCAGTGTTAAAATTCATTCAGTTACTTAGTCTTTAGACATTGTCGGAAATAAAGTTCAGTTCTTTTTGTAAAAAAAGATTTAATTATTAGGGCAGCATGGTGGGTTGCCCCACAGCAAGAAGGTCTCAGGTTCGATTCCTAGTCAGTGGTCTTTCTGTGTGGAGTTTGTATGTTCTACCTGTGCTTGTGTGGGTTTACTCCAGTTTCCTCCCACAGTCTAAAAACATGTATGTTAGGTTGTTTGGTGATTCTAAATTGCCATAGAAGTGAGTGTGTGTGGCCCTGTAATGGACTGGCGACCTGTCCAGGGTGTCCCCCTCCTGCCTTTTACCATTTCAGAGGTATAGAAGAATGAATGAATTAGAATATTCTTTAGATTTACAGCCTTTATCCAGAGCAACTTACATTTATCCCTTTTATACATCTGAACAATTCAGGGTTAAGGGACTTGTTCAGGGGCCCAGCAATGGGAAGTTGGTAGCGCTGGGAATTGAACCCTAATCACCCAATTAGCAGTTTAACACCTTTACCACGGCACTACCACTTTCCCCTCCTTGAGATTAAATTCTTAGGAAGGCAATAAATATTTAAAAAAGTTAAGACACTTAAAATCTTAGAAATCTTCTACATCTGGGGTGTCAAAATATTTCAATCTGTGACCACTGAAAAATGTGGCTATTTAGTGAAACTAAAGAAAATGTCCTGATATTATTAATAAAGGAAAGCCTGTCCATGCGTCTGGTATTTAAAGGATTTCTGCGGAAAGACGAGGGACATGATGTAATCTTAAACCTCCGGGTCTCTTTATTATCCTTATATTTTTAGCCGCAACTTAATTTACCTCTTAAATCGAATTTAAAATGATGACATGGACATGGAGCTTGCTTCTGACCCCGACACAGACAATGCTCGTCCAATCTAAGGCTTTAATTAAGAACACACACGTTTTTGTCAGGAAGACTGACGTGTGTGTCCAGATGCCGCTCAGCTCGTATGATAACTTTGTGTAATTTTTTAATTGCTGTCGGCAAGCAAAGATCACAGCGTGGCATAAGGACATGAGGCAGCGAGAGCCATGTCCCCGCTTTACAGTAATAACATCTTTATAGCGAAACAAACAAACAACTCATGCGTTAAATGACTACAGATAGCAGGATATGAGAGGCACTGAGGCAGAAAGGCGATCGGAGGCTGAATTTTATTCTACCTTTTTTTGTCCTGTTACTGTAGAGTTTAAATACATCCAGCTTTAAATACACCCAGAATATTGTCACCCTTAATGAATAGGATTTATCAGGAAACAGAAATGGACAGATAAAGAGAGAGAGAGAGAGAGAGAGAGAGAGAGAAAGAGAGGGAGAGATAAAGAAAAAGAGAGGGAGAGAGAGAGAGAAAGAAAGCGCGAGAGAGAGATGGGAGAGAGAGAGTAAAAAAAGAGAGACAGAGAGAGAGTAAGGATTTAAAGTGAGAGAGCAAACAGAGAAAGAAGAGAAAGAACGAGACAGACTTAGAGAAGGCTGTGAAACAGTCTGTGGAAACTGATAGAGCGAAAAACACCTGGTTAAAGATAGAAACATGCAGAAAGAGAGAGAAAGAGACAGAAACTGATAGAAAGACACCGGAATGGAGAGAGAGAGAGAGAGAGAGAGAGAGAGAAATGGGGGAATTTAAAGTGTGAGTAAAAACAATGAAAAAATCCCAAAGAAAGACAAGAAAAAAAAAGAAAGACAACAGCAAGCATAAAATACTGACAGAAAAAGAGATAGACGAAGGAAGAATAAAGAGGCTGGGGAAAATGTGACAGAGATACAAAGAAAAAGATATAGACAGAAAGAAAGACAGACCAAGACTTGGACAGAGCGAGAAACAGACAGATAAAGACAGGAAAAAAGAAAAGAGAAGAAAAAAAAAGAAAAGAAAAGAAAAACAGACAATGGTGAGGGGAAGGAAAGAGACAGTGACATAGAAAAGCTGACAGAAAGAGAGGGAGGTCCAAATAGAGAGACAGAAATACAGACAGCTTAGCAGAAAAAGAGCAAAGCAGACAAAGAAAGAGAAAAAAGAGTGTATAAACCGGTGTGTGTGTGAGCCAGATACGGATACTGTGGGAAGTCAGAGAGATTAAGAACAATAACCAAGAGAGAGAGAGAGAGAGAGAGAGAGAGAGAGAGAGAGAGGTGAAGAAGAGAAACAGAATAAGCGCGAGAGTGAAGAAGATATAGGGTATAAACAGAAGAGAGGCTTGGGTGAGGATTAGGAGCTCAATTGGAGATTGCATAAGCATGAAAGAGACTGAAGAAAAGTCGTCCTGACAGAGAGAGAAAGAGAAAGAAGAGAAATAAAGAGAAAGAAGGAGAAAAAAGGAGAAAGAGGGCGTCAACAAGGCTAAAACCATCTTCCCCTGTCCAGACTGTGTGCTGCAAATACAAGTACAGTAAATAACTACATCACTACATCTCTCTCTCTCTCTCTCTCTCTCTCTCTCTCTCACTACTACTGATCGCAGGTCAGACACAAAACCTGTGGGGACTCTCACTCTGACCCTTACACTAACCCCCTAACCCCTAACCCCCAACCCTAATACCTCCTGTATGATTTAGAAGCTGTTGTACCCATGGGGACCTCAATTTTGGTCCCCACCGTCACACGAGTCCCCATGAGTCTGTACACAAACACACACGCTATTCTTTGAGAATCTTCCAGACATCCTGCTCTCCATTCTTTGTTTCTTTCTTTGTTTTTTTTTTCTCTTTTTTTTCTTCTCTATCCTCCTGCTATCTCTCTTACTCTCTCTATCTCTTTTCTGCTCTCTGCTCTCTCTCTCTCTCTCTTCCTTTCATCTCTGTCTCTCTCTCTCTCTTTCTCTCTCTTCCACCCCCCACCCCCCTGTCAGGCTGTCCTGCAGGAGTGCTCAGTGGACTGTAACGCTCTCAGTTCCACCCCACACTACAACCCCGATTACACCACCATAATTAACACCGCTAATGTTTTCCTAATGAAGAACATTTTCTAAAAGGAAAAATAAAGGAATAAAATCAGCAGCGCCGGAAAGGCCGTATTTAATGCAGCTTTATTTTGTGCTAATTGACGTCTCAGTTTTTCACACGCCATTTTTGCAGGTCGTTACGCTCTACATTAGGATCTGACTTTAAAGCAGTAAGACACCCGTACTTTGTCTCCTTTTGTTTGTTTTTGGCTTTCGGGATGCATGTTGACTCTGTTGACACTGGACCTTGGTGTTCGCGCTCCCTTGTTGACTCTGCACACATCTACAGACCATAGACAGATGTTCGAATGTCCAGATGTATGCAATAGCACACGACCATTCACAGCCCGTCATCACTCTCGCTTTTTTTTCCAACTCTCTCACTCTCTCCCTCTTTCATCTCCCTCACTCTCTCCCTTTTTCTTATTTCTATATCTTTCTCTCTTTCATCTCTCTATCATGCTTTCTTACTTCTTTCTCTCACTCTCTCCCTCTTTCTTCTCTCTCTCTCTCTCTCTCTCTCTCTCTCTCACTCTCTCTTACTCTCTCCCTCTCTTTTGCTTTTTTCTTTGAATCTCTCTCACTCTCTTTCTTCTCTCTATATCTTTCTCTCTTACCCTCTTTCATCCCTCTATCTCTCGCTTTAAAAGTTTAAGTGTGATAGCAGATGTTCCGTTAAAACACTAATGACAGCACATAAAATATTCCAGTCTTTACATCTGCATTTCTGATCTTATCCAGAACAACTTACACTCATCTTTTTTATCCAACTGAGTAGTTGAGGGTTAAGGGCTTTGTTTAGGGGCCCAACAGTGGCAGATTGATGCTAAGAATTGAACCCATAATCTTCCTATCAGCAGTCCAACACCTTAAGCACTGAGCTACCATTTTAATCATCTTTTTTAATAAAAAATATATAATATGGGTCGGTGATATGGTGTAGCGGGTTAAGGTGTCGGCACCCACATGCACCCCATCGTTGCCACCCGGCGATCCGGGTTCGACTCGACTCGGTTCCTCTATGGTCCCACCCCCTTCTCTCACTATTTCCCCTATTACATCTCTGACCTGACAGTTGAAGTGGTGGCTTAGTGTTTAAGTTGTTGGACTGATACCAGAAAGACTGGGGTTCGATTCCCAGCACTAAGGCACAAGGCCCTCAACCGCTAATTGTTTAGATGTATAAATGTAAGTTGCTCTGGATAAGGGCATCTGTCACATGCTGTAAATGTAATTGCCCCTAAAAAAAGTATATATATACTTAAGGTACCCACATGCGACCCGGG
The DNA here is from genome assembly GCA_005784505.1 of Bagarius yarrelli. Classification (NCBI taxonomy): domain Eukaryota; kingdom Metazoa; phylum Chordata; class Actinopteri; order Siluriformes; family Sisoridae; genus Bagarius; species Bagarius yarrelli. The sequence continues at coordinate 282,869 of VCAZ01000187.1, forward strand.
TTCGAGAGAGAGAGAGATGCTGCTGTGATTCAAAGGGTGCTGCTAATTCACATACTCATCAATATACCAGTCTAAACTAAATGTCGTTTTATGGTGTTAACGTTTTATTTAAGTACGTTGCAAATTACACGTTAACAGTATAATACATACAGCATGACAAAGCGTTAATGCGTAAACATAATTACATTTAAAAATTAGCTGGGTACCAAAAAAAATATGACAAGCCAGAATTTTTGGGTTCTATTCCCAGCACCACCAAGTTGCCACTGCAGAACCCGTGAGCAAGGCCCTTAACCCATAACTGGTCAGTTGGATAATCAATGGGATAAATGTAGGTCCCTTTGGATAAGGATGTCTGCCAAATGTGAATGTTTAAATCTATTAAATGTATAGAAATAGAAAAATAAAAAGAAGAAATGAAAATTGTGAAATGAAACAATTTCTAAATAAAATAATTTCTAATTGTTCTCTTCTCTTCCTTTTATTATCTGGATTGTTTATCAATTCCCAGGCGAATCCTGTTTTCCAGTTTAAGCCACTGCGGCTGCTGAAGTTGTTCAGCTAAAATCTGAATCACACAGTTTAAGCTTTTGATATTTTTCAGAATTTATCTAAAAAGTTATAATTAGGTAATTAAAGATCTTGAATGAAAAATCTTGATTAAATGTTCGCACTCCGGGGTTTGATGAGGCTGCCAGGTTTGTGAAGTTGTGTATGTGTGTATGGAAGTTCACTGGTTTCATCTGTCTGACAAACGAACAGACTAAACCAAAACATGCTGACAGGCAAACTGGCTGCTACACTTCACCCTTAGTTGTGAATGAGTGTACAAGTGTATGTGTGTGTATGTGTATTTGTGTATGTATGGCATCGGAGGTGCAAAAGGGTATTTCCACTTCATGTCTGACTATGAAAAAAGAAACAGTTACTCCTAAAACAAAAACCTGATTGGATAATTCTCTCTTAATATTTAATTAAATCAGTAGAATTTTGTCTCAGGAGAGAGAGAGAAAAAAAAAAAGAGAGAGAAAGAAAAAAAAGAGAGAGAGAGAGAAACAGAAAAAAACAGGGAGAAACACTGAGACAGATAAATGGGGAGAAAAAGAAAAGTAGAACGAAAGAAAGAAAGAAAGAAAGAGGGAGATAAAATGAAGAAAAAAGGAGATTGTTAGAGATGGAAAGAAGAGAGCGAGGTAGAGAGAAAAGAAAAAGAGAGAGAGAGAGAGAGAAAAAAAGATAAAGAAAGAAAGAAAGAGACACACAACCTGCGATCAGTATTAGTGATGTAGTCATACACTGTAATTTCATTTGCAGAAGGGAGAAGATGGTTTTAGATTTGCTGCCGCTCTCTTTCTTCTTCTTTCTCTGACAGGACACCTTTTGCTCAGTCAGCAGTGGCAGATTGCTGGTGCTGGGTATTAAACCCATAATCTTCTGAGCAGCATTCTACAATTTGATTCTGTAAAATTATAACAAGCAAAAAAAGGTTCGTTAGGATCGTTGGTACCATCAATAAAGTTTAACCACTACCACCCCACACCACACCAACACACACACACATATATACACCCTCAGAACCTTCTCCCAAATAGAAAAATTACCAAATATCTCATACCACAGATAACCCTGCGAAATCTGAAGATCAAACTCCTAAAAGAGAAAAAGTGGTAGCACAGTGGTTCAAGTTCAAGGAGCTTTATTGTCATTTCAACCATATATAGCAGATGCAGTACACAGTGAAATGAAATAACGTTTCTCCAGGACCCCCTGGTGCTACACAAAACAACACAGAATTCCACAAAACAACAAAGAGCCAATAAACAGGATAGACATAAAGTGCATGTGTGCAACCTAGTGCAGACAGGACTTGCATCAGGATGGAGAAGGTGTTGTACTGCTAATTGGAAGATCGGGGTTCAATTCCCATCACAACCAAGTTGTCACTGTTGGGTCCCTAAGCAAGGCCCTTAACCCCCAATTGTTCAGTTGTATAAAAGGGGAAAATGTAAGTTCCTCTGGATATGAACGTCTGCCAAATTCCTTAAATGTAAAATGTAAAAGATGGGACTAGATCCGATTAGTTAAATGGTACCACCCCCTACTACCATCGCTTCCCATGCCAACTCTCTTAAAAATACAAATTTTCTCCATCCTGATGCAAGTCCTCTCTCATCCCTACGGGACACTTAATGGTTAACATGTTGGACTGCTGTAGGTTTAATTCCCAGCATTGCAAGCTGCCTCTGCTGGGTCCCTTAGCGAGGCTCTTGAACCTTATCTGTTTGATCGAATAAAACAAATGAGATAAATGTCAGCTTCCCAGTTAAATGCCAGAAATGTAAATTTAAATTTGCTTCGTCACGTTTCTCTGAGTTCAGCTCCCCAGACTCTTCTTCAAAGTGACTAAATTAGCTGGATTTTAAAAAGTTGTCAAGTTTATAAAGCAAAGCTGTCTTTTTACAGTCACTTTCTGGTGTCACAGACACCACAAGACATGCCCTTCATTCCCTAAACGAATCAGATCCCCCAGCCGTGACTCGCTATCCAGACGATGCAGAGTGTTGGCTAGCGATCAGCGCTAATTTACAATTAGTCACATTAGCAGAAATAGTCATGGCCTGGGAGACTCTGGAACTTATTTCCCTGCCTTCACACACTTCTTTTGATATTTTAGAGTCTGCGTTGGGTTCTATTGCCAAACAAATCGAATTTTTATTTTATATGTCACATACATATTCATACAAAGTACTACATGCAGTAAAACACTTTCTAGGACTGTCTAACCTAAAAAAATAAAAGTATAAACTATAACTATTATATATAAAATTCATTTTCAGTTCAATTTAATTTTATTTGTATACAGAAATCAAAAATCAGTTTGCCCCTGATTGTCCCTGATAAGCAAGCTGAGGGCAACAATGGCAAGAAAAAACTTTCTGAGAAGGAATAGTAAGAAACCTTGAGAGGAACCAGACTCAACAGAGAACCCATCCTCATTGGGGTGAAAAACAGGTAGCAGAAATTATGTAGTCAAACAGTGTGTGTAAGCAACTGTAGTCCTAAGTCCTCAGAAAACAGCAGAAGTGTCTTGATGGCTGAGTGGAAGCATCCTCAGTCACCATGGTGATGTGAAGATCATCAACCTGAGGCGGGTCACAGGGAAGGTGTGATATATACATACAATAGAAAAAGTATATACATCTGGATAACTGAAGGATGGACATGTATCTACAGATGGTAGAAAGACTAAAGCAGAGGTGTCCAAAAAGAAACTAAACTCTGCAGGACACCCGCCCTCTAGGACCGAGTTTGGACACTCCTGTACTAAAGTGTCCTTGTGCTGGATTGGACGTGTTAAGTGTCGGGTTGTCCAAATGTGCAAATAATTGTGATGATGAAGGACTTGGATCAGGATAGAGAGAAGTCTACCCATCCATTGTCTTATTCCTAATCCGAGTCTATCCCAGCTGTCATTGGGTGAAAGGCAGGGGTACAACCTGGGCAGGTCACCAGTTTATCACAGGGCCAAATGCAGACAAACAACCACACACACTCACACTTTTTGGACTGTAGGAAGAAACCAGGAGAACCCGGAGTAAACCCACTTGAGCACAGGGAGAACATGTAATCTCCACACAGAAAGACCTCAACAGTTCTATTGCTGTTTATTATTAATAATTATTAATCTAAAATAAATAAAGAAAAGATGGGTATGAGTTTGAGTTTCGTCTTGTTGTCTTTCTTTCCGAGAGTAAATGTGTGTGTTCATGTGTTTGTGGGTTCTCTTTATATTCCAAGCATATACTCTATTTGACGCCCCAAGCTTGTGTAATGTCAAAGCTCCGACTTTATAGTAACATTGTAGGAATGTGTGCGTTTTTTGTGTGGGTTCCATTTATATTCTAATTCTATACTTCAGCTCTGATGGTTTCTAAACACCTACATTCAAAAGTATGTGCCCCCTCAGCAGGTTCGAATAACTCTTCGAAATCATGACATTTCCTGGCGGTGTGTGTGTGTGGTATGATTGCACTGTTTTCTCGATTCCCTTAGGGTGTATCTGCGTTGTAATTGCACAGCGCCCAATCAAAGCATCAGTTCTTAGGAGGGCAATGCCGGTGGAGTCTCTGTCTCTCTCTCTCTCTCTTTCGTTTGCTCGTTCTCTCTCTGACATATGGGAGCCACACAGAGCCCATTTATTTATTAATCAGATTGCTCTCTGTCCCACCGTGTTCAATCACAACACGGCTGATGAGATTACAGGTTCTCTTCTCTCTCGCAGAGCGACTGCTCATCCCCTTCAGCCCCCACCCCCACCCCTCCTTCCGTTTTCTTCTCCTTATCACCCCCCTTCTTTTTCTTCTGCAAGACTATGCAAAGTTAGTGAAGTCGAACCGAACACACCTCAGGCTGAAGGTGAAACGAACGGCGTTCTCAGTTTTTAGCCCTCGCGCCTCTGGAAGCGTCAATCCGGTTTTACACACGACCTGGTAAAAAAAATAAAAAATAAAAAAATGGGTGTACACATGTGCAAATTTGTCGAATGATAAGAAAATTCACTGTGTGTCTGTCTGTGTAGTGTTTTTTCTTCTTTCAAAGCTTTTTGTTTTTTTAGTCTTTACTGCTCTCACTTTACCTCACCCCGTTGTTCTTTCAATCTCTCGGTAATTGCCAGACGTCTTCTTGTCTCACTCAGGAGGTAGGTCCGCCAGCTTTATCAGTTAATAAAGAGGTCATATAAAAAAGAAGTATGCCCTCTTTTTCCTCCTTTCTCTCTCTCCCTCTCTCTCTCTCTCTCTCTCTCTCTCTCTCTGTCTTTCTTTCTCTCTTTCTCTCTGTCTTCATCTGTTCCCCGGAGAGGTTTAGTTTTAAGACTCTCCTTCCTGCTGGGTCCCTGCAGGAGTTGCTTTCTGCCTTTCTGTTCATGCTCACTTAGCGAGGGCGAGCGACGGAAGGAGATGGAGCTGGAGAAAAAGAGAGAGAGAGAGAAGAGAAGAGAAGGACAGACATTTTTAAAGCTTTTAATCTGTTAATGGGGAAAACGTTAGTCTGGTTTAAGCATTTAAGAACAACCAGTGCTCGTATCCTTATTAAACATTTATGTCGCTGATGTCAGTTTTTTGCTGACAAATTATATTACTTCTACAAAACTCGATTTGTCGATTGATTTGTCAGTTTAGCAGCGCGCAGTCGCATACTTAGTAAATGCACGACCGGACGACTAATAATGTTGAACGGTTGCTTGGTGTTTATACATTTTGCTCTGGATTTTGTAGAAGAAAATAGTTTTTCTTACAGAAAAATTAATTCTGACCAACTTTTACCACCTGCAGCCATGTCATAAGGACGTCATACCAATTTAAATGCCTGCTTAAGCTTAACCATTAAAGCTTATATAGCTTATATAATATATATATATATATATATATATATATATATATATATATATGTGTGTATAAGCATAACTGTAGATGTCATCAGTTATGTTTTTCTCGAGTATGCAGTTTCACTTCGCTAGACATATACTTTATGGCCTCGTCTACGAATTGCTGCCTTTATATATAGAATTAGCCGAATCCAGGACGGTCAGCCTGTAAATAGGCTAAGCAGAGAACAGGCTGAAATGAGAAAATTACCTCAATTAGTTCTGCATTCATTGGGGGCATAAAAGGGCAGGAAGATGCCGTCTGGCAACCTGGAGATTTACCCAAACAGGCGTGTGTGGATACTGCAAGAAAGCTTATTGGAACTATATTGCTTACTGTAAGAAGTAATTCGACCATCATTCTGTTTGTAGTAAAACATGCACTGTGCAGGGTTATTTCTGTAAATCTCAGCCTCTCTGAGTCGTTTATCTTTTGTCGCTTATCTTTTTTTTAAGTTGAAGATGTGTTCTGGCAAGCGGAAAAGGATATGGGCTTGTATTGTTCTAAAACTAAGTTGGTGCCAGCATTTTCTATGGCTCATAGATCCGTGTGCACTGATAGGCAAGAGTGTCGCTGACTACTGCACTGCGGAGAGAGTGAGAGAGAGAGAGAGAGAGAGAGAGAGAGGGAAATATGTGACAGAGATATAGGAAGAGAGAGAGAGAGAGAAATATGTGATAGAGAGAGAGAGATATGTAATAGAGGGAAAGAGAGAGAGAGAGAAATGGAGTAAAAGAATTTGACTTAACCCCACTGAAAACCTTTGAGATGGACCAAAACACTGACTGCACCCCAACCCCCCCAATCCAATATTAGTGTCTGATATTAATACTACTACTGAATGAACACATCCCCACAGTCATGTGACCCAAACAGATGGACATTCAGAAGTGTGGGGGTTATTATGAAATGGGGGAGGTAATAGCACATTGGTTAAGGTGTTGGAATGCTAACTGGAAGATTGGGGTTCCATTCCCAGCACCACCAATTTACCACTGCTGGACCCCTAAGCAAGGCCCTTAACCCCCAATTGCCCAGTTGTATAAAGGGGATAAATGTAAGTCACTCTGGATAAGGATGTCTGATAAATCCCATAAATGTAAATTATAAGAAAGTATGAGATTAAATCTAATTTAAAAATAATTTATAAGAAAAAAAAACAGATGTGTACCAACAGGCAAAAACTATATTTTAATTATTTATGATTGTTCCTGATAGCCGGCTAAGACCATAACCACTGCGCTATTAGCCTTAAAAACTCAACATAATTTTAAAATTTATTTAATCCTTATAAATTATTATTTATTCATTCATCTTCTATACCCGCTTATTCCCTAATTCGGGGTCACAGGGATCTGCTGGAGTCTATCCCAGCCGTCTCTGAAAGGACAAAAGGCAGGAGGGGTACACCCTGGACAGGTCGCCAGTCCATCACAGTGGCACACACACTTACTCTCGCTCCTATGGGCAATTCAGAATCACCAATCAATCCAACATACAAGCTTTTGGACTGTGGGAAGAAACCGGAGAACCCAGAGTAAACCCACACTAGCACAGGGACTCAGCCACTGTGCTGATCTATCAGTTATTCAAATTTTTTTTTAATTCTTCTCCAGAATCTCCAGTTGTTAACTCTGAGACAACTGATGTCAAGCATGTGTTTAAGGTCGCATGCTAGCAGAAACATACGTCTCTTTTGCATGTTGATGATTTTTCTATATCAGCAAGGGCTGTATTTTCTTTATGCTCATATCAGTGCATTAAAATGCTGTAAATGATTAGTTATATGTGTCTCTCTGTCTTTTTCCCTTCAGCTACGGCTGTGTGTTAGCATATGATTTTCGTGTGTGTGTGTGTGTGTGTGTGTGTGTGGCTATATCGGAATAGGTCTGCGCATCATTCCAGCACATCATTACTTCAGTACATCTGTGTGCAGCCAGTGCTCATCAGATACTGGCATCACTCTGGTTGTCCCTGCATCCGTCTCTGCTGCTTGCCGTCCATCTAATTACCGGCCTGCCTTATGGCTCGGCGTCTTCCCCTCTTTTTTGTCTCACTGTCTGCTTTTCTTTCCTTCGAATTCCAGTGTGTGTGTGTTTGATTTTTTATTACCTTCCAAATATTTTTTTTAGGCCCAACTTTTATTGTATCTCACCAAGCCTTTTGAGCACTATTTTCTTCTCTTTCTGTCCTTGTTTTAGTGTCTCTCCATCTGTGTGTGTGAGGCATATATTTACTTCTGGCTGCTTTTTCTGTGCGTGTGCAATAGTTCAGAGTCTGTTCTTGCACAAACGGGTAGTTTACTGTCTAATGGGGCCTGTGTTTTTAATGGCGAGCAGCGAGCTCTTCCCGGTTGCACAGCCTCATTTTCGGTCCCCCTCATTACCCCTTTATCACTCCTCTTTAATTCTTCTTTCACTCTCTTTCTTTTCCTCTTTTCCGTTTTTTTGCTTTCACTCCACTCTGGTCCATCCATCACATCACATCATTTCATTGAATCCATTTTCTCTGAATTTTCTCAAGGATTTTAACCACTTTTCCTATTTGCTACTTTAATTACCTGTTTTACCTCTTGTTTTAATGCGTTTTTCCTCAATTTCTCTCTCGCGTTTACGTTCTTTCTTTTATTCTCTCCCTCTCTCTTAATTTTCCTGGCATTAGTAAAAGAGTGGGCTGGTAACTGAAGTGTCTGTATACTCCAGTGCTCCTGTGCCGCACTAATAACAGAAGCTGCAGTAATTTATGGTCTGTTGTCTGTTTTAAAGGCATCAGCACGTTTAATACACCTGCCGTACCGTCACGCTAGCCTGGTCACTCCTCCACCTCCCTTCTCGCTCTCTCTCTCTCTCTCTATCTGTCTCTCTCTCTACATCTTACTCGATCTACCTCCCTCTCGCTTACTCATGCTCAAGCCTAGGGCGCTAAATTCATTTCTTCTTTTCTGTTTTTCTTTACACTCTGTTTAATTTTTTTCTCTTCCAGCCTATCCCCCTCTTTTCCAGTGGGCCTTTATCACTTTTTCTATCTGCCCATGATAGGAGCGTATGGATATCGGCCAATTTGATCAGCTTTTCCTTTTCATCCATCATGTTTGTTGGTGCTGTGCACGTCTTTATCAGCTCTCACCTTCTTTTAGCATTCATTCAGTAGGACATCCTGTCTCTCGCGCTGTCTTTCTTCACAACCTCTTTCTGTTCCATCCATCCATCCATTTATTGTGTATACCCGTTTGTTCCTAATCCGGGTCACAGGGATCTGCTGGAGTCGTTCCAAGCAGTCACTGAATAAAAGGCAGGGGTACATCCTGGACAGGTCGCCAGTCTATCGCAGGGCCACATACAGACAAACAACCACACACACTCACACTCACTCCTATGGGCAATAGAATCACCAGTTAACCTAACATGCATGTTTTTGGACTGTGGGAGAGAACCCAAGTACTCGGAGTAAACCAATACAAGTACAGGGAAAACATGCAAACTCCACACAGAAAGACCTGCTGGGGATACAAACCTGGGACCTTCTTGCTGTGAGACAACAGTGCTAAACACTAAGCTACCATGATGCCCTTGTTTTTTTTTCTTCGTAGATAGGTCACGCCCATGTATGGTTCCACTCATTTGTTGCTCTCTGTCCATGTCCTTGTTTATTCCTCTCTTTCTCTCTCGTGCCAAGCGTGAGAAGTTTTTCTCGGTCTCAGGCTCCACTTAAGGAGGCCTTGACTTCATATGCATGGCGCTGAAAGCTCCCTTGCGCCACATGGTTTTATCCCCCGACAGGTGCTGGAATGCAACCCCACACTCGTTTGTACAGGGTGAGGGGCTGAAGACATGCTGCAGAGAGATTGGAACAGGCTGTTAAACTCAGGGCCAAAAAAATGATGATGGGGTGGGGGGAAAGGTGTTCTCTTGGGGCTTAGAGAGAGAGAGAGAGAGAGAGAGAGAGAGACAAAGAGCGAGCCAAAACAACTCTGTTTCCTCAAGCCAAATGTGGGATTTAGGCTCAGGCAGCGCTGTTGATTTTTTAACGACACACCCGAGCAGAGTTTGTTGCATAATTTCCAGCTTCAATTCATCTCATAGAGCCAGCTGTGTTGAGCCGAACAAGAACTGCAATCAAGCAGGAAAGACAACTGTTGAATTACAAATGAAGTGAAAATGAAATTCGTACATATTTATGTTTAAAACTTACTCCAGTCAGCCAGGATAAGGGTTTGAGTCCGGGTTTGCCCTAAGGCTAATGATGTTTAGAAATAAGAGAATGCTTTAGTTAAGCTTTATGCATGTCTACAGTTTCAATCACATCAACTTAACACTAAGAGCAAAATTTAATGCATGCATCATATCTACCAGCCCCTCCACCCAATACACTTGTACCCCTCAGCCGGAACACGCAAATGAGAGACATAAGAGTGCAATTGAAGGGATTGGGACAAAGCCGTAAATGGGGACGTCAAACCAACTTTGTATATCGTTCACGAAAAAGGACGTTTGACAAAAGCCATAAACATAAGTGTAAATGAAAATGGAAAAAGCACAAACCCGCTTTTGAAAAAAAAAACTGCAGCAAAATGAAGCATTTTGGCAGCAATCACAGGAAAAATTGATTGACCTGTTTATTCAGCCGCAGGTTTACTAGCTCTGCCAAATTGCCTTAATTATAAAAGAGTGTATAACTGTGTATGCATTTTCCCTGTGCATCATTCGAGATGTATTCCCGCTTACACTCACACCACTTTTCACCAGGGTTACTGCAAGGGCTAAAGCCTAATCGGGAACCGGGCTGTGCTTTCGTTCTATAAAAAATATATCTTGGACCCGTGCCCAGATCCTGGCTCTGAACTGACTCAAAAATATTGCTGGTCTCAAACACGGAAGCCTTTGTCATCAGTAGGCGGGGCTTTCACAATAGACCGCAGTTTAAAAAGCATCATTTTTAAAAGCCGTGAGAGTTCAGGTAAATAAAATAAAGGTAAATAATTAAATATTTCAGTTCAACAACTTTAATTGTTTAGAGCTTTTAATTTGAAATTTAGTAGCAATTGATTTGATTTGTTTATTTAATGCTGTTTTTCAGAACTGTTTATATGCAAACGATATTTTGCCTAGACTCATCGTATCCCTTAAAGACTTTAAAGATGAATTGCGTGTGATGATTCTAACATCAAAGCAAAAATATGTCTAGGTCATGTCGGGGAGTTGACGCAGTGTCGGATTCCGTGTTTGGCTAAACTATTCCTTTAAGACTCGCCTGTGTTTGGAGTTGTTTGGTATCTCTTCTTTGCAGTTGCCCTAAAACATCTGGTATCATCTCACACAGCTCAACTTCAAACTAATTAGAGACTGCCTCTTCCTGCAAGCGAAGGGTGATGACTGATAAGAAGTGATCAGTGTCGGGGGGAAAACGAGCCAAAGAAGCTACTTAACTGAGCTCCTGAACCCATTCAGCTGAAGGTAATTAAGACACAGTACAAAAACAAGTGAAAGAGAAGAAAAATAACTAGTTACACTAAAAACTCCTTGCACAAAGAAGGCGCTAAATACTTCAGGCTACGTGCTACAGCTTGTGAGCAACGTTAATAATAACACCTTGCTTAATGACAATGACAGAAGCCAGCCATGGAAGCGATTGTCTGACAGATGCTGTTCAGAGTTTGCTGAAGAAAAGTGGAATAATAAAATCGGTAAGCAGAAATAAGAACAAAACTGACTTTTTAGCTTGTAATATCAGCTAGCTAAAGCTTAAGTCAATTCAGCCTTATTTATACAGCGCCTTTTAACAATAGAACAATAGAAAAAGTGTTAAAGCCGCTTTACAGAATTAAATATGGCAATAGTAAACACTCACTAAACCACTTGGTTCAGTTTAATTAATATCTGTAAATGAAGTGTCCCCAACTGCACAATGACAATGAAGCTGAATTTAATCTAATAATCAGCTCTATGAATGTGCATCCTGTTGAGTTGCCTATGGCCCGTACAGACGCTTAACTTATGTACCGCCTATAGTTAACGGAAAAACAATGTCCACTCAAATAATATGGCGAAAGGAAATTTCTAGAATACCTCTTCCTGTTTGCAAGTGTGTTTAATCTGCGAAATGGGGACCCAGACAAAATTTTGGGAACCACTACTTTAGTAGAAAATACACCAGAACCTTTAATAAAAACAGTTTAAAATTTATTATAAAAAGGGTTGGAATTGTGAAAATAAACCTATCGTAGGTACAAGTGCCTTCGCCAAATAAATAATACTTCCGTGTTGTATTTATGACTTTACAATTACTTTACCTGTCTACTGCAAATGATTGAGGAGTGTGCAGGTAGGATAGGGGTTTTTGTTTCACGTAGACCATTTTTCGAACTGAAAATAAAAACGTCTCCTGAAGACGAACAAGCTGCCGCGAACCACGTCGCAGCTAAAGGTAATAACAGAGCCGAGGCTGACTTTCATCAGGGCTTTTCTCCGTCAGCGAAAGAGAACGCACATAAGGAAATGATTTACTGGAGAAACATGGCTCTCCTCACGTATCGCCTCCCAGAGGAGTCTCAGTCGGACTCAAACCGCTCTGAAGCACTGAGTGCCTGAGTGTCAATCAGACAGGGTGGAATAAAATGTCCCACGTATCCCATCACTCACATGGCCCCATCAATTTGTCTGTTTGTGTCTCTTTTACACTCTAGAACTTTCTCATTTACCTCCAACTGACTCATTCTCCTCTCCTTCTCATGTTAAACGTCGGTGTACAACTCGCATAACTTTAGAGCTCGCAAACAGTACCAGTATATTACTCATGCACTTTTAGTACTCCCAGCTCACTGTCACGGCACATTAACAAAGCCCAACAATCAACACACGCACACAATCGTTCTACACAAGCATAACACCACACACATTTTCTAAATGCGTTCAAGTTGTGAGAGCAAAGCAAAGTGCAGGCTTTAAAGAGGATTAAGAAGTCGATACCAGCTGATGTACAGCAAATTCTGGTGAATAATTCATAAATGCCTCTCACTCAAGGACATCATTCTGTTTTTTATCTCTTTGCAGATTGCCCCTGTATGTCCAGCAAGATCCTTCATCAAGTCTGACATTTCGTTTGAGTTCTAACATCTTTCACAGCTCTCAAATTCTTTATATTTTGCTTCGGTCCATAATATATCGTCCTCAAAAGAGGCACTGTACAACTTTACCTCATTTTGATCTTTCCATCTATTTTAAGCAAAAATGTTGCTGTTTTCTTTGCTTAATATCACCATCTGTTATCTCTTGAACTTGTCTGTCTGACCTTCTTACTAATCCCAGCCCAAACTTGATCATAGTTCGGACCGCTGTAAACACTTTCACAGTCATGTCAATCACGGACACTTTTTGCCATTGCCATCATTTGTATTTAGTACCTGCTGTGTCCTGGTCCTTTACAAACAAGACGGGATGTTTTTTCATTGCAGGGTATTACAACAACTAGATGCAATAAACCTAGCATCATGTTTTACACATCGTTGTGTTTTATAGGGACTCCGTACCAAGTTCAGGAGCTGCTGGGCTACTGACCAGACATAGACAGAGACCTATACATATAGTATCACAATGATATCTGTGTAATTTTCTAATAATAACCTAATATCGATTCCTTGCAATTACATTTGGATTAGAAGTGGGTGTGTCCAGACGCACACTGTTTATTATTATTATTATAATTATTATTAAAAATATTATTATTAAATGCTTTATCGATGCAGGGTTGTGTGCAGAACCTGGAGTCTAAGGAAGGTCAGGAACTTAGAGCACCAGGTAAAGGACCCCCTGGAAACACATGTTGTGTCAACATGTTGCGGGACATTATTTGCATAAGCACACACTACTGACAATTTAGAAATGATAGTCAGACTACAGCACATGCCTTCAGAGAGACTAATGGAGGAAACCGGAGTACCCAGAGGGAAACCCTGAGGCATAGGGGAGACCATGCAAACTCAATGTACATAGGATGGAAGCGGGAATTAAACCGCGAACCCAGTGATGCCACTACCAGTATGTCCCCTCAAATTGTAATGAACATGCACCTAAGAAAGAATACCTCCCTGCCCAGGTGGTAGCTAAGACTGGTAATAAGTGTTTTAATTCCCAGAACCACTAAGATGACACTCAACCCTCAGCTATGCAAATAAAATTTACATTTTTGGCATTTGGCAGATGCCCTTATCCATAGCAACTTACTTTTTATTTCATTTGTACAACTGAGCAGTTAAGGAAGGTCCCGTTACTTACTCAGGGACCCAGCAGTGACAGTTGAATGGTGCTGGGAATCAAACCAAAATCTTCCAGTAGTAGTGTTCAGCAGAACGTACAAAAACGCTACACTACGCCCTGTTTCTTCTTTCTTTACAATTAATATAAGGAGAATAACGTCATCTGCCAAATGGTGTACATTAATTGCAATATAATATACAGTAAGTTAGCAAAGTCACATTCTTATTCTTAAGTTATGCAGCAGGCTTTAACTCATTTAATGCTAGACTCCGCAGTCCGCCCACAGCCCCCCACAGACGATCATTCGCACATTTGCTCGTTCGAATACAACTAAGAAGTAGTGGTTTAAGTGTTTTGCTGAAGGACCTATCCATGGCAGCTCAGCAATGCTGATATTAGATGCAGCTCTCAATGGATTAATTAAGCACTGAGCCACCAGTTACTTCTTCTTCACATTGTGTGTAAAAGATCAAAGCTGGGAAAAAAGCTGTGGGTCTGGAGCTGCATCACAACCATCAACCACTAAAAAATCCAATAGTGCAATATTTGTTCTTGTATTGTATTGGTTATGATTTTTATATTGTACTACTTTATCGTATATACTACATGACCAAAAGTTTATGGACAACCTTACCTTACCATCACACATCCTTACAACACCTTAACTGTGTCTGAAACTAAGAGACTCAGTCCACTGTTCGAGCATGACAATGTCTCTGTGCACAAAAACCTCTGAGCTCCATGAAGACATGCTGTTTAGAGTGAAAGAACTCGAGTGTCCTGCACAGAATCCTGACTCTGCCTCAACCCCAAAAGACCCCACTGAACATCTTTAGGATGAACTGGAACAATGGACTAAACAACGACCCCGAGCTAATAAACCCAGACCCAGACCTCCTCTCACCTCAACATTAGTGTGTGATCTCACTAATACTATTGTGTCTGAGTGGACACACATCACAACAGTTACACAGTCTGGTGGAGAGACTTTCCACAAGTGTGGTGGTTCTTATACTGTAAAAAGAAAGAATAAGACTACATCTGGAATAGGATGTGTAAAAAAACACATGGATGTAATTGTCTTTTGTTCCAGTTCCAATAATTCTGGCCATGTGATGTCTGTATAAATTAATGAAAACTTATTAAAATGTATATCGGAAAATCACTCATAAATGAAACACGTACAGTTATTGAAAAAAAATTACAGAGTGACATTTATTTTTTTTTTTAACAACCCGAGCAATTAGGGGTTAAGGGCCTTGATCAGGGACCAAACTTGGTGGTGCTGGGAATCCAACACCTTTACCACTGCGCTACCACGTCACGGGTCCTACACCTACACCTACAACGCTACCGTTACCCGCGTTACCATTCCCAATTCCCACTTTTTAGAGAATTAGAAAATACATACTAAAGCTTCTTTAGGTGAGATACAGATGTTCTAAATGAAGCCTTGTTTTATATGTATTACTTACTTACTCCTCTTGTCTGCTTTTCTTCTATCACTTTCTATCTGTTTCGTGTCACATTGTCTGACTCGTTTCCATCTCCTTTCCACCTCCACACCACTTGTATTTAGCACTTTTTACAGTGTGGAGAGTAAATTGCGCTGTCTCGGTCTCGGCTCTGAGCAGGCTTTAGTGATATTATGACAGTGACAGATAATGACATGGCAAGAAGAATAATTTAACGGCTGACCTTAAGTTGAACGAGTTCTCAACTTTTCTCTCTTCCTCTTTATCTCTCTCTCTCTTCTCTCTCCTCGCTCTCTTTGCGTGTGTGTGTGTGTGTATTTGCACGATTCACAGCAACGGTGATCAGAGGCAGTAGCAGGTTGACAGACGACTGATGTTGGGCTGTCAGATCTGCTGGATGGTTAATGATAAACTGTATTTGATAGACAAGGTTTAATGGCGGGTGTGTGTAGGTGTGTGTGTGTGTGTGTGTGCATTTTGGATTTTAACAAAAGCTGAACTGGCCGTTATTTTCCATACGGTTTGTTGTTTTATATTTGAAAATTGTCACAAATGTTATAAGTAAATAAAATATGTGCAAAAAAACAGTATGTAAAAATATAGCGGCTATAGGAAGAAAAGGAGAGAGAGAGAGAGAGAGAGAGAGAGAGAGAGAGAGAGAAGAAGAAAAAAGCGATTTAGAGGCAGATGTGCATCTGAGTTAAAACTTTGAATCGATAGCACCAGTGTGTGTCGTGTGACTCGGAGTTTGCAGAAGCGTTTTTTTTTTAAACATAAATTGGCAGAAAGAAAAAAAGCAAACAAGAAAGACAGAACGAAGAAAAGTGGTGTGTTATGAGGAATAGCGGCCCTGCAGAAAAATTCCCACGATCAATGGTCATATTCACATAAAGTCAAACACAGTCCCACAGTGAAAGATCTGTATAAGTAAAAATAATTAAATTAACCAAAAAAAAAAAAAACAAAAAAAAAAAAAAGAAGGGCAGTAAATTGCTTTCCGATACGCCGATGGGCTTCGTTCTTCCGTCGGGCTTTGACTATCGATTGCTCTAATGATTAGCTTGCCATTTTTTGGAAAAAAATTTGCTTTATTTTCTTAGGCTGTCTGACCCTTAATCATATATAACATTTACTGCAGTATTACCAAGCTGTGAGTAATGTGTGTGTGTGTGTGTGTGTTTAAATAGGGGTGCTGCTGTATCGCCAGGGGGTGTAAGTGAGAACAGGCTGCAGTAATTGAATCCTTTTCCCTGTCTATGTCGCAAATCTAGTCATTACACAAGCGCCTCTTTCTCTCTCCCGGACACACACGTACAGAAATAAAGCAAAAGAGTGGGAAAGACAGATTCTGCCTAATTAAATTTTTACCACACACCAGTTGGTTCGGTTCTTTTTTTTTCCTCCTCTTCAAACGTTATTTTCCCAGGAGATGATAAAATAAGCATTAAATGCGGCTAATGCTGGCAAATCACTGCTCTTTTTAGGGGCCGTTTTGGGCTCGCTTGCAGACGGAAATAAACACGGCGGGAGGGAAAAACAGATGAATGAGACAGACAAAACACAGCAGAGCGGAAGGCACGGTGTGATTTTTTTGTTGGATGAAAATAAGGGACAGTGGCAGAACAGAAACACATTACAGTCCAAACTAGCCATTTTCTAAAGCAACGGTAGATCAAATGGTTAATTCCTTGACTTGTAGGATTGGGTGTTTAAACCACATTGCTGCCATTGTCGGGCCCTTAATGTGGCAAGGCTCTTAATGTGGTATCATGGCTAGTTCTGCGCTCTAAGCTGTGATATATAAGAAAAAAAATTTTGTGGGAAGTATATATATGACAAATAAAAGCTTCGGTGCTATTGGGTAAGTTAGCAGAAGCTAGCAGAAAACTTAAATGTTTTGCGCTGTTTACTAAAACACAAATAGGTCAAACTGAGAAAAAATAAAGAGATTTAATCGCAGGCTTGGCTTTATCGATGCTAATAAGCGACCAGTTATGATGTTGTATGTTTGGAGACAGTGGTATGTGAGACCAGCTATGATGTATGGTTTAGAGACAGTGGTGAGACCAGCTACGGTGTATGGTTTAGAGACATGTGAGACCACTTACGTTGTATGGTTTAGAGACACAGTACTTTGAGACAGTTTATGATGTATGTTGTTTAGAGACAGTGGTGAGACCAGCTATGATGTATGGTTTAGAGACAGTGGTGAGACCAGCTATGATGTATGGTTTAGAGACAGTGGTAAGACCAGCTATGATGTATTGTATTGTTTAAAGACAGTGGGGAGACCAGCTTTAATGTACAGTTTAGAGACAGTGATGAGACCAGCTATGATGTATGGTTTAGAGACAGTGGTGAGACCAGCTATGATGTATGGTTTAGAGACAGTGGTGAGACCAGCTATGATGTATGGTTTAGAGACAGCTGTAAGACCAGTTATGATGTATGGATTAGAGACAGTTGTGAGACCAGTTATGATGTATGGTTTTAGAGTCACTGGCGCTGAGGAAGAGACAGGTGGCAGAGCTGGAAGTAGCGGCGCTGAAGATGTTGAGGTTCATCAGGGGGTTGGCTGACGAAAATGTAAGAATCCATGCTTTTGTACCATTTTATTTACATTTAGTGGAAAACGATGTCTGAAGAACAAGGTAGTTGATTTAAATCTACCAACTTGATAGCAGGCAAATATTGTTCTATATATTTGTTTAACCTTCTATTGAGTTTTTTTTTGTTTGTCTGGATTTCTTGCATAATCAGAATCACATGATTGCAAACAAGCTATTGGCAATTTTGTGTCAACTGCAACTGCTTGACCGGACAACAACAAAACAAGACAAAACTGTAATTTTAAGTAAATTGTAGTGTTTGTTTAAAACATTTTTTAAAATAAATATTTAATTAAAAATCAGAACGATGGTGGGCAGCAGTGCCGTGGTGGACAAGACTATCAACACTGACTATCGAAGCAAGCCTAAAACCCAGCACTATATTTTTCTGCAGATTTTTATCATCATTTTATTTTACTACTGAATATACATCATAGAATGTCAAACTGATGGTATGAATGGCTTAATTCTATTATCATAACTTACATCTGCCAACATGGGGAATCGGCTTTGTGTGTGTATGTGCGATGGCTGAAATGCTGACTAATGGAGCTTGATTGTCTAATGCTCCACTGCTTCTGATTTGTGTTTTACTGCTATTTTAATAAGCTTTTCCCAATGGAGCCAGCACCACCGTCATTTTAGCTACCGCATTAGCTATAATGCTAAGGTCGGATAATTCCTAAATATCTGCTAGTTTTATCTTGAAGTGCTTGGAAAGCTGCAGTAAGAAAGTGAGGCCTTGTCTGAAACATTCTGAATCTCATAAAACTTTCTGAAACACCAGAAAAATCTCCTTCCCGTTCTCTAAATTTAGTCTATTTCCGAAGTGCACAGAAAGTAGATTTTCCTTAGCGTTAAAAAGTTAAAGTAAAACTCATGGACACTATTGAAAATTTAATTACTGCTGTCCCAAGATAGTACATATTCTACAGGAAAGTGTACCAAAGTTTTTCCAAGCTCATCTCCATGCGTATTGGTGCACAGAGTCATTGTGGTTTAGATAGTTCAGCTTCACTACTCACCGACCATGCTGAGTTATCCTGCCCTAAAACAAACCTGGTCCAGGTCTGGAAAAGTGTCTGGTTATCGAGTTTAATTAACATCTAGTTAAGGTGCACTTAATAGCCAAAAGTGTTTAGCTAAAAGCAAGTGGTAGCTTAGTGGTTAAGATGTTGGACTGCCGATTAGAAGATTGTGGGTTCACTACCAAGCCGCCACTGCTATGACCCTGAACCAGGTCCGTAACCTTTCACTGTTTAGTTGGATAATAAAAATGAAGGATGAAGGTAAGGGAGTCTGACTAATTGTAACAATCCACTGTCTAAAGCAAGTAGAACATAGATACCAGGCAGTGGTACACAGAACACATGACCAACAATTAAACCAATGAAGACATGACATATGGACAGGGGAATCACATTACAAAACAAACAAACATTGAGCACTTGGACTGGAACATAAACACAGAAAGTCTCTCCGTTGCCCTCCGGTGGCACGGCATTCGGTTATGGTATAAATCAGGTACATCGTTTTGGCAGACACTATCAACTAAAGTGCTAAAACTCCAAAACATACGTTCCATATCTTTGTTGCTAAAAAGCACCACCTCTTTGACAGCCTTAAGTTTAGTCCCTGCTGCTATTTTCTGACATTGGTCACTTTCTAGGATCTAGTTAACCGAGTAGACTTCCTGAAAATGACTCTAACAGGTATAAAAAAAATGATTGAGAAAAATGTGATGATTGTGTAAAAATAACTTTGTTGCAGTGTTACATTAAGAATGATACTTCAGGAACTCTATTTTTACTTCCTGCACTGCTGGGCAGTAGTGCATCTTAGGGTTAGGTAGTTAGGACAAACCTAACAGCTCACGCATTTTGGAGCCCTGACTAATCTATTTTATTAGTAGTAACAGTGCAGAATAGGTGTGTTAGGGGGCCCAACCTTATATTCTTTCATAGGGCCCAAAATTGCTAGCGGGGCCCCTAATGCTGGGTGTAAGCCTGACCAGCTCAGCATGTATTTTGGCAGCTGGTCAAATCAAGCTGGAAGAAATCCATTTGTGTAAAGCCTTTAGAATTAAAAACATGTAATGTTTGGTCATTTTTTACGTATGGCTTGAAATGCCAAAATATATATTACACACTGAAGAAATTCTGACACACCTAAAGGTCTTCAGACTTCAGTGTTTTGAATAACACAGCCAGGTGTGTTAAAGCTGAACTCTACAGGGTTATTGGTCTCTATGAACAACAGATTAGAGACATTTTCAATGTAAAACAAAACAGTCTTTTTTTTTAAACCATTTGCTTTATGCTGGATTCTGACATTGTCAAGTGAAGCTCAGTGGAGTGAGTCTGTTTCTAATCTCGGAAATAAAAAACTTGCTGCAGAAGGAGACTTCTTCACTATATACAGAGACAGAAAAAGCTGAGCTGTGGACCTGAGAGATGGGTTTTTTTCCTGTTCTGTCTTTTTTAATAGCCGACACTGGGTAAACTGTTGCTGCTACAGCAGCCTAGACAGCTTCATACAGATGAGACATTACAACTCCACTGCCAACACTTTAGGGTAGAAAAACAGAAGCAGTGAGAACAACAAGATGCCATAAAAAAGAACTTGCAGAAACAATAACTTGCAGAGACACTTTGGGGATTTATATTTATAGGCCAGCATTAAGAAATGCTGTAAAGTAAACATACTTTAAAATTTATAATAAATAAGACTGGAATTCTAATTACAAAGAAACAGGCATTTTGAGTAAAGTGGTAGCACATTGGTTAAGGTGTTAAACTGCTAATTGGAATATCGGGGTTCGATTCCCAGTACCACCAATTTGCCATCACTGGGCCCCTGAGCAAAAACCCTAATCCCCAATTGCTCAGTTGAATAAATGTTGAGGACCGTAGATGCAGTCAATCAAAAAAATAATTCAGCATATAATGCCACATCATCCTTACTTCACTTTGGTTGAGTGACAAGTTGTCCAGCAGCACCATTAGCAAAGAACCTGTTCCACTATTATCAAAGGTGGAAACCGGTGGGATCCAGGTACATCTATAAACTGTCTGGAGAAGTCTGACATGAAGTGGTCTTAATGGTGGAAAAAAAATAACTCTGATATGGAAACATGATGAATTGACTCAACAATGCACAGAACAGAGGAACTGGGATGCAGAAAAATAGCAGCAGCAGGTGCCCTCGACTGATGAATTATCTGACTGGCCCCAATATTGTAATACAACAAATTCAAACAAACAGTCAGTGTCATTAGGAATTATCTTTATAAACAAGAAGTCATGGAGGTGATGGCTTGGCCCTCTTGAGCCCTAATTGCAGCATTATCTATTCTGTCTGGGATTAACTGAGGAGACAGAAGGATTACTAAGTCTACATTCACAGAACAGCTGTGGTTGCTTCTTCGATGTGTTTTGAACAACCTTTCTGCCAAAATGTTTAAAAACTAAGTGCAAGTGTAGCTAGAGGAATTAACGCTCTTTTGCAGGTACTTCTATTTGTTGGCGTTTTATTTTGATATGGTAAACGTTATTCTGTTGTGATTGTTACCTAATAACTCTTCTATTTTAGAAAGCATTTTTGCTTCATAGCATGTTTTCACACTTGCCTAACACTTTTCCACTTTTAGTGATATTAACAGATAATACAATACATGTACTTACATGTACTTATGGATATTGTAGGAATCCAGTCAACATCATAATCCTCCAACCACCAAAGGGAACCCTGTCCTGGATATTGGCTGTACACTTACGTCCCTACATGCACTTCTTGTTGTTAGCAATTTAAGGTAGCACAAACCGACAATCTATGTGAATTATTATCAGCCTAGCTTGCCAGATTGTTCACGAGATGCTTGTTTATTGAATAAATTTTTAGATGGTTTGTATTGTTGGACTTACTGCCTGTATTTGACTACTGTTTCTGCTGTTAAACTCTGGATGTGTTTGCTGTACGAAACCTCTACAAATGGATTCTAATTCTAGCTTGAATGCAACATCATTACAGATTATTTAAAGACATAGGACTATAAAGGATTTTCATTCAAAATTATATCAATTAAAATGCAGCAACTACCAGGTATTTTATTTATTTTGCTGGCAAGGTTTGGTTTTACTTGTCCCCATAGGTCCCCTTTTTTCCAGACTCTGGACAGTTGAACCAAAAATTTGGCACATTTGGTGGTGTAGCAATCCAGAGAGTGAATCTCTTATCTTCTTGAACAGAATGGCTTTAAAGCTATTTATAAATTTGTAACAACAGAGAAATGGTTATTATGATCATTGATAAATATAGCCTGACTGTAATTCGCTCAGTTTTGTAAGAACAAACATGTTTCGTGTGCTAGCTTGCATGCCTAAAAATGTCATATGCACAAAATAGCTTTCGTGCAATTAAAAAGTGCTGCTCTTCACTACTTGAGTTTTGGAAGCATGAAGAAATATAAAAGTATAGTACTGAAAATTGTGTGGGACAGGAGGCAGGGAGCACCCAATGTGAGATTCTAATGGATGGTCAAAATTTCACACTTACCCATATATCAGTCTACCAAGCATGCCTGTGATAGCAAATTGGAGTACCCTAGGAAGACATCTAAAGCGGCCCTTATGGAAACTGAGAATTTGCAACCCTTGTGGATGTGGGCTGGAGGCAGGAATTAAGGTTCAAGGTTCAAGCTTTATTGTCATTTTCAGCCAAGCAGATGCAGTACACAGTGAAATGAAATAATGTTTCTCCAGGACCCCCTGGTGCTACACAAAACACATAATTACACAAAACAACAAAGAGCCAATAAACAGGATAGACATCAAGTGCATGTGTGCAACCTGGTGCAATTAGTGCAGAACAGACAGTGCAATAAACAATACAAACATTACAAGGACAGTGCAAAAGAGACAACAGAAAACAAAACATAACTCTGAACAGAACATTCAATAGCGCCAACCAGATTGTAAAATCATACCCTCAAGCCAGAAGGTAAATGGGGAAACTCCCCCAAAACATCGACATCATTCTAAGGTTTGGAAATATTTTTTCGAAAACCCAACCATACCTAAGCCCTCAGAATTAAAAACAGTTTTTTGGCTCAAGTACGTAAACAAACAGCATCAAAACAGCAAGTGAAGGAATGTTTTTTTTTTGCAAAGAATAATTTCTATTCCAGAAATGCCAAGGTGCAGTGAAGAAGTCTGTGGTTTGTTATTGCCTGGAACCATACTAAGGCACTTAAGGTTGTTTTCTCCTTTTAATTAGTTACCCATCTGTACCAGCATATGCAGCTGACTATGGTTGCATTGCTACCCTTTTCTAAATATATAGAAAATCAAATATCAAGTTCATTAAGCACAGAAGGAAAGCAGTTTTGGCAGTGGATCATCCCTCTGGTTATTGGCAGAACCCCTATTTTTAAACGTAAATCAGTTTGTATTCATCTTTACAACTTGATGGTAAGGATGAATTACTTTGGACAAATTTAACATCTAGAACATGCCTATGTTTTTAATAAATGCACTGCATGTGTGTATGGTTAAACCGCTTCGGCACAAGGCAAGCATTTGCAATATTGCTCACGTCACAACACTGAGATTTCATATTTAGCTGTTTTGGATTTTTGTCATACTGAAAGTTACATTTCCAGCCAAGACAGAACTTGGCAGCACAAGCCTGTTTTATGGCCAAAATACCCTGGTGCTTTTGAGAATTCATAAATTCATTAATGCCATGAATGTCCACAAGGCTCCCAGGATCACCAGCAGCAAAGCAGCAGAACATTAAAGACCATCTGGTCATATGCTATAATATACACATCCTGCTTTGTATGTCCAACACACCGGTGTATACTGCTTTACACTAAGATATAATATGAATGATTGTGGTGAACCAGAGCACCATGGATGATCTTCAGGTAAATTAATTTGTCATTTCCTAATGGCAGCAGTCCAAGGTGATAATACCTAATTGATTGTGAATGTTAGGGCAAAGATGCCACCAGTAATTTTATTTATCTGCTGTTTGTACCCTTATACCTCCATTTTCTGGGTTTCAACTCGGAACTTGAGTTAGTATAGTGAGATCTTTCAGTGTGAATTTGGGTTCTTATTTTAGTAGGTCAACATTCTTGCCAAACCTCTGCTGCTAAGCTTCAGGGGCTAGTTGATAAGCAGTTTAACAGTTTACATACTCTATAATTCATACTCTGTTTTAGTGAAAGTGCTAAACACATTTACTCTGCTTTGCCTATAAACTTGAAGTTCTAATGCTCAAATGTTTTGAGGCCACAGAAAAGTTGCCTCAATGCGCTTAAACACAGAAAAATTAAGTGTCTGACTCACTTTCTCTAAACATAGGAACCAAGTCAATATGCCTAATTAATATCAAAGCCAATTAGACTTATAGACGAGGTGGATGCAAGTTAAGCCCCGGTGATGACTCACTAACAGATAAGGGTGGGACAGGTGCAGGAGATGCAAGTGTAGAAGGCACACGTGATCCAAGCGCTAGATCATCTGCTTTAATTCTAGCTCTTTTAGCTTGATCTCCTTTAGCATTTCAAATCCAACTGTTTGAAATGCAACACCAGCCTCGGTAGGTTTGATAAGGATTCGCTGTTTTACCAGCTCTGCATACAACATCGCTTTAATGTCACGCTTGTTGGCACTCTGTGAAACCGATATGTTCCACAGAGTGCCAGTCTGCAAGGGTTAACAAATCATCCTTACGAGTGCTCTCAAACTGCTCGAATGTTAGACAGATAGCAAACCTGTCCAGATCAACCTTCCCAGTTATCTTTACAAATTACACACACTCACCCACCAAAAGTTAACACTGCCAGTCAAAACGTGCAGGATGAGCCCCCAATTCTGTCACAACCTAGTCTACTTTTTTTGTTTTATCATTATTATTATTAGTCCTGAGTGGGAAGCCGGCCACAAAAAAATAAATAAATAAATAAATAAAATACATAGTCCTCCCTCACTCACTAGCTAAGAGGGAGGAACAGGCTAAAGAAGTGGTATTGACTTTCTACAAACTATTTACAATGCAGAGAAAAGGGGCAGTATTAAAAAACATGCGCGTATAATACACAGCAAACCTACATGGAACAACTGTCATACAAATAAACAGAAAAACCAAATAACAGCGTTCACTGCAGACAAAAAGATCAACTTTGGTCTTATCTGCTCTCTCAGAGCACCTTCTTACACATGTTTGCTGTGTCCTCTACATGGCTTGTGGCAAGGAAAAATGGCTTTCTTTTAACTATAGCTTTATTCTTGCCACTTTCCCATAAAGGCCAGATTTGTGGTGTACACAACTTATAGCTGTCCTGTGGACAGATTCTCCCACCTGAGCTGTGGATTTCTGCACCTCCTCCAGAGTGACCATGGGCCTCTTGGCTGCTTCTCACACCAGTGCTCCCCTTGCTCGGTCTGTCAATTTCTGTGAACGGCCATGTCTTAGTAGGTTTACAGTTGTGGCATACTTTTTCCATTTTTGGATGATGGTTTGAACAGTGCTCCTTGACCACTGAGGTCTTCACAGAACAAGTGTATTTATACTGAGACTAAATTACACACAGTTGGACTCTATTAGCTAATTATTAATAACTTCTAGGCCATTGATTGCACTGGATTTTATTTAGAGGTATCAGAGTACAGGGGGGTGAATATAAATGCACACCACACTTTTCAGATTTTTATTTGCTTAAAATTTTGAAAACCATGTATGATATGATGTATGATATAAGAGGTTATTAAACCTGGTTGCATTTATTAAACTGATCTTAAACCTTGATTTTGATGCTAGACTCGTTATCTGCAATTTCTAACCTCCGCATTCTAGTTACCTGTTTCCATTATCTTACGTCAGTTGCTATTGGCTCTGTGGACCTCCTCCAGCTCTCCAACGTTCTCCATATCCTCTGGCTCACCGTATCATCCTTCGTTATCATCTATTTTATTCATTTTCTTTGTTATTCAATAAACATATCTGTCTGGGTTTTACTAATCTTTGTCTTTGTCTGGCATTCCGCAACACTTATTACAGTGTGAAAATGTGATTAGGTCACTAACACCAGGATAAAAGATACATACTGAACATTGAATGATCAGAGACGATGATGATGATGATGTCACGACAAGTTGTTGGTCTACTGCTTAAAATGCTATGATTTCAAATCTGTGAAAAAGGATTGTCATCCCATCTAAGGCCAATCATTGGCTTCATGTTAATAGGTCTTCCAGATCCAGCACTTGCAACACCAGGATAAAGTGATTATTGATCATTAAATTATCAGAAACTGTTATTAATGTATTGGTAAAAATGTTAGTGTAAAAAAGCCCCATCTAAGGTTAATTTTTGTCATTGTCTTTATGGTAAAACCTCCAGATCCACAAGAAGAAATGTTTAACCAAAAAATAAACCCCTGAACCTAAATAGCGATTGATAAAGTGGTTGATATGTTGATTTAGTACTCATAAGGTTGTGAGGTCAAATCCCAGCATTGAAATTTAACACTGGGCCTTTGTCATTAAGTTCCTCAGTTGCATAAATGAGATAACTTTACACTATTCTTTACACTGTGCCATTTTGGCCATGATTTGGCAATCTGAGACAAATTTTGCAATGCTAAATGATTTCTATAAATCTGTTGTCTTTCATCGCAAGTATAACCTGTTTAAATACAGCCGATTATTGGACACTTTTTTTTTTCTTTTGATGGAATTCTGGCAGCGTCAGAAGATTTCAGTCACTTTCCTGCAGTGTGACTGTTCCCACGACGAGCATAGAGAACAAGAGTCCCGAACCTAATGACACGATTAGCGTGACATTTTCAAATCGTCTCTGGAAAATGTTGTCATGGTTCAGGTGGACAGTACAGAAAAAAAGCTACGATTTAGCGTCAAAAAGTCACGGATTGATGACGTAAAACTCCGGATGAGTCTTCTTGTGTGCATCCGTTTTCACGCTTCTTGACTGTCTGACATTATGACAACTGAGATCCTACAGTGTGAAATAGGGATCAAGTTTGTACAGTCTGACAAGCAACTACCGCAAAAAGACTATTAAAAATCGCTCAGTGTGAACCCGTTTTAGTTTTACTCAATCAGAACGTCTGCCCCAATATATAAATGAATAAACATTTCATTATTATTATATTAGCTTTAATCTAGGGCAGCATGGTGGCCTAGTGGTTAGCACTGGTGCCTCACAGCAAAAGGGTTCCAGGTTCGATTCTCAGGCAGGGGTCTTTCTGTGTGGAGTTTGCATGTTTTCTCCATGCTTGTGTGGGTTTACTTCGGGTTCTCCGGAGTAGAAGATAAATGAATAAACATTTTAAAATATTTACATAACAAACAGGTAGAAACTACTTTGTGTTTTACTTTAAGAAGCTCATGATGCTAAATGTAAAATAATCCATGTAAATTGTAGGGGAATTACGGTAATGGTGAAATCACTGTTAATAATGCCATCAGTGCAAGAAATCAATATTTGCACAATTCTCTGTATGTTTTCACATGAAAATTGTACTTTTCTGAATTTTATTTCTTTTATAATTAAAAACATGACTTTTTATTTAGTAATTATAAAACAAGACAAGCATGTCCTGGCACACAGGTATAAAATATTTGTAATAACAACAATGTTATTCTTTCTACAATGGCAGAATTGAATATACAATATTCTGCTGTAGTACATGGAGAACTGTGGGCACCAGCTGGTGAG
This sequence comes from Bagarius yarrelli, assembly GCA_005784505.1. Classification (NCBI taxonomy): domain Eukaryota; kingdom Metazoa; phylum Chordata; class Actinopteri; order Siluriformes; family Sisoridae; genus Bagarius; species Bagarius yarrelli. Next base: position 310,378 of record VCAZ01000187.1, read on the forward strand.
TAATGAAGTAATGCCACACTTTATTCATATGCTGTGTGAGTCAATCAGTCTTCGTTCAAAGTGTATATGTATATATATATATATATATATATATATATATATATATATATATATATATATATATATATATATATATATATATATATATGTGCAACAAGGGCTCTCTTCTTTTTTCTTCTCCGGTCAGTAGGTCCGGTCAGTTTTGTCCAGCTTCTGACTGACTAAACACATCTGCTGGTTAGTGCGGGGTTAGTTGAAAAACAAAAAAAATCAAGCAACATGGCTTGCCCATCTCTGATTGGCACAGATTGTAACAATGATGACTAACTACCTGGTGAGGTTCTGATTAGTTCCTCATTAGTCACTTTAAAAACCCAAACATGTAAAATTATATATATATAATCAGGGGCTAGCTAAGATTTTGTTAACAAATCAATTATCATTTAACAGTCATAGGCATCGGCTTAGAGTTCGTTCGCCATTTTTATCCAAGTGCAAAAGCTTCCAAAATCAATGACTCGCTTAAATAAAACAATAATATTCATCTGTTATAGTGATTAACAGGGGTGGTAGTACCCCCTCTGGTATGTTAACGGGTATGTTAAGTGGTTCTGTAGGGAAGGTGCCAAGTTTCCCAAAGACATGAAAAAAAAACTGCTAAAAAACAGCTAAAAAATGTTGTATATCTTCTGTACGACTTTATCCCGCTTATGTTTATAACCATCATAAGAAATATCAAAAAGTCAACATTAACAGGACTCCTGTCTACAAACAAAAATATTTTTACGCAAATTTTACGCTAATGTGCAGTTCCATCTATCCTTCCATATATGCATATACCCGCTTATTCCTAATCAGGGACACTGTGATCTGCTGGAGTCTATCCCAGATGTCATTGGGCAAGAGACAGGGGTTACCCTGGACAGATCATCAGCTCATCGCAAAGACATATATAGACAAACAACCACACACACTTACTTCTAAAGGGAGTTTGGAATTATCAATCAACATACATGTTTTTGGACTGTGGGAGAAAACCGGAGAACCCGGAATAAACGAAGGTTGTGGGTTTGATTCCCAGCTCCACCAATCCACCACTGTTGGACCCCTGAGCAAGGACCTTAACCCCCGATTGCTCAGTTGTATAACAAGGAATATTGTAAGTCACTCTGGATAATTATTCTAATAATGCTGGAACTGTTACTCATAACAAATGGAGGTATGACTAAATGTTAAAAATATCCAGTTTGTGTACGTGGGATGTGGGTTAAGGCATGGGGGGCAGTAAAAGGCTTTTAACTTGACTTGAGGAGGGCAGTTGTCCAAAATAGGTTGAAAAAAACACTGCTTTAACATAACAAATTAATGATGTAGATCTCAGTGGTCTGTGGCCAGTGGTGATGATGCGATGTGAGTAGGTAGTCCTGACAAGTGTAGAACAACAGGGTTTTTCCAGCCAGAGTTTAATACACTCATTCACAAGCTCGGGAGCTGATTATAACACATCCCAAATGGAATATAAGTGCTATTTTATAAGGAGTAGAATTATTTATTCTGCAGCTGTCTTTACATTCAGAGATAAATCAAAGGAGAAGCTTTCTATTAACAAAAACGACCCAATACCCAACTGAACAAAATGATTTTATGAGGCGTTTCATATTTTAACGTGGGGGGGGGGGTTATTTTTGTACTACAGTATACTAAAGAGATAGCACACTGTTACGGTTTATTCCCTCAAACAGTTTGTCGGTTTATGCTTCATCATCTCATTTGGAAATTAGTTCATTTGGTTAAACTCATTTGGAAAGAAGTTCCACAGTAAATGATATTTCTCTTAAGGGTAGTCACTTCCTCGTGATGATATTCTTGTTTATGAGAACGAGACGAATGGAGATCATTAAGGCTTTGTATTGCGTCTTACAGGCCTGGAGTGTGTGTGTGTGTGTGTGTGTGTGTCTGTGTGCACGCATCATTTGACCTGTGATGGACCCTATCCCTTCTGCTCACTAATAGAATTCCCTCATACACTTAAAGTCACACTCGACACTTCCCCCACATAACAGTTAGCCTCCGTGTGTAAGTGTGTGTGTGCGTGTGTGTCTGTGTCTGTGTGTCTGGGTGTG